>CM029917.1:628006-1093006 GCA_017639245.1 Myiopsitta monachus | reverse complement strand
CTTGATTTGGGGGAGTGTCTACTTCTCCTTGTCTTTCTGCAATGGCAAAAGAATCCATTTAATATTCTTAGTAAGATGGTTAAAATGAAATCTCTTTTTTTTTTTAACAGTGATATCCTAAAAGCTCCTAAACCTGAGCCTCCTGTACTAGAGACTAAGGAAACTTCACCAGAACGTAATTCAAAGAAGGAGAGAGAGAAGGAAAAAGAGAAGACTCGTCAAAGATCCCCAACTCGGTCCAAGTCAAGGTCAAGATCTCGATCACGTTCTCCATCTCATTCTCGACCAAGAAGGCGTCATAGATCACGGTCAAGGTAGGACTTCAATTTATCTTGATCATGAAGGTTGAGGACTGAATATTTTCTTCTGAAGGTGCCACTTAATGTAATGTTCTCAGGCAAATAGTGATGTTTTTAGAGGAGTTGAGCTATGGATGTTTTGGGCCAAATGAGGAAGATGCCTTCAATGGATAAATGTGTTTGGGAGTTGTTTTCTTCTTGTTGGTTCATTAGAAGATGCTCACAGTGACTAACACTGTCTGGAGGAGGAATGGGGTGCTGACTGCTGAGTATGGCGCTTGTTAGATGGTGAGACTTGTGTAGCATTTTTAGGAGATAGGTTTGATGCTGAAGGTGTAATTACTCTTATTTTCCTCTTTTTTTTTTGAATTATTTTACTATTTAGTAGAGAGGTGTTGGGAAACTTCACTGATTGTGTCTGTATATGTGCTTTGCATCACAGTCTAAATGCTGCTTTAGTGTGATGCACTTGGAGAAAAGCAACTTCCCGCTCAGTGCCCTGAGGATAAATTTCCTCAAATCTGAAAATTAGATAGTTGCTTTTCATTTGAATTTCTGATTATGACAGGTCTTACTCCCCTAGAAGGCGACCAAGCCCAAGACGACGGCCGTCTCCAAGGAGAAGGAGCCCTCCAAGACGAATGCCTCCCCCCCCTAGGCACAGAAGAAGCAGATCCCCTGTGAGGCGGTAAGGTTCCCTTTCTTTGAGACAGCTGAAAATGTTACTCCTTGAAAGCTGAAGGGGAACATTAGTTATGAGGAATGAGTGCTGTCAAAGATCCCTTGTTTGTCTCATACTGTCAGGCAGTTTGAGCGATGTAAATTTGCAGTGTCTTATTTCATAACTGTGTAGTGGGGAAACATAAAAGTATCTGTGGAACAATTTCTGTTGAGTTGAAATCGTGATGAGAGTTCCACCTTTTTGAAAAGGGCCATTTCGGAATAACTTTCAAATAGCTGTGGATAGCTTCAGTGTAGATTGACATGACATCTTTTATGACACTTTTGCTTAAGGCTGAACACTTCTCTTTTTTCTTTTTTCCCTTTGCCTGGGGAAGAAATCAGAACAAATTGGATTTGCCTTGTTGGCAGTTTTTTAATTATGACTTCCATTTCTATCACATAAAATTACAATCAAAATTTAATTTTTATGTGAAATGTGTTTCCTCTTCGTGTTCTTAAAAAAATACTCAAGGTCTTCTCTCTGGTGCTGGAGGTTACATTTGTGACAGTGTAAGCAGTTGTTCTGGTAGCAAAGATCTGAGTTGCCTTGCGGAGAAAACTGTGTACTTCTGGCAGTGTCAGAACAGACATTTGTCTTCATAGGAAGAGAATAGATTCTTACCCTCTTCATAGGAAGAGAATTAACGTGATGCTTCCTGTGTACAGCGGTTGTCCTTTTTTCAGGAAGGAACAGTTCTTCCTTTTTCTGACAAGGTGATGACTATTTTATATTTCTTTCCTTGAGTCTGTAAATATGTTCATTCCACACAAGTGGGAAAACTGTGGAAAGCATCAAACATGTATATTGCAAGATGTACAAGAGATCCCTTTCAGCAAATGTTTATCTCACTCAAGGTAGGGTTTCTTTTTTCCAGGTTCTCAGGAATTCTGCAGCCAAAGGTGGATTCTGCAGGTACACAATTGCAACAGAACTTGCCACAAATTTTGCCGCAGAATTCTAGAGGCCCTACCTTTTTAAAATTACAAAGTAAAGATGAAAGACTAAACCACCAGAATGGAGAGATGGGTTCTGAGTTGTTGCCTGAAATTTGTACCTCTTGGTAAAAAACTTCTTTAAGAGTACTTGTACACTAAACTCTCTTAAAAGAGATCTGTTGTGAAGATCATTCAGTCACATGTGCTAACACAGAGAATTCTCTTAACCATTCGAAAGTCAGAGAGCCCAAACAAAACTAATTGCCTCCAGGACAAAATCTTAGTTGTAGTCTGTAGATTGACAGAAAGCAAACAAAGGGAACACTAACAATTAACTGTGAAAGATTGGTGGTTAGTTTTTTCTTCCACAAACCAAGTGTTGAAGGCTGTCCATCATGTTTCAGAAGTGCTGTTGTATGTGGCTCTATATATGTGCTTGCAAACAAATGTGGTTTTGTGCTCATGCTCAAACATTTCTTAAGCTGGCTAGTCAGAATCTAATGTATTATCTTTTGATTTACAGGAGACGACGGTCATCAGCGTCCTTATCTGGCAGTAGCTCTTCCTCCTCCTCTTCACGTTCCCGATCACCGCCAAAGAAACCACCTAAAAGGACTGCATCCAGTCCCCCTCGTAAAACGCGTAGGTTCTCTCCTTCTGCAAGCCCTCCTCGGCGGAGGCACAGACCATCCCCACCAGCAAGCCCACCTCCAAAACAGCGCAGGTCTCCAACTCCTCAGCAGTCAAATCGCGCAAGGAAAAGCCGTGGCTCCGTTTCACCCAGCAGAGCATCAGGTGATGAAATAAAACTTGTATCCCAGCAGCTCTATCATTTTGTGCTTTTGTTTTCTCAATGATGGTGCGTACAGTTTGTATGACAGAAAAGCATGCAGAAATGTTAAGAGCTGCAACTGAGTTATTTGACGTTGTCTTTTAGCGCCCAAACATAAGAGTACTGAAAAACGAGAGTCTCCTTCGCCAGCACCAAAACCAAGGAAAGCAGAACTGTCAGAATCGGGTACGGCTCTTGCTTTTCCGTGCTGGTTTTGGGTGGGGCTTTTAATCAAAGATGTTTGTCAAATAAAGGCAGTGTTAAAGTGCTGAGCCCTCTTGGTGGACTGGCATTGAAAGCAAGAGTTTTCAGACATATAGAGATGATCACTCAGACATTTATATCCAAGCTTTCTTGGGAAAAAAAAACTCAGCCAAAGTGTCTTCGAGCCTCAATGTTATCTTGAGACTGAGGGAGGAGGAAGGAGGTTGCTTGATGATCTACTTTAGCATGACTTTGCTTCTGTGTGAATAAGACAAATTTGTATATTTGGTTTAAATATTCTGTCCATGCTTGTACCTTTTCAGAAGAAGATAAAGGAGGTAAAATGGCTGCAGCGGACTCTGTTCAACAGAGGCGTCAGTACAGAAGGCAGAACCAGCAGTCTTCATCTGGTATGGATGATAGAGATTTCCTAAAACTGCATTTGTTTTAGTTTACTTGTGCAGGAAGTAGTTAACAGTTAGGTTCAAATACTTACTAAAATTGTGTCCTGTGTGCACTGCAGTGCTGTTTACAGATTTATCACCTGTAATGAAGTCGCTTCAGCTGCTGCTCAAGGGAAATAAAGTATAACTTCTACAAGTTATGGTATCTCTCTTGTTAATGGATTTTGATAAAGTTGCATTTTTTAAACTCTTGGTGACATACACCAGTGCTGTTTGCTGTGAATTACCTAACCTGTTGATTGCAACAACAGGTTATTTCCTGGTATTTTGGACTCTCATATACTTGAGATCAGTAAATTAACCTGGGTTTGGTATGGGGTTTTGTCCACTAATGTTTTTATAAGTAACTGCAGTTCACCTTTTAAATTACCAGCCTGGTCAAATTTTATGTGGCCAGTTAGGTTGCTGCAGATATTTTTCCTCAGCTCTGATGGGTATATTTATCACTTGAAATAACATTTTTAGTTGCACTGCTTTTAAATAGAGACTTCTTACTTTGTGGAGGAGGTTAGTATTTTAAACTGCAATATAACCCTAGCAGCAACTGTGTTAATAGTGTGAGAATCGTTTTCCAGAGAGTGATTATTCTACATTTATAGATTCTGGTTCTTCATCTTCATCTGAAGAGGAAAGACCTAAAAGATCCAATGTGAAGAATGGAGAAGTTGGTAGGCGCCGACGCCATTCCCATTCACGCAGTCCATCGCCGTCTCCACGCAGGCGACCGAAGGAATCCTCCCCTCGGTAATTCCCTCTTAAGTTGAGCATAAGCAAGGTCTTCTTTTCTAACTGTTTAGTTAATGCTGCTGTTTTCTGCTATGCAACTGTTAACAAAATACACAGCAGAATTAAGTTGTGTCCAGTGTGCCCAGCCTTGTTTCAAGGTTGCGTTTTTGTTACACTTGTTTGGTAAGAATTACTGTGAACTTCATTTGAATGTGTTCATTCTTGCCTCAAATACGTGGCAGATAGATGTGTTCTGTTTTGTTTTTCCTCCACTGCTATCAGGATGCAGATGGAAAAGAGGTGGCAATCACCAGTGATGAAAAGGTTGGTTAGAAATGAATCTGTTAAATAGGATTTGCATATGGAATATCATTTAGATAAGCTCTCATTTATTTTGTCATAGATAAGTACTTGCCATCCTTTGTCCTTTGGACTTGCACACTCATAGTAGTAAGGTGAGGGAAATTTGGGGTGGTTCCTTAACGTGTTGAGGAGCACCTGCTCTGTCTCCTTCATTGCTCACTGTGTTAATTCACATAAGTTGTAACAGCTAGTAGCACTAATGTTACTAGCATCTACTGATGCCTGAAAACAGCTGAGTGCTTGTATTCTTCAGGAGGTTTCTTACTCCATTTGCACGGGGTTGTAAGGTGAGTGGGTGAGCATGACCTTGTGTTCTTGTTGCCACTGGTGTTCTGGCTAACACCATTCTGTACAGTTTGCAACAAATTATTTAGATCTTGATGTTCTGGGTCACTGTCAATTGTAATTTTCAAAAGTCTCATTCCTCAGTTAATTACATGCTTGGAACTACTAATGGTATTAGACTAGTAGTGAACATCTACGTTATTTTCTCAAGTGTAGAAAGTATTGCTAACGCTTCTATTTGTGAAATAGTTTGCTCACAGAATACAGGGAGGTGCAGGAAGCTGTGTGCAAGTGGGTTTATTAATCTGATACAGTAACCCTTGTGAGCAATCTAATGAAGACCTAGCTAGAATATAGTCACAGTATGCATGATGTGTGAGATTAAGGATGACTACTACAAATGCAAACCATTCTATTTATGGATCCTGTCAAACAATTCTAAGTAAAACACTGGAATTCAAAGATCTTAACTTGTTCTGCAGCTTGCTAAATTCATGTAGTGCCTCCCGTGTGAACGCACATTTAATTAGGACTGCCATGACATTTCAAGGCTGGTGGGTTTTCAGATCATAAAAGTTGTTTTTTGAAGCAAACTCTTATCTGTAAAAAAGTGTTAGCTCATTGCCCTGGAGAACCACCACCAGTGTATGTGAAATCAAATAGTTTATATAGCTGAGCTGCTTTGCGTTTTCATTACTCTTGTTTTCTGCTTTATCCAGGCATTTTGTCTTAATTGCTTTTTCGAAAAAGGAATGTTTTACTTTACAAAATACCAGTGTTTCTTTCATTTGAAAGAAAATGCCTTGTTCTGTGAATAATCCAGATAGCTGCAGTTTAGCAACAATGACTTTTTTCCCTCTATTTCAATAAATAATTTTGGATCTCAGAGCCATAGATACAGGTTGTGTCAAAAGTACAGTTTCACACTGTAGTCTGGTCCAGTGTCAAAGCTGCTGCTGAGGGCAGGTCTGTGCTACTGGAACACAGCTGGGCATTCCAGGTTCCTCCCCGGGGTGGGATGTAGCAGTCACGTCACTACGTTACAACGAAGAGGTGGTTTTGATTGTTTCCATCCATAATTCTAATAGAATCTCATGTTGAAGTGCATGCACAAGATCATTTGTACAGTGAAAGCAGAACAGAAATAAATCTCATGTTGAATGTCACTGAGCCATCTTTTTCTCTCTGCAGCCGGAGGAGGAGAAGCCCCTCACCCCCACCAGCACGGCGGCGACGCACCCCTTCTCCTGCCCCTCCGCCCCGGCGCCGGCGCTCCCCTTCGCTGCCTCGTCGAAGGTAATGGACTGCATTGTATCACAAAGTGGGGGCTTCTGCTTTTTTGACTGCCAGCCAGGACATGGAAATAGAAATGCCACCATGGAAACAAGTGCCAGGATACCAGTTCCCTGATTCCCAGCTTAATGAGGGGAGTGTAGTTTGCTGGTGTGACTGGATGTGGTAGGTGTGTGGCCTGGTTATCATTTGATTGCTGTAGCAGATACTAAATGCCCATTAAGGTGATTTTGAAAGTTTGGTATTAAGTGAAGTTTCAAAGAATTTTTAGAGTTCTTTTTCCCCTCAAGACGCTTGCAACTAATTCACATGCCCATATGCCACCTGAACATTTGTTTTTTTCCGTAGGTCTCCATCACCGCCCCCACGCAGACGCTCACCTTCTCCACGGAGATACTCTCCACCGATACAGAGACGATATTCTCCTTCACCACCACCGAAGAGAAGAACGACCTCTCCTCCTCCCCCACCTAAATGGAGGGCATCCCCTTCTCCACAGTCCAAACGCAGAGTCTCCCATTCACCACCACCAAAACAGAGGTGCTCGCCAACTGCTAAAAGGCGTTCACCTTCGCAATCTTCCAAGCACCGGAAGGGATCTCCTCCCAGTAGGTCCAATCGGGAAACACGTTCTCCTCCACAAAACAAAAGGCATTCACCTTCACCACGGCCTAGACCTTCTCATACCTCTGCAAGCCCACCACCACCACGAAGGGGAGCTTCAGCTTCACCTCAGAGAAGACAGTCTCCATCTCCAAGCACTAGACCCATCAGGAGGGTTTCAAGAACGCCAGAACCTAAAAAGACAAAGTAAAAGAATCTATCTTTGGTGGTGGTAGTTTTGTTGAGGGTTTTTTTTTGGTTGTTTTGGGTTTTTTTTTTCAGTTGATTGGTTGGTTTTAGTGCACTGGGAATAGCAAGGAATTGTGATAAAAAGGTTCTCATGTCTTTAGGTCTGCAAGCGTTGGTGGCTCTGTTGGGTTCCACTACCGTAATACTGATTTTCAGAAGCTTATTAGGTTGGAAGCATCTGCTGAAATGAAGTGCAGCACAGGGAGAGCATTGAAGAGGCTTTATGCAGAGCGAGAGGGGGCTTTTCGTAGCACAGCAAAGCACTGGGACTGAGCAGGGGGAAAGAGGTTTGAGAGTTTTGTAGCTAGCTTTGTTTACAGAAAAATGAGCTGCCTGTGAAGTCAGTAGCTCAAAAATCATTTCAGAAGTAGTCATCCAAGATAAACTGCTAAAATCCTACATGGTTTTATTTTGGTGTGTTGCTGTTCTTGCAAGCAGGCAGTCAGAAGTGCTGCTGGCGTCTTAATTTGTTCAGAACGACAATGTAGCTGCATGTAATATCTTGCATTCTTTCTCCATTGGATGAAAAAATAGCGTTGCTTTTCTCTTGACTTAGTGGGGTTATAAATTAGTCATACGAAAAGAAAGGGAGCAATCATTTGTAATAGTACTGTTTGACAAGCTCTCAAGTTGCAGTAACCTTTTATATTATGGATCCAAGGTGGTATTAGATTGTTCTGCCCTTTGGAACACATGCTGTCGAAGGAACTAATCATGTTTTGAAGTGGCAGCTTAACCACCTCATAATCACATATGTTCATTTCACATTTTTGTTACTCTTTCCTTTCTCGGTTTGCCTCTTATATCTCTAATTGTGGCTCTTGTGCTTTGAAGGGCTCCAACGCCAAGTCCGCGATCTGCAAGACGGGTGTCTTCATCACGGTCTGCATCAGGATCACCTGAGCCAGCACCCAAAAAACATCAAGGACCTCCATCTCCCACTCGGTCTCGTTCTCCTTCTGCAAACTGGTCACCTGAAAAAAAGGCTAAAAGCCCAACTCAGAGCCCATCACCTGCAAGGGTACTTGTTAATAAAAGCAGTGCTGTTTTGGGTTATGTGACAAGTTATTTTAATGAAGACTTAGCTGCTGAACACCTCTGAGGTTATTCATGGGGTGGGGGAAATAATCCTTGGAATAATTTAATAATTTAAAACTTCTTAAAAAGAATTTGTAACATGAATTTTTCAAAGCTGAGGATTGAGTTGTAATACCTGTTGAATTGTTTGTTACAGAATTCAGATCAAGAAGGGGGTGGGAAAAAGAAGAAGAAAAAGAAGGATAAGAAGCATAAAAAGGATAAAAAGCACAAGAAACACAAAAAACATAAGAAGGAGAAGGCTGCAGCAACTGCAGCAGCTGCTGCTGTGGCTGCAGCAGATACCACCTCAGCACAGGACGACCAGGAAGCAGAGACAGAACCCAAAAAGGTAGGAATTGGGTACCTTGTTAAGAGTCCAGTGTAAGAGGATAGATGGGGATGGATACACCATGCTCTTCATGTCCTAAACTTGCTTCAGAAATGGAGCTTGGTGTCTCTTGATGTTAGGGGATGATTTGCAACACGGGGGGGCTGCAGCCTGACTTGGCTCTCAGTGTGTGAAGAAATGATTTCTCTGTTTGAAGGAGACAGAAAGCGAACCAGAAGACAACCTTGATGATCTAGAAAAACACCTGCGAGAGAAGGCACTGAGGTCGATGAGGAAGGCGCAAGTGTCCCCTCCATCCTAGGCCGAATCCTTTGATATAATGTACATTTTATTTGGTTTGTACTCAGAATTCAATTTCAAATTGCTAAATGTGTTTGAGCTTTAGAATATAACATTTGTTGTAATAATTGCTAGGTTGAGGTTCACCATGTACAAAGGGCATGGATTTACATTACAAGAGGTGTCCACAGTGTACTAGTGACATTCTTTCATTGGCAGTCAACATAATTTCATTTAGAGTGAGACTTTTTAGAAGCAGTAGGAATTTGTTTTGAAGGTTTTAAACATGACCGTTGGTTCCCTTAGTTTCTTTGAAATGCAACAAAGCCTTTAGCGAGGGTCTCATTTGACTTCTTCTGTATCCACTTATGTTATGCTACTAACCTCTGTGGTTTGTAAGCTTGCCCAGAAGTAAAACCACTGCAGAATTACCAAGGAAGTACTGATCTTTTAATGCTCTCTACTGTTGCCTGTGTAGTCTCCATGAAAGCAGATCAGGAGTAGTGACATAGAATGGTACATAAATGAAAGCATGTTGTTTACCAGGACACTGTGGGTTTATACTGATGTTGATTTGGAACACTGGAATTTCATTTGTATTTTTATGTTCTTTTTTTAAAGGGCAGTTTCCATGATCAGCAGTCCCAGAAAAAATTCCCTCAGTTCCATAAGTTTTGTTTGTGAGCTGTCATTGCCCCACTCATAAATCTTGTGTTGTTACGGTTCTTCTCAATGGTATAAGCAACTTTCAGAGTGCTCTTTGAAAGGCTGAGGAACCCGAACTTTGGATATTGTCATGTTTTCACTGTTTTTTGTTTTTGTTTTTTTAACTAAAGCTATATAAAGCTTGTGGATTAAACAAAATAAATTTCTAAATTTAAACAGATGTTGGCTATTTTTATATGAACATTGACATTTGCTAATCAGCTTTCTTTTGTACAGGGTTAATGAGCGCACAGATATGAAAATATTTGATCCAGTACGCTGGCTTCTGAAAAATGGGGGCTTTTGGTTTTCAACTGCCCTGGGGCAGCAGGAGCAGCCCTCGGTTAATTCAGCCATGTTCCCGCTGTGTCTTTACCCGGTCAGCTCTGAGGATGGATAAGCTTAAAGCAAACAAAGAGAACATTTGCTGGTGGCAATTGCTGGTTGGAGCAAGTGAAGTGTTTTGAGGTCTTGCACGGAATTCATGGCAGGTTTGAGTAATGTAGCTGAGGAGCTGTAGTCCTGTCCGCACTGGTCTGAGTCCTGGTGCCTTGCTGCCTTCCCATAACCATATTTGAAACTCACTGGATTGCTGCTGTCAGATTCTTTTAGAGTTTCAAGCTCTGTTTCTGAAATCCAGTCAATTCTGAAGTCTGAGGTTCCTCTGGAAGGAGGAATGGAACGCGCTCTTGGAAATTTCTGTCCTGCGTCTGAAGTAGTAGGTATGATATGCACAGTGAAGTGTAGATACTTGATTAGTCTTTTTACTTGACGTCGTGTAGGGGTTTAAAATACAGCAAGTTTATGTAGATACTGGATGGAAGGGGAGATCTTTAAAGTAAGCTTCCTTCTGCACTTCCTTATATGCTGAATTTTTTGTTTCTTAGCATAAGTATACATTGTATGCTAAAGTGCTTGTAAACTTAGTTCAACACTTGAATGTTGAGTATCAGCTGTTATTAAATGTGTATAATAAATTCCAAGAACTTTCTGGACAAACACATTTTTAAAAGTACATCTGAGTGGATTTGCTGGTTATGAAACAACACAAACCAAACACCGCGTTGTGCTGCTCCCTTTGCCTTGGTCCTTGTTTTCCCATGGTGTTCCTTGGCAGCAGGGATGATTCTGGAATTCAGAATGGCATCCGGTGGGTGTGCAGCCCTCCCAGGGAGCTGGTGCTGAGTCTTGCTGTCATCTGGGTTTTGTGAGCTCTGTGCCTTCTAGTCTTGGGACTAACAGGAGTTCTTTAAATGCATTCAGGGTCTGACTGCTTTGCTGCCTGTTTACCTTTCCTGCTCCAGGATTTCCATTGCCCAAGGACTCTGCTGCTGATGTAGGCAGGTAAAGGGAGCTCCGCCCAGCCCCAGACCAACATTTCTGTTGGTAGACACTCTTTCCTCTTTATTTTATTACATCTACCCCATAAAGAATGGTTTAGATTTAAAAAGAGGAATTAAATGCACTCCTCAGAGTGTAGCTTGTAAATGGTGTTCCTCCTCAGGCACTCATTCAAATGTTAACACTGCATCCAGGATACCAGCTGAGTGATCATAAGCCTTCTCTTCTCTGTGAGCTGTTGCACCCTTCCTTGCTGCCCCACTGTTGTATAGACACTTCAATAGGAAGCTGGCTCTGCTGGGATAACAGTGCTCGGTGTCGGTGTCTGCTGTGACACCTGGTCCTGGTGAACTGTTGATTTACATCACTGAATTTCTGACCTGCTCCTATCAAGATCTGCCATCCACCCCTGTCTGATCTGTTCACTCGGTCCACTTGGCTGCCTCCCTGCCTCTCAGTCCCTGCAGCTGTGGTGCTGTAGTTCAGGGAATAGCCATGTAGGAGGCCTCATGCAACACGGCAGAACCTCTGGTGCCTGATCTCACTTGCTCCTTTATTCTGAAGCTGCTAATGCCGTGTGTTTGCTTGCTAATCAAGGCTGTCTTCCTGAAGTGACGTACACAGTTTAGATAAGGTTCTTGCTGGAATTACTGTATCTAACTACACAAAAAAAGCCACAATAAATTGAGGTTTAATTGGGCTGTGTGACTTGGGTGACAGTGAGTCCACAGGAGTGAACGTAAGGATGGAGTGAGTCACTGCAGGGCGATAGCTGGAGTTCACAACAAAGAAAGATGTGTTTGTTGTGCCAACAGATGGGACAATAGCAGGTGTGTGCTGGGGTTTGAGGTTCGTAGAGGCCCGGTGTTGGATTATCAATTTTTTCCACTTGTGTGACTCTGGAAATGTGCCTGGGCAGTGAGTTCTGTGCTGAGCAGCTCCTGAGCTGCGCTGCAGCAGCTCCACGCTCCCCAAGTGCTTCATGAAAGATGCTCAGGACAGGGGCTGTTGGTGGTTCAGAATGTGCGGTATGCCCTGAAGTCTGCTGCAGTGTGTGGGGTAAACACCAGCACTGGGGCAGATCCGTGCTCAGAGCCCCAGCTGTAAAGCTTCACCCACTAAAGCCAGTCCTTGCTGAGCCCACCTCACCTGATGCAGACTGATCTCCTCCGAGGCCTGGTGAGTGCAGGCTCTGACATGGGGCATGTTCACTTGGAGGAGCAGCCTGAACATCACGTGTGCTTTCGCCCTCTCCATTCCTCAGACATCAAACCTGCAAATACGTGGCTTTCGGTGTAAGAAGTGCTGTTGGAGCAGCAGCTTTCGCCTGCACTTGAACAGTACCTTGACAGAGTTTCAGTTTGGCTGTTGTGTATGTTAACGAGTGGTTTAGTACAGGATCATCTCATCAGGCCTCGAGGTGTCTGCTTGAGCTGCCTTGTACGTGCCCAATGAAGCAGTTGCAGCCCCAGCAGTGCTCGGGTGTCCGTAATTATAGCAGAGACCTCGGTGGGTGAGGGCGAGCTGCTGTGCTCAGTTACCTTCCCATGTGGCTTCCCAGCTTCCCCCGCTTGGCTGAACATTGACTTGGTTTCCCTCTTGTACGATCTCTTTTCTCCCATGTTTTACCCACAGAACTTCCCACTGGAATTGTTTGTTCCTCTTGATCACACCTCGGTCATTGTAATAAACTGCTGTGAAAGCAGCAGTCTCTTTAAGGATAATAAACAGATTGTTAAAGCTGAGAACAGCAGCGTAGCCAATTGTGTATTTCCCGACTTCGGCCAACAGTTTGACTTTTGAACTGTACTTCAGCTCTCCTCGAACGAGCCTGAAGGGATCGTACACTTGAGTCCATTCATCTGTGGCGTGAAACATGGAGCTGGAGATGGCTCCCGCTCCACTGGTGGAGGCTGATGAAGTCCCGTGACAGTGGCTCTCACCTGAGCCCTTTCTCTCTCAGAAACCAGTCAGCTGCTCAAAGTACAGCAGGAGCTTGCAATTGCCTCTTCCCTGCTGTAGCACACTTCCAAGCGTGCAGCCTACGTGCACTGTGGTCTTGTAACCCTGGTCCAAGCTGGTTCTGGTTGAAAGCAGCAGTTTGCCATAAACATCAACTTACGTTTTCTCTTGTTCAGGTTTAGTTCTCACTTGACTCGGTAGCGTTTCCTTCTAGTAAGAGCAAAGCACAGCTAACATCCGTCATGCCTAAAATCTGATGGTCCGCTAGGGCTCGTTTGTGTTTGCCTCGGTTGCTTGGAGGCAGTCGGGGCACAGACCCATGGTTAAAGCCTTGGGAAGATGGCTGGGATTTAATTTAGCTGACCTGAAAATAGTGCAGCAGCCCCACCGCGCAGCTGGAGCTGACCTGACTCTTCTGAGGGGTGGGCTGCAGTCATCTGCTGTAGGTTTATTGTTAACCCATTTGGGTGGAGGGAGACAACACCAGTTCGTAGGGAGCTCGGGCACCGCGTGCGCTGCGCAGCTTGGGCAGCTGGAGCTGCTGACGAGAGGAAGGACCCAGCTTAGAACCTCTGCGTGTGTTTTAGCTCTCTGTTTCTTTGCCTTAACACTGCAGGGCTACGCCTCGTGGCTCCTGGAGGAAGCCAGGTCAGGGGCTGCTGCCCTGGCCCTGCTGTACCCACAGGGGCCTTCCAGCCGGCGGAGCCGAGAGCAGGGGAGAGGCCAGTGCTGCAGCCGGGTCCCGCCATTTACATCGACATCAGGTTAAATGGGAATAATCGCTGCTTAAAATTCTATCTGCTGAAGTCTGATTTATAGTTCCCTGTTGGAATGTTACTTGGTGGCTTTGATGGCCTCGTGCTGCTGCTGGAGGCAAGAACAGATGAGCTGGAGCCAGCCTGGCCCTCGGGATAATTCTTACCTCAGGACTAGCAAAGCCCCAGCCCTGGCCTGGCATAACGAGGGTGGGTTAATTGGACTTCGTCCCTGCACTGTTTCTGCTGGTGGGTTTGCCCATCTCACCATTAGGGGGTGAACCAAAAGCTGCTGCTTAGGAAGGATCACAGTTTGTCACGAGCTGAAAGCGCTGCAGGAAAGGAGGGTTTGCGCTGTTCGTTTCTGGTTTTTCATTTAGAACCAGGAGCCGCAACGTCTTCCTGTGAGCGCGGTTTGCTGACGTCCTGTATAGCAGCGGGGGGACTGTACCTGAGGAGCAAGCAGGGAGCCCGCCCCAGTGTGCCGGGGAGGGAAACGCTGCCAACGTGCTTCCTTAGCTGGGAGTGCCGTGTTTTCTGCATGATGGGCTGGGTGACACTGGGACAAGAGGGCACCGTGACTCACGGTGGCGGCAGCCGCCTCGTGCCAGGCGTGTTCCCGTGCTCGGCCGTGTTCTGCTTTTGTTCGCTGCTCGGGGTGGTTTGAACAACCCCAGAAACCACCTGGGTGCTGCAGCGAGCCCCAGACCGGGACCAGCGTCAGTGCTGGGAGCACAGCTCCCTGGCGGCTCCTGGGGGACGACTGAGCCCTCAGCGCGGTGTTCGAATCACAAAGTAATTGCCTTTGGGGTCTGTGTTGTGGTGGACTCCTCAAGAATGGTGCTCTTCCTCACCCAGGATCAATCCCTTGGGGGTTGCAGCCAGTGCAGACCATGGCAGGGACAGGGATCATTTGAACTGCCCCATGCGTTTTCCCAGCACACAGTGTGCTGGGACGAGCAGAAGGGATGTGGGGTCCGGCTCCATCCTTCCTGCTGCTCACAGGCAGCTGTGGTGGCCATCACTCACCAAGTCAATGCCTCCTCTGTGTGTGTGCTGTGAGCTACAGGGAGAAAGGAGAGGAGATGGGACTGAGCAGGAGCCGCAGCGCGGCCGCAAGGAACAGTGACAAGTGTGTGACCCAGCCTGTTTGGAGATAGACCTTGCTGTTCCATTAAGGTAATAAATCCAGGGTGCAGGAGTGCTCATGGAGAAATGGAGGAGGATGCTGCTGAGCAGATACTTGAGCACTCAGGTTGCTCTTTCCACGTGCAGGAGGATCAGAGCTGATCCGTGCATGTGAGCCCCGGCCACTGATCCTGGGCAGGCGTGGGTGATGCTCTGAGCTCTGGATCCCCAAGCTGGGGAGCTTGGAATCCTGCTGTTCCACTTAGCCGTTTTCCACCGTGTCTTGGGAAAGCAACAGCGGGGGGGGGGGGGGAGGAATGTTTGGTTCCACAGCAGCTCTGTGCTGACCCAGGGGCAGAGCTGCAGCTCGTGGCAGTTGTGGCTGCACTGAGATAAACGGAGGTTTTGAAGCCAGCGTCAGCTCAGGGACTGCCCCTAGAGGGAAAATACAGCTTGTGGGGCACTTGTCCGCGTGGCCGGGTCTTCCTTGGAGCTTTCTCCCCACCCCTGACCAGGGCCGGCGCTGTGGCCCCTTCGGGTTCCTGCGTCTGACCCGGCACCCGCGGTGAATGGAGTGAACATTCCCAGTGGGACACCCAGCGCCCGGCTCCTGGCACTCTGCAGGAGCTCATGGGGCGGTGTTTGCCCGGGGCGGGGGGCAGCAGATTTTTGTCATTCTCATTCAGGTTTCAAAGATAACTGTCTGTGTGCTTCAAATGGAACAGAGCGGCTGTGAAACATTCCGACCCCCTTTGCGAATAACCCCCTCCCCAGGAAGGGGGAAGCTCCCGTTAAAAATGGATAGGCTCCCCGTCAGCTGGCGACCGGGTTTGACCGTGGATGGGAGGGAATCGCCTTTGCCACGGCATTGGTGCCTTTCCCACGAGACAGAAATAGCGCGGAGCCCCTCCAGCTCCGCAAACAAACCCTTGGAAAACTGGGAAAGCAAAGGTGGGCTCTTTCTTAGTTATTTACTGTCACTCTGTTACAAGCAAGAGAATGAACCCTTCATTATTTATGCAGGAGATAAAGGGAGCCGCGCCGGCGGCTTCGCCCGGAGGCAGACTCCGCTTTCAGCCTCAACTCTTCTTTCCCGAGGAGGAAAGCGGACACCTCGCAGTCATCAGGGCAGAGATAAGAGGAGGGTGTATGAAAAGGAGTCATTGACAGGGTCTGTGAGGGAACACGCACGGGGCAGGGCTCATGTCTGTGGTCCGCGAGTCCCAGAGCCACCTCAGGGTAAACCCTTCCACCCTCCCAAGGGCGATGAAACCATTGCAGTTGGCGCACCCTATGAGCTGGCTCCCCATGGGCAGATCCCAAACCTCAGTAAACTTTAGACTGAGGGTGGCAATGGAGGTCTGGAATGAAGCTTTGCACCTGGAGGGATAGGAGCACGTGGCAAAAGAAACGCCCAAGCGAAGCCATTTACCCCCAAACGGGTGCGCTGCAGCTCCCGGCTGTCCCCCGTGGTCCTCGGCGGCTCCCTTCGCCCCCAGCGCTTTGGCCCCTGCGCTGCAGGGACTTTCCCCGCACTGCTGCGGCCCGGTCAGGGCTCTGAATGCCGCTATTGTGAGCCCCGAGGCTGCCGCTCCGCAGGGAAGGGGCCGAGCTCGCAGCTGCTCGGGAAAGGCGCAGTGATGCCGTGCGCTGACATTCCCGAGCCCCGGCACTCCCACCACGCGCCCTGCCCTGCGGGTCAGTGTCTGCTCTCTGGGTTGCAAAGGGTGCGGGTTCCCCACTGCTCTGTTTTGCCGTGGATGGGCTCCACGCACCTCCGTCGACCACAGACCCTGTGGGGTCTGTGCAGAGCAATAGCATCAATTGCTGGAAGCGAGGCCCAAAGGAAGCAGAGAATCCTCCTGAGCTCCCACCGCACCAACCCGACTCCTCTGCAGTGATTCTGCCCCTGTGCTTTGCCATGGCTGAGAGGTTTCCCAGGGGGCTGGGGGGGTCTGAGCTCTGGGACGCTACCTCTGCCTGTGCTGGACACCGGTTTTCCAGCTGGATGAGCAGGTGGCCAGAGCCTGGCACGGTGCCGTGTGAGTCTCCTGGATATCAGGGAGGAACCGAGGCGGTGTTCGGATGCAACCGGCAGCGCCGGTTTATCTTGGATGATTGCAGGTGAAGATTTGGCTGCGGAGCCGTGGTAGCGCCAGCCCCTTCTCCTGCTGCTCCCACGTGCATTGCTATCGCAGCCCATCTGAGTCCGTGTGGCAGCCACCCTCAGCCGCTGCCCTGGCACTGCTGCGCGATGGAGATGTTGAGGGTGCTAAAAGCAAGGGCCAGAGTTCCCCAGGCAACATGTGGCACGCAGGAGCTGAGATGGAGCCGTGCTAATGGCTGGCAAGGAAATAACCCCTTGGAGCCTTGTCCTCAGTGGGATGGGGATGGGACCTCTGGGAGTGCTGAGGTGGAAATCAGCATCTGGATGCAACCAAACCTCGCGCAGGTTTGCTGTGCTGGAAATAGGGACCTGCCCTGCTGGGCTGAAGCAGTTGTGCTGGGCTGTGGGGCAGGGGGATGGCTCCAGCCCTCACACATCCCTCGCAGTTTTGTGCTGGAACTTCTGGCCCTGAACAACTCTGACCATAACTCAGTAGGAGCCTGAAGAGTGTTTTATAGTGCTCCTACCACAGAAAAACCACCGGGCTGAAGAGGGGAGCATTGACATCGCAAAATCAACCCCTGTGCTCAGAGATGCAGACTTTCAGCCTGAGCAGACAGAGCCTGAGCTGCAGAGAACCGGCTCCTGCGCTGGGAAGGTTTGGGAGAGCTTTGCTGCGGTTCTGCCCCGCAGGGCTGTTCTCTCCCCGGCTGCGGGGCAGCAGCAGCCGCTCCTGTGGGTTTTAATCCGTGACTCAGGAGATGTGTGTTCAGTTCTCTCCATCCCGCTGTGGGTACATCGGGGCTCTGGGATGTCATTCCCTTGGCACTGCTGCGCTGCCTCCGGCTGCGAGGTTTGGAGAAGGTGGAGGAGTTTCTGCCGCTATGTTTAGAGAGCTGCCAGCACCACGGGCGCTGCTGCAACGCAAACAGCTTTATCACAAAGGTTATTTCTAAGCCCTGGTGGAACTGGGAGATCTTGGCTCCTCGTCCCCACCACGTTTTCCTTTCTTTCTCGAGTCCCTTGGAAAAACGCTGCTCCTTCGGCTGTGACTCAGATGGGTGGAAATAAAACCCACATTCATCATGGCCCTGCCTGACTCAGAGCAGCATTTGCGCCATCAGTCCAGAGCAGGTTGGCCCCATGCTGGGTGTTCCCTCTGAGGGTGTAATCAATCTTGGATGTAGACTTTGCCTCCAAAGAACCTCTTGGAAAGCTCGGGAAGAATCCGGATGCCTCTGTCATGGTGCACAGCTTCACCCCATCACCTGGGAGGTCCCTCTGTGGCAGTGTGGGGTTGAGCAGCCTGCATGGGACTTGTGTTCCTGCTGCAGGAACATCATGTAACTGCTCAGGGATCCAGCCTGGTGCCCCCTGAGCCCATGTGCGGTGCTGCCCCAAGCAGCCCAGGAAGGAGATGGGGAGAAGCAGCTGCACCATAAAGGGCTCTGCTGCCTGCAGCGCAAGGGCCACAGTTCAGTTTTGAGGCTCACAGCATGGCACTGATGTTTTCCTTATCTGGGGCAGGAGGTGAGTGATGGAGACACATCTCCTCCTCGGATGGAGCAGGGACCTGCCCCCCTTTTACACGTTATGGCACTGGGGACATGTATGCGCCCAGGGCAGTGAGGGGGAGGTGGAAAATCCTCTCTCCTGCAGGAGCATCCGGCACTCACCGTATCCTCCCATACCAGGTCCTGGCCACCCACCCCATGGCTGCCCCAAGCTTGGGTTGGTGTTAAGGGGGAGAAAAATGGGGCTGGGAAACAGGGTCTCAGCATATAGCACAGTAAAATGAGCTGGGGCCTTGAACAAGCTGTTGCTTTGTCCTCGCCTTCCCCTTGCAGGCTCCAAGCAACATCAGCTGCATGGTTTGCAGCTGCTCACGAGCAGAAACCAGCTCCCTTCTCTCCTTCAAGGGCATTCCCTGTGCTTGAAGCTTTGCTGTGGAGCAGAGATCAGCAGCAGAATCTGTATTGAGAAGAAGTGGTTTGTGTTTTAAAGGTGACAGTCTGGCAGTAAATTGGGACGGATGATCAGGTGCCTGCACTGATCAGAGGGTTTGGGATCCTACAAGCCTGCAGATAAAGAGGTTTTGGTGTTGGACTGCGGTGTTTTGACGGGTTTTTAATTTCCTCTGATCTTCGCCTGTATCCAGAGAGCAAAGACCCTGGCTCCGTGTCAGTGCTTTAATTGGGCTGATCCTCGGCAGATGCCATTTGTAGGCTGATGAAAGATGGGGAAGGAGCTGGTGCTTCCTTGCTTTGCTCACACAATGGAGCCTGCAGGACATGAGGCTGCTTTTGACACCACATCTTCCCCCAGGGTCTCTTGCAGCACTTGCAGACCATTAAAAAGCCACATCAAAGAGCTTTTCTTCCACTGGAGCTTCATGGCAGCAGCCAGTTCACCGTGCTGAAACCCAGCTGCAGCTGCTGGGATATAATGGAAAGAGTTCATTAGGGGAGCCCCAGCCACCCCTGACTTTGAGGTGATGGAAGTTGAGCAGAGAGCCGGGGGGTGGCACTCGGCTGCCTCACTCGGCTGATTTAACCACTGAACCAACCAGAGTCAGGCAAACTTGGGGTTTTCACTGAAGGAGAAGCAGGTTGTGTTCTTCAACCAAATCCCGTTATCAGCTCAGCTCTTGGAATCACCCAGACACTAACCTGAATAGAAAACAGGCAGTGAGCTTCAGTTATTGACTTCCATGTGTAAGGGGGGGGGAATGAAGATTTTATTTAAGCAGCCACAGGGAACAGTGTATTTCCCCCCTCACACACAATTACTTCTCAAACCAGCACTGCAATAGATTGGGGCTTTCTAGAGGAGCTCCTGGTGCGTGTGCCTGCTCAGTGCTGCTCTAGGATGCTTTCCCGGTGCCCAGACTCAGCTCGGAGCTCCCTTCACACTTCACTGAGCCTCAACTCGGCCTCTTGGTCCTTTCCAGGCCTCTTTCTACACAAGGGTGAAGCTGGAATCTTTGTTTCCTGATGCTCCCGGTAGCAAAAAGGGCACTGAAAAAGGATGCTGAAAGTAGGGCAGTGAGAAATACCCAGGGAGGTGACATGAGGCACAGCAACAGCCTCTGGCTGAAAGAGGAGAGCAGGGACTGGCGCTCAGTTACCCGTGTTGTATGTGTGGCCCTGAGAGCCAACTTTCCTTTTGCTCTCCTTGGGCATCAGCTCGAATGCAGGGACATGGCAGCAGCGAATGCTCCCAGAGTTTCAGTGGCACTGAGGGAATCGAGGTGAAAACTCTGCCTGGGTCAGCCTTAAACCTGTCCCTGCTGTGCCCCAGCGCAGGGACCCAAGGCAGCGCAGGAACCCCGCAGACAATGCCGGCTTTGTCTGCCTCCCTTCTCCTCGGCGCGGGGAGATGCTGAAGCCAAACATTTCACCACAAGATGCATTAATTGCCATCCAGCTCCCTGGGGTACGGACCAGATGCCAGTAACCAGGGAGAAAAAAAAAGCACGTTATTGCATGGAAAGTGCATCCATTGTTAAATGACTCCAAGTTGCAATTGCTGTAGCTAAAAGTTCTTGATTAACGTTTCCTAGACCTGTGCTCGGAGCAGTGTAACTTGGATCATGCTAAAGAAGTGAGACCCAGAAACTGTGGGATGAAGTCAGCTTCCCACGTAAAGATACGGGATGTGTCCTTTGCTCCTGTAACCCTGCTTCATCCCACGGCAGAGCTGTTTGTCACGGTGTTCTTCACCCGTGTCAGGCGTTACTGCGTGTCCTCAGCTGCTCACTCAGTGCCTCGTGGGACCCGCTCCATGAGCCTGCAGCTACTGTTTGCGTTTGGCATCCGCCTGGATGAAAATGAGCGATCCAGGGACAGCTGGTTGGGAGCTACAGCAAACTGCAAACAGTCTGACACAAGCAGCAGTCTGGTTCCCCCGCATTCCCTGCAAAGCTGGCAGGCTAACACCCTCCATCAGCTTCAAAAACAAACACTGCTCAGCACGGAGGGGATACAAGAACATTGGAGTCCAATAGAGCTGTAACAGAATCGTCCACCCTTGGTGGCAGGAGATGGAGGGAGCCCAAAGTCGCTTGGTGTCTGGATGAGCTTAAGGAAACTGGAGCTATGGAGCTGCTCTGTGGAAGGGGCACCATGGCAGCAGAGCATTAGGACACGTGGTCTCCAGGTCTGCGGTTGTGCCCTTCTGCTTTGAGTCTCCAGGGAAGGACTTTGCAGCATCCGCGCCTGCGGACAAGCCTGGAACCGGAATTAGCATTGGAATGAGAGCGCTGGTATTTTTAAACCAGGGCGTGTGGTTTCTGCCTTTCTTTTAATAGGTGTCCGGGGGCAGGTTCTTCTCACAGCTCCATCCACCACTGCCTCAGAGTCCCAATGCACCCGGCAGCGCTCAATGGGCCACGGAGCTGCCTTCTGCCTTCCACCCCCCCTGCAGTGCCCTGCCTTCTCGAAGCAGGTTCCATTGGGAAGCTGGATGCTCAGTACAGCACGGGATCCCACTGAGCTACAACATGACCCATGTGCTGAGCTCCTCCAGCGCCTCAATAGCTTCCTGTAGAAATAAAGAGCCATTTCTGAACCCGGGGGTCCACGTGGCACCGGCTGAACGTGCACAGTGAGCGCTTGCTTTGATATCTTTAACATCTGATGCTCCAGTTTCAAAAGCACTTGGAAAGTTTGAGATGGAAAATTGCTGCAGAAAGGCCAAAAGTGCGGGAGAAGTGAAACAATTATTCGCTGTTCTGCTCTGCCAAATGGAAAGAAACCTTCTCAATACAGCATAAAATAATACAGAGGGAGTGACCTCCTGATCTAAGCACAGGTGGGGGGCCAGGATTGCTTTGTTCTGACCCCAGGGCAAATTAGCTTTGAGTAACTCACTTAACTTTCCTGATTCATTCCCCACAGCAGTGAAAGGTGGGTAATGCTCATTTCCCCACGGATTGTGAGGAAGACTGGTTATTTATTTTGTAAAGCTTCGACACATTAATTCTAAGTAGTATAGATGGAAAAACACAGCTCTTCCCGAATACATGAGCAGCAATTACAGAGAAAGGCTCGAGAGCTTTCAGCATTCAAAACCCTCCCAAGCCGCCGTAGAGAAAGAGGTTTCACCTGAATGGGGAGGCTGAGGGGTTTGGTAGGAGGCAGCTGGAAACCAGGGAAATGTCATCTAAAAGTCAAATAACTGAAAGGAAATTAAGTACCAGAGAAGGCTGGGGCAGCTGGATGGAAATGAAATGAACTATTAGCTGCTCTGCGGGACACCAGCATGTGAACTGCTCTGTTACAGGAGAAATTCGCTGGTGGCTCCTTTATAGGGTGGGTAACGCATGAAACGGCACACAGCACCTCACAGACCTCAGAGCTGAGGCTCTGCAAGTGGAGAGCTCTTCCTTTGTACTAAACCTGCTGCTTTTCCTACACTGGGTGGTTCTTTGCCCTGGGGAGGCTGATGAAGTGTCTCGAGTTCTATCAAACCCTGTGGTTCTGGTGGAAGAGGACGGTGAAGCACACAGAGGAAGGCTTGGTGCTGGGCAGAGGGGCTCCTGCCTTTCCCAGCAGACACTGAACATGCAGTGGAGGGGAGCAGCTTTCCCAGGAAGCGGCCATGCAGCAACAACAATCCCTCGCGACAGGTCCCTGAATCTACCGGGGACATCGGCCCAACTGGGGCCAATTACTCCACTGTGAACACAGAGCCCCAGGACTGACACTTGCGGAAGGTCTTTGTGCCAGTCCCATCTAGGGGGTTCCCTCCTCTCTGTCCCACCTACGTTGCGGTGGTGGTGTGCTCTGTGGTACCGGCTGCAATTAATTTAAGGGCAATTACCCAGGGAGGTTCCTGGACAGGGCTGGAGCGGAGGGTTCCGCGTGGCTCCCTGCTCGGTGTGGTTGCAGTGACACATCCATTCCCAGCTTCGCCTGTCCCGCCCCATGAATCAGCCGGATTCCTTGGACTCTGTAAGCCAAACAGAAACGAATCTTCCACCAGCTCCCGGGAAGCGTGCAGCGGCGGCAGGAACGGGAATGAAAAGGACTTTGTTCCACGGGTTGCCCAGCCCTGCAGCGCCGGGATTGGGGCTGACAGCAGTTTTTCCTGCTCTGGATGAACAATTCAAGGGCATTCAAAGATGAGATTTGCCTAAAGACATCCGGTTATGCAGAGCCGAGGGTGCCTGGAGAGACAGGAGGTTTTGTTATTAGTAGCGAGCACTGCTGGTAACGACCCCATCGGAGCTGCATTTGGGTGCTTATTACAGGGCGGCTGCTTCCAGCGCTGGGTCACAGACAGCGTTTGAGCCGCGGGGCAGGAGCTTGGGACACCCGGTGCCACCCGGGGTGTCTGCAGCGCCAGTGCCCGGGCGCAGCGAGCTCAGGCCGTCAGAACAAAGACCCGGAGCAGCCCCTGTGCGTGCCCTGCGCGCCGTTTGGCGGCACACTTTAAACGGGCAAACGGTTTAAGTTCGTTCTGACGTTTCGCCCAACTCTCCCGCTCGTTCCCCATCCCCTCAGCCCCCGTCCGGAGCAGCGCGGGAGAACGGGCTGGAAACGCCGCTCGGAAAGGGAGTTCTGCTCCGCCCGGGCCCGGCGGGGCCGGGAAGGGGGGATTCGGAGCTTCCGCCCACCCGCGAGCCCGCGGCCTCCGCCGGGCCCGGGCCCAACCCGGCCGCTCGCAGACGTTCGCTCATCGGGCACCGCACCAGGAGCGGACGCGGCCTCACCCCGGGCCCGTCCCGGGCCCTGCCCGCCGGGATCCGCCTCCCCTCGGGCTCCACCGCCCGCGGCCCCACACGGGCCCCGGGGCCCCTCAGTGCCGGCCCCGCCCCATCAGGCCCCGCCCCCCGGAGCTGGCCCCGCCTCCCCGGTGGGGCGCCGAGGCGGGGCGGGCGCAGTCGCGCGCAGGCGGTCGCACGGTGCCGGTGTCGCGGTCCCGGTGGCGGCGGCGGCGGGGACTGGAGCATGGCGCTGTCCGTGCCGGTCAACGGGCTCAAGGAGGGCGACAGGGAGCCCGTGATCGAGCTCTTCGTCAAGGTGAGGCGGCGGGAGGGGGGGTCCCGTCCGCTCCCGCCGCGGCTCCCCTCGCCGCGCGCGCTCCGGCCGTTGCGCGCCGCCGTTTTCCCGCCCGCGGGCTCCGCGCTCTCTCGGCGGCTCCGCGGCGGCTCCGGTACCGCCGCGCGGGAGACCCCGTTTGCACCCCTCGGAGCTCTGCTCAGGGCGGCGCCGGGCCCGGCCGCGGGTGACGCCCCGCCGCGCTGCGGGGCCGCCGCGCACAAAAGGGCCTTTGGGCGGGGAAGGGCCGGCAGAGACCGGCGCGGCGCCGGGGCCTGGGCCGTGTGTGCGGGCGGCAGCGCGAGCCCCGGGCACGGCCCTCGGGCAGTTGCCGCCGGCTCTTGCTGGAAGATTCCTCCCCAGAGCCAAGGGGGCAGCGCCCGGCAGGACCGGGGCGGGGGCCGTGTGCCCGGAGCGGAACCGCCAATTGCTGTTGCTTCAGCGCCGCCGAACGCTCCTCTCGTCTGGAGCCCGGCGGGTAAAGGCATCGCCGGGGCTCCTCCCAGGCGGGAAGGATGAGGATGCGTTGTGCTGCCCGGGTCTGGCACAGATACCGCAGATACCATTTGCCATCCCCACATGATTTGCATTCACGTACTGCGGTATGATGCAATATTTTGCATCCTCCGGGGCTCTAGTGATGCAGCGTCTCACTTTTACCTCATAGCTAAAGTGTGGAGAGTCAGCGGTGTCAGCCTCTGCTTTCTGTGCTTCAGCTTACTTTGAAGAAAGCCTCCAGAAAGGAAGTGGTTTACTTCTTCAGATGAAGTTTCTTTCTGTTGCAGTGAGAAAATCATGGGAAATCTTCATCTGGGATCTTGGGCATCGCTTAGCGTAACGTGATAAACATGAAAACTTCCAGCAGATTAGGTGGAGCCTTGAAAATAAGTCATTAAATGTAGATTTTATATCTTAAATGGTACTCTAAAAATAGTGAGGTTTTCCCCATTTCAGACCTCTAAGTAGCATTGAGAGGCAGTAACGGGAAAAGCGTTACAGTGGAGGATTCCAGACCTGATTTTACTCTGAATATTTAGGTTCTTAGTGTTGAGGTTAGAACTCCCTGGTACAGCAATTAAGTTACAGATCACTTTGAGTTATTTATAGCCGTACTTCTTTAGTTTGCCAACTTCTCTTCATCTGTCCTGAAGTTTGTTGGCCAATTTTTCTTCTTTTTAAACAAATTAGAGCAGTGATTGATGGCACAAGGATTGGGGGGCATGGGAAGGAGCTTTGTGGGTCTGTTTAATGAGGATGTTTTATGCATGAGGAGAAGCATGGAAAAAGGTGTAACAGTTGTGAGAAGGATGTGTTGGTTCTGACTAAATCGGTATTGAACCAATAAAGATGTAAGAGGATGTGAAAGGGGAGTTTTTCTGTCTCTCTCAATTAAAACTTCTTTACTGGCAGGGATTTAAGGAGGATGTATTTCGAATTATCAGTGTTATAGTATCTCCCTCAAGGAGGCCTTTTCCCAGTGCTAGGAGTGACTGCTGCAAGCTGTATGCTGTCTGTCTTCAGGCTAGAGTTCAGGTTAAAGAAGCAGTTATTCTTGTCTGCCTTCATGATCTTCAGGTAAAGGTCATTTCCCTGTAAAATCCTGCAGAGGAAGAACACTCCCACCCAGCAGACAGACCAGAATAGTTTCATCTGGGTGTTGCTGCCTGTCCCACGCTTTATTGGAGCTGTTAAGTGTTATCAGAGCAGGGGGTTTGTCAAGGTCTTGTTTGCTGCCTCTCTCCTTCAGATGGTCACTTCAGAAAACGGCTGCGGAACGTTTATGGTTATTCAATAGAGCTAGCAGTGGCTGCCTAGGAGAGCAGCAGATTCTGGCTTAGTGATTTCCCCCCATGTAAATGGGAAGCTCAGTGTCTGCTTTGCAGCTGTATGGTTTTTACCTAGAAAACATCTGAAGTTTCTGAGTCAATGTCAGTGTATTTCACCATGTAGCTGTTCACTCCCCAAAGAGCACCTGGGGTCTGGGTTCTACCTGTGCACTGTTAGTCAGCAAAGCTCTTTATGTGGAGGTAGTGGAAAGGCTTCTTGACCAAGAAAGAAACCTCTGCCAAGTGCCTGCGGCTGAAGGGTGGTGACTGCATGACCTGTGTACAAAGGATTGTAGCAGCCAGACCGAGATGAAACAAAGGTATGGATTAAAGCTTGAGAAACAAACCTGTGAAGCAGGAGAAACTGTTTGGCTTCGTGCCCAAAATGTTGGGTTTGAATCTTGTTAAATTGTGATCAGTAACAAAATAGGGTGGGCGCAGCACGGGGAGGAGTGCACGCGCGGTTGGGTTTCAGCTGTGAATAACTACATAAGGCTGTTTGTCACCAGCAAATTGCTTTGATTTAGTCAAGAGCACAGTGTATCTTGCTGTAAGTATGATTCTCATAGTCTGTGATAACGTGCAGAATTCGGGCGCTTGGGTAACAAAATGCATTGCAGTGCTGAGATGGAGGTGATTGATCTGTTTCCTGGTCTCCTCTAATGAGCAGCTTCAGCAGCTTTCTCATTCCTGTGCTGGTGGGCTGCCTGTGGTCTCTTGAACTAACTGTGAATGTTTTCCAAGCCTTTCCTCTGGGAGCTGAAGAGGAACCCTTGATGGATCGGTGATGGATCCTTTTTCGTTTGGATTCCTCCTGTGCTCACATGTTTTATTAATGAGGGAGGCCGCTTCCATTGTCTCACAGGGATGTTTTTATGTGCCCTGGTGGCATTTTAGAGTGAAGACTGCTGTTGTGAGCGTGCACACGGAAACCTGAGCGTTGTGATCTGAATACACTTCAGCCACTTGTAAGAGCTGCAATTTAGTTGAGTGTGTGTGGATTTTATTGTAGATAAAAAGTGTGGTGGACGGACTTGGCCAAGTAGAACCACTCACCTGTGGAAACCACAGGACAGAGCTTAGGAAACTGCTTGTACAGGTTCTTCAGGGCAGTGTACAAAGGAGATGGGGATGGAAGCTGCTCAAAGCTCAGCTCTTGGTTTTAAAGTACAGTCGGGGTTGTGTTCTTGTGGTAGCAAGGTGAAGACACAGATAACAACAAGTTAAGGAAAAAAACCCAACAAACAAGAAATCCACAAATGGTACGAAACTGGCTATGGGGGATGTTGGTAACCATTGAGGAAGCTGTTCTCTCCAACTGTATAACGTGGGTATACTTGCAGATCAATTAGACCTTGGATTTCTGGCAGCTTCCAATAAGATGTCATTGTGAAATTGGGCACATGTTTTGAAAATCAGATAGTGTCCACTTCTGTTTCCCTGTGAATGGTGCTGTCAGTAGAAACCCCTGTGACTTCCCACTTAACAAATCCCCTGCTCTAAATGTTCCCAATGGTCATACAGAAGCTTGACTGCGCTTTTGTCTCTGAATTAAACAGAAACTTGGCAGGTGAGTTGTTGTGGTCTGGGCTCTAGGCCCATTTTGTTCAGTTCAGGGTTGGAGCCTGTGTCAGGAGATGCAGGATATGTGCTCCTCATCTCCAGCAGCAGGCTGGGGATCAGCTCAGGGCTGGGTGAGAGGAACGTGAGTTGTCTGAATCACACGCTTTTGGGTCTGACGTTGTTTCATGGTTGACTCTGTGTGTCCTTACATCGCTCTGGAGCAGTATAGCTGCTGTAGGTTGGTTTATTGCAAACCATCCCATGTTCTCATTCGTCATCTTTTCTTTTTTCCAACTACATTGTAGCTGTAAAATAAAAAGGAACATCGATACGAGGGAATAACAGGAATAGGGACACGCAGCATTCCTCTCAGAGCAGTCTTGCCAGGGGCAGGTTTATCACTCCATAATCCTATTACATCAGTCTCCTCCTTAGGTACCAGGTCATCCTTCATAGGTTTGACTGTAATAACCCCAGCACCTGAGAACTAGCTCGGTCTGCTTTGGATGGGTGTTTGATAGAGACAGCAGACTTGATGGGTGGCTTAATTCTTGTGAGCAAACACTGGAGCGTTGTAAAGGATCCCTTTATAAGCTGAGGCGTAGCCATCTTGTTATATCCTGTGCTCAGCTGTTTAAACCAGGCCTTTTCCTCCTTTGGCCAGCAAACTGTATTCCTTTAAATTCTGCCTGGGAAAGTTCTCATAGCCAGGAACACCCTTGGCTTTTTGATTTGAATCTGATTGCCAATACAGAAACCGGTGCACTTGGTACGACACGGTTAAAAAGGACAGGGACGGCCTCAAGTGTAAATGTTAAATCTTTTGCAACCCATTGGAAAGTCAGCTCCTTGGAGAACTCCTGGCAATCATTTTCAAAGGGATTACACAGATGGGTTAGCTTTTTCTTCAGTCAGAAATTGCCTCTGAATGCATCTGAACAGTAATGGTCTTATCCACTGCCATCTCTCCTCTCCTTTCCAATGATTAACACATAGCTCAGACTGTCAAGAGAACTTGGGGTTTCCTTTGCAGCTGAATTATGTCTGGCCCAGTGTTCACAGTTGGGAAATGCCTCTGGCTGTGCACTGAAGGCCCAAAGGGGAAAGAGAAGGTGATGTGTGGAGCACATATGGTGGGATGAACTCTGGGGGCTGGAACCTGTTCAGAGTCAGGGGTAAATATAGATGGAGGATCTGAGCACTCTGAGTCTTGTTCCTGATGCTTTTGTGTGTCAGACTGTGATTGTGCGCACGCAGTAAGGAATTCCCAGAGCACACTTATCACCGAAGTTCTTGTGAAGCAATTTGAAGGGAATGAGACTCCTCCTAAAAGAGGTGTCTTGTCTGTACGGAAAGATAGCTGATGGTTGGAAAGTAACGTGTAGACATGGGGAATATTGATGTAAATTCCATTTCACTGTTCAGAAGTGGGTGGGAGGGTCTGATAATCTTCCAGTGGGCAGCACCATGACACTGTTGGCTTCGTGAGAAGTTGGTAGTCATTACCCGGAGAGCCTGCAGTGACTCAGTCACTGTCTAGTCTTTCACTGCTTATCCTGACCTAATCTTGTGGAAGGAAACAGTGGGGCAAGAGAGTTCTTCATTTGAAAAGTATGACTGTATCTTACAATGTGAACAGGGTGAGCAGAGAAGTTGGTTCTGGAGCTGAGCTTGTGGATTGTTGATGGCCGTGTCCTCTTGCAAAACAATGTTTGGGAATTCTGTGGAATTCTAGCTAGCTGTGTACTTTGGAAAATGACTTTTGTACTCTGAGGCTGCAAGCCTGATTTTTAAAGGTGTACATTGGTTAAAAGGGACAGAAGTAGCCCTGGGCGGTCGTTTTGTCCCCAGTACAAGTAGATGAGACATTTGCCATGATTGAGTGACACAGGGCTCACACACTTTTGTGACAGTTCTACATCAGTTCCAAGCACTGGCTGGGCTGGACATACCGCCAGAAATCCCCAGGAATGGCTTTTGTGCCTGGGTAACTGTACATGGCATCGGTTGGTTCATTGTCTCCTGTGGGTTTTTGGATGTTCTTTCACCATGTAGCTGATAGTCCCCTGCACAGTGCAGTTGGGTAAAACCTTGACAGGGTGGGAGAAAGCGCGGTGGCTTTGTCTGCCAGGGGGGACATGGAGCTTCAGCATTTGACATGGGACAGCAAACTTCAGGAGGATGCTTGGGCTGCAGTCTGACTGCCCATGGAAAAATAACTTACGTCTGTACTTGTTACCCCATCTAATTTGGTTTTTATCTTCACAGCTCTCTGTAAGTAACCCACAACCAACCAACTTCTTATCCTGGTGAAATTTGTTGGGTTTGTTAGCATGTTCTTCATTTCAGGTGCTCACTCTGTGCTCATTTGTTGTATTAAGAGATTGTGAATGTTTTAGCAGCTAAAACGTCCAAACCCCAAATCATTATGTTGCCTTGATAGGAATTTAAATGGAACTTTGGCTTCAGGAGCTTAAAATCCTTTATTTAGGATATTCTTTTCCTAAAAAAGATAAGGTTGGGTTTTTTTAACCTTGTTTTGAGTTTGTTTTTTTTGTATTTCGGGTCATATGTGCATTTGTGGCACAATGATTTTTAGGGCTCTGAATGCTGTGTTTGTTTATGCTGGGGTGAAAGACATAAGGTAAACCTCTGTTAACTACAGATGTCTTTGTGTGCAGGTTCTCTGAGAGTTCAGACCTATTCCTTGTATTGTTGGCTAGACAAAGGGCAAGGAACTTTGCGCGAGGAAAGGAAATGACTTGGTTCTGTACACTGAATGTCCATATTAGGTATAAACTAAATATAGGAGTGTAATCCAGGAGTGAAGTCATAGCTGTGTATTTTCATGAGGAGAACTAATGAGATCAGTCAGCGCTACTGGACCAGCCTCAGAGTTTTTGGCTCTGGTCACCCATTACTACTTTGGCTGAGGTTTGATGGTCTGTACTTGGGAGAGCTGCTTTTTTAAATAAAGGAAATCGTTTTTTACGTGGTTTTGTCTAAAAATAAAATCAAAGCAAGCAGAAGTATATTTCTGTAACCTTTCAGGGTGATGCATTAACTGCCCCAGTGAGACACGCTGTACTGGAACTGAATGAGATAAGGCAAAATGTCCCAAAGGAGGAAGTCCTACTCTGCATCTGGAGAGCTTGGATACCATCTCCCAAGGGATGTCGGATTCAGTCATAGGGGGTCTTTTAGCAATGGAGTTGCATGTTGCTTGCATTGGAACCAGAAGCAACGGGGTGCAAGCCTTCCTCAAAACCTTTGTTCTCTAGTGCTCTAAAATGAAAACTCCAATGCCATTTTCAGTCTAAAGTAACGTTTTCTCTTGCTAGAGCTCTTGAATATGCTGTTAGCAGGGGATGAAAGTTCAAAGCTGCAGCTCTCAGTGAGTTTTGAGGATTGGAGGAGCCATTTCTTTGTCCATTGGCATGTTCTTCAGTGGCATTGCTGTTTACATTGGAGGCAGTTGGGGTTTTAGCTGGGTTCCTGATTGTATCGGGGCTGGGAAGCTCCCAGGTGACCTCTGTTGGGTTGGCACCTTGATATGGCACTCACTTGTGCTCCTGGCGGGGCTCAGCCTCAGCCCAGCCGCCTGAAGACCTGGCGGCTGGACCAGGAGCAGTGCCCAGGGTGAGGTTGGAGCAGCTCATCATCACTCCTCTGCTATTCTGCTCAGCGTTGCTCATCAACAAGCTGGAGAGGGACTTCTTACAAGGGCAGGTAGGGGCAGGACAAGGGAATGGCTTTAACCTGCTGGAGGGGAGACTGAGATGAGCTCTTAGGCAGAAGCTCTTCCCTGTGAGGGTGCTGAGGCGCTGGCACAGGGTGCCCAGAGAAGCTGTGGCTGCCCCATCCCTGGCAGTGTTCAAGGCCAGGTTGGACACAGGGGCTTGGAGCAAACTGCTCCAGTGGAAGGTGTCCCTGCCTGTGGCAGGGGGTTGGAAGCTGGAGGAGCTTTACGGTCCCTCCCAACCCAAACCAGGCTGGATTCTATATTACCTCTGGAAATGAGGTTATAAAATGCCACTAAGCAGGGTTCTTTATGTCCTGTAGAAGTGATGTGTGTTCAGAGGTTGATTTGATGAACTCTTACACGCTGAGCTGAAAACATTACTTGGACTCCTAAAGCCCCAGTGACAAGGTTTGCAGTTCTTTGCTGTGATTTTTATAGATGCTTCATTATTGGGTAGGGGGGAAGGAGGGGAAGGGTTGGAATTAAGTCTGTTGGGCTGTAGCCAAAGCACCCACAGTACTTTTAACAAATGTAGTATCTGTGCTGGGAGAGAACCGTTGCCCTACAGAGTGTGTGTTTCAGGTCCATGAGCAAGTTTCAACCTCTATAAAAGAAACCCTTAGTACTATATAGTTAATTACCTGCTTGCAGTTTCCTGCTAGAATAGTGCAAGAATGTGTCAAGCTGTTACCCAGCAAATTTTAGTCAGTTTGGTGCTGTTTGAGGTTTGTTCTAACTGGATCACTTTGTTAAAGGCATTGCCACTGGTGTAGCAGGGACAGTGGGGAGGAGGTGCCAGGCTCCTGCCCTTTGTGAGTAATCTCATTTTCCTCTGTCAGGCTTGGAGGTGGTCCACAATAATCCCCAGTTTTTGTATTCAGGTCATTAAGTTAATTTCTTCACCAAAGAAAATGGTGGTTAGGATTTAATGTGCATTTTGATTCTGACTCTTCATCTGATTCTCCCAAAGAATGAACATGGGATAATTTCTTTTCTCCAAAGAACTAGAAGCGCTTTATTAATTTCTACTTGAATAGTGAAGTTACTTTAATAGATCATGAAGATCCCATAGCTTTTTCGCAAAGATTTACAGTGAGAATTGGGTAGCAATGAGCAAGAGTTGCAGGGAAGTGCAAGACAAATCTGTAATGATTTCATAAGGAACAGCATCACAGGGCTTAAAAATAGCATCATCCCCAAATGGTCAGCTGCTCTTAGTCAAATGTCTGACAGTGGTAGCTTATCAGAAGAGTAATGGCAGAAGAGGCTACTTTAGGGGCTGATAAACATTCCTTTCCCTGGTGTAACAGCCACATCTCCAGTCAGTGCAGGGAGTTCAGTTTAAGTTTTAAGATTGTTGAGCTGATGTGGAAGTTGGGTTGGTTACAGGTTGCACAGCAATGGGACAGCTTGTCAGGAGGCAGTGGTGGCTGAGGATGCTGGTCCTTGGGGTTTGGTGTCAGTCAGCACATAGATAACACAGACGCGTCATCTTGGGCTCTATATTTGCAGTTAACCCAAGGTGTAAGCACTGGCCTTATGCTTTTTGTTCTCTGTTTTTCCTATGTTTTACATGCAGGGTTGGCTATTCAAGGCGGTGGTGATTACTTATCTTGTTCTACAGAACTAAAACTGGGGTGTGTTTGGTGGTTGTGATTGGAGAGTTGAAGTCTGACTTGGTTCAGTGTTACCAAACTTTTCAAAGTTCTCTTATAAAGGTCAAATAAAGGCATTACACTAACGGGTGTAGTTCATAGGAAGATACAACTGTGCTATAGGTGCTGCAGGCTGAATTTGGAGCTTTCTGAGGTCAGCTGTCTCCAGTCTGGAGATCAGTGTACACTCATTTTAGGTGCCACATAATGAGGGGCTTGCTTATCTTGTCCCTTCCTTTAGGGAAACACTCCTTTAGGGAGTTACCTTCTGTGTTTAAAAGCATCCAGAAGGCACTGGGGAAACCTGGGGTGGAGGTTAGTTAGTACTGACATTGGAAACGGGATCTCATAGGGAAGGCCTGATGTGGTGGGAGAGCCCTTCTCATGAGTCTGTAGGGCTGTAGGCTCATCTCCTGGCCACATAACACAAGGAACTAAGGGGAGTTTGAAGGAAGAGCTGTGTGAGGTGCCAGACTGCTTCCTTTGAGTGATGAGAATGATGGTAGATGTTTTATTTGGAATCTTCTTAACATTGTGGAAGTATTGCAGGGGTTACCTTGCTTGTCAGAGATGTTTAATAGTGGGAATAAATCTTAATGGTTGCTACAAGCTTATTTTGTTCTTGGGCTGAATCTTTAGTGACTTTTTAACTTACGTTGGCAGTGAATGAGGAGGATAGATGTGTCATAGGTGGTTCCCAGGCCTTTTTCATCCATCCTTCACGTGGATGTGGTGATAATGGCTCTCGCTGGCTGGTTATTAAAGCAGGTGGATGTTTCTGCGGTGTTTATGGCTTGAACATGCTCATTGGTGTATTGGGAGAAGGGAACAGACATGCTGGAGGAGTTGTCCAGGGTTGCTGTGGGGTTTGTGCTGGCACTGCTGTTCTGATGATGTGTTTGGCTGATGGAGAGGGCACAGGAAAGGGGAGCTGGCCAGTGGTAGTGTCCCTTTCATCTCGTCGCCCCTCGGATTGAATCTGCCTGAACCAGATTTAGGTAGCAGCAGAGTTCAGGGCTTGATTCCAGTTTGCTCCCTGACTTGTTCCACCCATAAACCCACAAACCAACTCCCTTCTCAAACTAACACATGTGAAAGGTGAGAATGAATCGAACACTGCGTCGCAGACAGCGCTTTCCCAGTCCAAATCCCTGCAGCTTGCTCCCTTGCCACGCGTTCTCTTCTTTTGAATGATGGCTCATGAATATTTCAGACATTGGAACCCTTTCAGATGTTTTGGCTTGCAGAGTGAATGCTCACACAGAACATCCCTGCCGCTCATCCATCAGCCTGGACAGGAACCCCGAACGGTCGGGAGAGTGGCACCGTACGAAGGAGCCCTTTGGTGTTACCTCACCTACTGTTGGGATCCTTTCATGGACGTAATTCTTTACAGCTTATTGGAAAATGCTGCTCCATAGACAGCCTGGAATTCTGTTTATTCAGCTTGGCAAGATAAAAGGTCTGAGCAGATGCTGCAGGGATTTAGACTGATGTTACCAAGCCGTTTTCGGTATTCATGTGTGGAACATTCAGCCACCCCTTTCTCTGTATTCTTTATTGTTTCAGCTCAGGAGTTTGGAGTTGCTTCATGTTTTTCACTGTACTAGTTTACCCTGAACCATTTCCTCTCAAAACAGTAATCCAGATAGGATTATTATTAATTTCCTCATTTTGGGATGAATTTACTGTTCCTGAAATACGCAGGATGCTTGTTACCTGCTGGTTTGAGGTAATGGGTGCGTATTGTGCTGTTTCTCTCATGTGTTTCTTTTTTAGTTAGAACCAAGGTGTTTTAAGATTGCAGAGTTCAAAATGTGCACGGAGCAGCCTCTGTTGGTTTTCTTTCCCCAGTCTGATTATTTGTTGGAGTGCTGATCTTGCAGATTTCTGATTCAGGGAAGTGAGGACTTTGGCGCTATAATCAAACAGCTCCAGTGGTTGTGTTTGATGGGAGCTATTCTGTGAGATGCTTCTGAAATGAGTTTTTCCCTCTTCATCCAAACTTTATTTTTTCCTGCTTCTGGTAGGTCAAATCGGGGAGAGATTCCCTTGATAGTTTTGATAAATTAGGAAATGGGCTTCTACTGTTCTGCCCATTTCTTTAGTTTCATTTACGTGGGCACTGGGCTGTATTACACTTCCCATCAAATGCACTTGGACTTTACTATTATTTCTGCAGTCATTCTGCTGTCCTCTCTCGCGTGTGGGATCACTGTCCTCTCTCGCGTGTGTGATCACTGTCCTCTCTCGCGTGTGTGATCACTGTCCTCTCTCGCGTGTGTGATCGCTTAAATTTTCTGTTTTTTATGGGAGAAACAATCACATTTGAATGAAATCACTGCTTCAGGGGAGGCAATTTCAGAAAGAATTTGAGATAAAAAATCAAAGCTTCTTGGTGTAGAATTAATATGATTTTGCTGAATTAACAAATAATCTGGGTTTACTCTGATGGTGATGAGGATGAGACACTGAAGACCAGAATATTATGGCCTGAATTCAAAGATATGGCAGGTAGGGTTTTGGCTGCTAAGACTGGACCTAAGCAACAGTCATTACATGATTAACCCTGGCATGACTGGTCATGTAGCATTTCAGGGTATTCTTGCAGTATTTTGAGGTTTATAGCTCTATTCCAGTGCGGAAAACCAGAGTCAGAACTGACTCAGGGACACATCAACCAAAGTCATCTTCCTCTGAACAAGATCCTTATGTGGTTGAAGGAGAACACCGTGAGCACCACCAGCATGGTGTTGCCCTTGATGACTGGTTGTAACAGCTGTAGGTCCAAGCGCATCACATACAAGGAGGTAGAAAATGGGCCTCTCGGGCAAACAGTTACATAGCAGAATTCCTGGGCTCCAAAGCACTGAAGCCAGAAGTTTCTTGGCATTCTGACTGCATTCCTTCTCCAGTATGTGCTCAGAATAACTTGGGACTTTTTGAAGCAGAAGTGGGACAAACGTTTGAATGTAGACATGGAAGTTTGTGCTCAGTTTAGCTGTTCAGCTGCAGCTTTGGAAATGCATTAAGTTCTGTTCAAAGTGCTATATGTTAGTGGGCTGTAACACTTTCCTCTGATTCAGATACTCCCCAAAACCTGGTTTGCTTGAACAAAAGCAGATGCTGTTTGTTGTTTGTTCATCTTGAATGTTACGTTTGTGTTAGGAGGGAAGCAAAGTTTTGGTACAAGTTGGCATTACAGTATAAGTGCATTTGGCCTTTTTTGGTCCTCACTGGTCGCTTTGGTTTTGGCTTAGGAAAATGGACCTCAATGGAAGCCACGGTTCAGTGCTGTGGTTTAAATTTTAAGCAATTTTTTGTTGTAACTTTTGGGCTGTTGTTGTGGCAGCAGAGCAGTTCCAAAGTCTGTTTGATATAAAAATGTTTAACATCTCTGTCATTGACATGATTTGTTTTTCCTGTGCCCTTGACCCTTGTTTTGCTGATGCTGATGCTTGTTCTGATCACGCTGACAGGTTGCAGAGCCTGGGCTGCCAAAGACTTGATTGGTGTTGTAACTAACTCCGGAGTTTAGGACAAGCCCTCAAGTTTCCTGATAGGAAATCTTCCTATTTGCTTCTGTCTGTTTTGTGCGTGGAGGAACCGTTTTGCTTTTGCATCTCTTGTGGCACTGAAGCTGTTTCAGTGGCTGTTGAAGTTGCCATAAAACTTGAAGACCGAGACGAGTTCTGAATCAAAGAACTGTCTCTGCTTCAAGGTGTGAATTAGCCTGGGCAGGACAGAAATGCATTTTCCGTAGGTGGGATGAAGTGTTGTCTTTTTCAATATTGTTTTACAAAGGTAGGTAAGTATAAATCTACATTGGCATCATTTACCAGTGTAAACACAGTAATATGACTATAGGGGAAAATTCAGAGATAAACACAGCTATCTGGAGGGATGACATTGCAGTTAAATATTAACAGCCATAAAAGCATGCAGTTACTGGAAATGGAGTGGAGAGGGAAGTCTTTGTATAAGCGTTTTGTGAGGCAGGAACACACTTCTCCATGTAGTAGGTAGAATCCTTACAGCAGTTATGTGCTCAGTCCTTGTGTACAGCCCTTCCACTTGTGTAGCTCTGCTTCTGAATGCCCTGTGCTTACTGAACATAGCTGGTTTCTGTCATTTCTGAAGGGTACAGCCAGCATATCCTACAGTATGGTTTAAAATGGCCTAGGGAACTGCTAATAGAAATAATGAAAGATTTACCCAGGTTTTGATAATTGTACTCACTAAAATTATTTTGGAAGTAACACTACTAAGCAAAATCCTTTGAAACTGGTGTAATGTAAAGTAAGGGTGAAGATGATGTGACGTGTATGGCTGTTTTAACTACCGAGTCAGTCTTCTTTTCAGAGGATTGAATTTTATAACAAGATTCAAGGTTTCCGTGCCTAATTCTAGTCCACTAAAAACTAAAATTTTCCAACTCAGCAATACATACTTCATTGTCAGAGCAATCATGAGATGCATGCCATCACTGGCTGCCCTAGGGTGGCTTACTGTTGCTCTGTAATGGACCTTTGTTGTGGTAGGACAAAGACTTATTGATCTATTGCCTATAGAAAGTGGCTTTGGAATATTACTTTATTGTCAGTGAAGTCTCTATGTACTTACAGTTATGTCTTTCCTTACAACACCTGCAGTACAATAAAGATCCATAGTTCCTGGTTGCAGTTGGCTCGCTGTAGCATCACACAATGGGGGTATAAGCAATGAACTGGAAGATGACTTCAATTAATTAGCTATTGCTTGTAGAAGAAGGAAAATATAATAATAATAAACAACAAAGAGCAATCCAGACATTGGAAAAATGCCATCAGAAGGTGTGGCTGCCCAGGCTGGTGGGATTAGCTGCCCTTTCTGGACTGTTGAGAGCAGTTGGATCATCCTCAGTGTGAAAGATAACTTATTTTGTTGCCTGAGGACTTGTTTTGGTAGATTTTGTGAGCAGCTGCTAGAGGCCATGACAAGTAAATAGGTTGGCTGACTTCAGAACTGTGCAGATTTCACTGTTTGAAAACCCTCCTTATGTCTGCAACAAAAAGTCATTGGAGGGTACAAGTATTTAAGGAAAAAACCCAAACCACAAGCCACCGCCTCAAAACGCTGCCAAAAGGATGCAGAAGTATTCTGAGGATGTTCATTTTTGTGCAGTATGTGGAGAAACCTCAAGGGTATCTGGTCCAGGTGCATCAGCAAAGTGGTGCTGGGTTTGACTGAGCTTGTTAGGTCTTTGGAAGAGTTAGCTGATGTGAAGACAGGCAGGCAGTAAACCCCCTGACTTGTTACTTTAGCCTGTCTTCATGAAAGAGGTTTCAGTAACTGTAAGCATGTGTAGATGGCCCAGTCCTACCTTCTAATGAATTATTTGTTCTCTTCTGCAGGCTGGCAGCGATGGAGAGAGCATAGGAAACTGTCCTTTTTCCCAGAGGCTGTTCATGATCCTTTGGCTGAAGGGGGTGGTGTTCAGTGTCACAACAGTTGACCTGAAGAGGTAAGAAACACTTGGTTTATTTGGCAAGCAGGAGCACGGTGTACTTGGTGTAATAAATGTTTGTTTGTGGCTTCTAACTCTTGGCATGGCTTATTTTTGGAAAGTAGAAAGAAAATCTGTCTTCTCAAATACCGAGAGACAACCTTGTTGTAAATGGCGCATGCACAGATGGTTGGTTGTATGTGTAACCAAGAGAATGGGTCTGATAAATTCTCATTTGCTATGATGCTCTTGGGTGAAACTAACAGCAGACGTGAAATCTCTGAGAACAGAATCCTACCGACTTCACATTTAGATCCTGCGAGTGAGACTGCTGAATGGGTATTTGAGATCAACCAGTCTTTGATCAAATCTCCAATGATTCCCCCAACAGTGTGCAGCCTACTCCACTGTTCAAAGGTTTTAAAATAATACTGCTTATTATGCAGTAAGAACAGCAACAACGTGAAAACATCTGTCCAGGAGGTAAATAGGAGTGAAATAAAGTGAAATGGGTAGGAACAAAATGTAAAATACTCTGCCTTTGCATAACATAGCCAGGTATGTCCTGATGCAGTGTGACACCTACATTGCAACTTCTCCATCTATGAAATGAATACCTTGGTGGCTGAGGAGGGGGAAATGTGAATCCAGGAGTGTTAATTGCCTGAGGTTGGGTGCGCTTTTATTAGAAGCGTTAAAATGCTAAATTCAGCAGGGCCCTTGTGTTTGGTTTTGGTGGGAAGTCATGTTTTCGGAGCACTAATGGCATGTTTGTCACAGAACTCTGTGGAGAGGGGCGGGACTGCCAGTGCTCACAAACCTTATTTTCAGAAAGAAAGCAAGCCAATGGCAATACTCGCTGTTCTCCAGGGGATGGAGTGTGAAAGGTGGCAGGAGGAAATCCCCTGCCTGGCTTAACCTCTTCTTGTCACTTGAAGGAGGTGACTTGTTTTGATGGTTTTAAATCACTGAAGTTGCTGCTTCAGTGCTGGCCACCAGTGTTAAGTGTTTCCATGTGTAGTAAGGCTGAGACCACTCAGAAGGAAAGGAAGCAGCTTTTGTTAACTGTGTGCAGCACAGAGATCTTCTCTGGCCAATGTGGGATTTTACTGCAAATACAACTGTTGCCAGCACACATAAACCAACTGTATCACATCTTCCATTTAGCACTGCCTGTGGTTTGGGGAAGCCTCTGGAGTAGAACCAGTGCTTGGGTTCTGCTTGTAGCTTGGGCTTCCTTTACTTATAACGATGGTGTTATTTAACCTGCTGCAGTTACTGAGGTGGGGGGAGTGTGACTAGGTTGGAAGAGACATTTTATAGTTGGAAACTGCTGAAACAGTTTGAATGATACCATTAAAATGCCAAAGATGCCTGATAGACTTGCCTTTATTTGTGTCCCTTTGGCAACTAGGAGTTAAGTTGGATGGGGGAATGGGATGTAAAACTAACTTTTAGAATATAAATCAATTGCAGATGCCTAAAATCATCTTTTCTTAACACAAGGAAGGCTTCTCCCCTGCCCCCCCCCCCCTTTTTTTTTATCCTGGAGAGGGGAAGACACAAAATAAGTACAAAATAGGTGCTAAATATTGCCTTAATACTTCTAATGGTGTCACAAGAAACTGCTGTTACAAGTACATTATTCAAGCCAATCACCCCCTCTTTTTGTTCCTGATACAGACACAGACTTGTTGAGGAGAGGGTAGTAATGGGTGTAAGCAGCTGAATTAATTTCACTTACAAACCATGCTTTTGCCTTCCAGCCCAACTTGTGCCCAGCAGTGAGGCAAGTTCTGTTCTTTGTGAGGCTTAAAAGGTCCCAGTTGGGTACAAAAGTTCACAAGTAACTTGGACACGGGAAAAAATGAGTCTCATCCCACTGACTGTGGTGTGTATTTTTCCTTCCTAACTGTCTCAGACATCATGCTGTGCTAACAGAAGAACCTTTTGCAGTTCTCAGTTCCACTCCTAAGACCCCAAAATAAGGGCATAGGCAAAGGCAGTGGGTCCTGCCACCCTTCCAAAGGAATGGTGTGTTTATTCCTCTGGGTCAGTTACACAGAGGCTTTATTCTTTCCTTTTCCAGAAGCAGCGTTTCAATGCTCAGAGACTGGACTTGTTCAGTGACTGGAGCAGAGTTGCAGTACATAAACCACTTGTTGGGCTTGTAGTAACATTCAGAGGCAGCTTGTGTTCGTTTAAGTTTTGAAACCCCATTTTAAACATCTTGATGGTGTGGTTTTACAGTTACGTCGACAGACAAAGATTAGGAGGCTAGTCGATATTACAGCCTACCCAGAGGTGAATGCCACTTCAGCAGTGTAAGATGCTGCCTGGGAAGTGGAGATGGAGGTTCATTGCTGGCATTTGTTTCCACATTACACTTGTGGCAGCGCTTGTGCAATGTAAATCACGGTAGAGCGCATTGCATTTGGGGCTGGCTTTTGTCTGATCATCAAGAAATGATTTGCATGCTGACTGCTGTTCTGGTTTGTGGCAAAGCCATGAAATGTTCATACCTTACCCTTGGTGCTAAAGGGCCTGCCCACTTCATTAGCTGGTGATAGCCAGGTATTGATTACATGGCCCTACCTTCACATGCCCTGGTAACCCTGGGGCAGGTCCCTGCTGTTTGCAGTGTTGGTTATGGGAGCCTGTGGGGTTTGATTGGTGGGGTTTTTGTTTTGTCTTTCAAAAAAGGTGTCCAGGTTTATCTCTGGATTAAAATCAATATTTTTCATTCCCTTCTTGTTTGGCCCTTAAGGGAAGTTGTGCCCTTAGACTTTTAAGGACACTCCTGTGTACTCGTGGTGCTCTAAGGGCTGGGGCTTGTAGGTGGTAAACCAGGGTTTGCTGATGGCAAGAGCAGGAATTGGAAGTCAAACCCTGTATTCCATTTGAGCTTCAGCTGTGGGGGGTCCCTGTGCTTTCAAGTGGTCAGACTGGCCTGGCAGGAGGGGTTAATAAGGTGCTCTGGGATCGGTGAGATGCGCTCTGGTTCTTTGGAAAACGCTTTTGGTTCATTCATTAGACCAGTTTGCTTCTGAAATAAAACCTTTCCTTTGACAGTGTTACTGCAGATCCGGAGGGCCTGCCTCTGTTTGCTTTGAACATAACATTCCTTTGGAGGAATTTTATCTACCCAACAGAGAAATTGGAAGGGAGCCATGATGACTTCCTGTAATTGTGGGTTGCGGAGCTGTATTTAAATGAAGTATAAAGCTTCTTAGAGCATTAACCAGTGACAGGCTTTTAAATCCTAAAAGTAACAGAGGGATGGCAATTATGAGTGAGAAATAACTTCTTGGAAGCTTAAAAATGGTTAAATTCTTGTGTTAATGAGACTTGTTCACCTGGCTAAAACAGAGTGTTTACTGTTAAGTATGAAAATCAGTTTTCTTACTGTTTCACACGCACTGCCTGGTGCTCCTGTCTGCTCGGCGTGCTCTGGCACTACATGCTGTTGCTGTTTGCCTGCTTAAAGGCTCAGCAGTGGGCAGGAGGTGAATTCTGGCTGGGGATCCTGGGTTTGTAAGGAATTGAGAGCAGCATTTCTAGAGGATAAACCTATAGCCTGTGCTTGGTTAGAGTCTGAGCGCTCTCCCCGAGTGTGCTGCTTCCTCATGCTGCCAGAGTGACTGTGTCTGTGGCTATTACTGGTCTGGTTTCTGTGCCCAGTACAGCCAGGAGGGTTTCATGAACTGGAGTTCCAGTATTCACTAGACCCTGTTCCTGGGTGCCTGGTGCTGGCTCAGAAGCGTGGCCACGGTGTACAAAGCACAAACCCAGTTCAAGGGTTATGGTCTGGTTTGGATTTGTTCAAACAGTAACAAAGGGGCAGCTTTCTCTTGGCAAACTTCCTGCTGGATCAGGAAGCTTTAAGCATCGTTTTTAAACATGGTGTTTAAGCATCTGTCAGCTTGTCTAGAACCAGATTTTGTGTGCACATAGTAAATGGTTTACACATACTGCTCTGTATCAGACTTGCTTCTTTCCAGCAAAGCTCTGTGTAAAGGGGGAGGATTATCACTGATCACAGATTATGCTATATATAAACTGTACTGCAGATCTTGGGAAAGGGAGAGCATGTTGGTGTGCTGGGTGTATATATATCCCTGCTAGACAACGTTATATCAACTGGAGAAAAAACATAGCCAGAGGTAGGAGGAAGCAGTTGATCTTAAGCATTTGAAATGAATTGGTATCAAGTGTGTATTCAACATGCTGAGCAAGCTGTAAACTTGCTTTTAAAAAAGAAAACTGGTGAGATATATATATAAAACTACAAGGATGTGCAAACCTCAGGTGGTGCTTTTGTAACTGTAGCAATGGAAGCTGGTCACAGATGTCCTGTGCTTACTCGTGCATTGTGTTTCACCCCAGGAAACCAGCAGACCTTCAAAACCTGGCTCCAGGCACTCATCCGCCCTTCATCACTTATAATGGTGAAGTGAAAACGGATGTGAATAAGATTGAGGAGTTCCTGGAAGATGTTTTGGCTCCACCCAAGTAAGTGTTAAAATGATAATTTGTTCCCTTAGAGGGAGTGTTCTCAAAGGGGTTTTCTGCAGTGGTGACGGTGTTCTTCATCAGTAAACTGAAGACAGACACTGAAAATAACTCAGAGTTCTTGCTTGTCAAATCTGTCCTCCCTTCATGTTAGGGTGGTGAGGCACTGGAATGGGTTGCCCAGGGAAGTTGTGAATGCTCCATCCCTGGCAGTGTTCAAGGCCAGGTTGGACAGAGCCTTGGGTGCTATGGTTTAGTGTGAGGTGTCCCTGCCCATGGCAGGGGTTGGAACTGGATGACCTGAAGGTCCTTTCCAACGCTAACTATTCTGTGATTCAGTTCACTCATCTTTAAGTTAAAAACAGTTTTCTTTTGCTGGTTAATGTATGATGGGCAGCATTCTGCTAGGAATGATGTGCTGTAGATCTTCTGCTTTCTACTTTTTAGGTACCTGAAACTTTCACCAAAGCATCCAGAATCCAACACTGCTGGAATGGATATATTTGCCAAATTTTCTGCCTTTATAAAAAATTCCAGACCAGAAGCTAATGAAGGTAGGTTGGGCAGAGAACTGCGCACCTTGGGTTTTCCAGAGCAGCTTTACTGTGAACTGTCTCAATGACAGATCTTCCTTCATGTTGAGGGACAACTGAATCAAACCTGTGGTTTAATGCTCAGAGACAAAGGTTGCAATGCTTCCAAAGAGAACTTACTCATACTGTGTCCACCCACAGTTCCAGCAGGGTGTGAATGGTTTGTCAGTGTCCTGGCACTGAAACTTCCCTACACAACAGCCACTCAAAACTCTTGAACTAAGTAGAAGTGATTTTAGCACCCAGAACCAAATTCCATGCCGAGTGGAGTGGTGGTGGAGTTGCCAAGCCTTTGCTGTGAGGCATTTCCACACCCTTGGGTGTTTGAAGGTTCCCATTCAGAGTTCTAAGTTCATGTTGCTTTATTCAAAGGATTAAGACCTTTCTGTGTGGAGTGAACATAGATGGAAGGAGAGAGATCAATAACAGCAAAAGAATGCACAGTTAGACCTTTAAATAGTTTAGTACAAATCTTTTGTCCTCAATGTAGGTGGAGGGAAGAGAGTCAGGGATTCGGAATGCTCTTTTGCTGTGCTTCAGATGGAGAGATGTTTGTGACCAGCTGAGAAGCAGTTTCGATTCCATGGGATTGTGCTGCCCTCTGGTGCTGTATTCCACAAAGCTCCTCGGCAGCCTGTATCTACTCCTAGTTGGTGGGGGAGCATGGGCATTAAACAGATTATGTGCAAACGGATATAAACCCTAGCAGAGCTTGATTCTGATTAGCTTAAGCCACTTAGAAGTAGTCTTAAGAAACTGACATAAGCCACTTTTTGAACCAAAAATAAACACTTGTGGACAGTGGCATTTTCAGTTGGTGCAAGCTCATGTATAAACCAGCTGCTAAATAACCTGCATCAAAGTGGTATTTCAAGGGATCTAGTTCAGTTTGGGTGTCACTAGTGAGCACAAAGGCAACTCCAGCATCAGTGCTGCCACAAAAACTGCACATGGGTTGAAAACCTTTCAGTGTCTCTGCTGGGTCATGCAGGTATTGGGGTTTGGTTTTCAGATCTGCTGCTAATATCAAGTTTGTAAATTACAGTTTGCTTTGAAATTTGTGCTTTGGCTTTCTTTTTTTGTTTTTTAAAACCGTTCCTTCCTCTGTAGCCTTAGAACGTGGCCTCCTGAAAACCCTCCAGAAACTGGACGAGTATCTGAACTCTCCTCTTCCTGATGAGATAGATGAGAACAGCATGGAGGATATAACAGTTTCTACTCGCAAGTTCTTGGATGGCAATGAGATGACGCTAGCAGACTGCAACCTGCTCCCCAAACTACACATTGTCAAGGTAAATGTTTTATATGTTGTTATGTGACAATGAAGGACAAAATGCTGATGTTCATTACATTCTTGAGTCTAATTTCAACTCTTTGTAAGCTCCTGTGTAAGTTTAACTACAGCATTAACAGTGGATGAAATTGCACAAGATTTGGGTAATTCACAAGGGCTTCAGGGGTAGAGCAGGTGAATCAGTGGAGGTGTGAACCAGTCATCAGATGAAGATAGGCGCAAGCCAAAACCTATTTTACTGCACTGACCAGTGTGGTTGCAGAGGTTACAACGTGTAGAAGAATGAGGCAGAAGAAGGAAGGTGAACGTTGTGTTAATGGTGGAAATGGACGTCTTCTCCTATCTGTAGAGAAAACTCCTCTATTAACAGCAAAGTAAATGGCACAGTGTGAAATACGAGGATTGTATGTAAAAAAAAGAAGCTGGAAGTCTTGAAAGAGGAAGCTGAAGTTAACTGCAGGAGGGAAGATGTGCCTGTGCCATCCTGATTGGAGTTCATTTCACCGTCTCCAGTGATCCTTGTCAGCTTTGTACTGCAGATGGAGCCACAGATTAAGTTTCTGCCTGGGTGCAGCAGTGTTTCCTTTGGGGAAAACAGGGATAGGAATCAAGGGAGGCAGGGTGCTGCCAGTTCCAGGCCTCTCCCAGAGAGACGTGTTCTCCTGGCTAGAAGTAACTATGTACCATGTTGAAGAACAACTTAATGGGTGAGTGACAAGGGTTGGACAAGTGGTTGAAGATGAAGGATGTAAATTCATAATCTAATTCTTATGTTCTAGGTGGTGGCCAAAAAATACCGTGACTTTGAGATTCCCAAGGAAATGACAGGGATTTGGAGATACCTGACAAATGCTTACAGCAGGGATGAATTCACCAATACCTGTCCTGGAGACAAAGAAATTGAAATAGCTTACAGTGATGTAGCCAAGAGACTCACCAAGTAAACAGCACTTGCAAAAGAGATGACTTCTTGCATATTCCATAACAAGGCTTCTAACAGACTGCTCTTTTCGTATAAGATAGCAATTTTTTTTTTGCATGAACTTGCAGTTATTCAAAGTTATGGTGGATAGACCAGGTACAGTAATTACGTAAAGTTTGCAGACTTAATTATAGGCTTGTTTTTCCTTACCTCCTTTCACAGCACGTATGAATATCATTAATGCAGTTATGTTAATATTGCACCGGGGTGACTTCAGGTTCTTCACTATGAAGGGTTCTCTTGCCCCTACTGCTTTCCTTTGCAAACATTTGGTCCCTGTCTATGAATTGGTTTAGGAATCTGTCTGGGTATATGGTACAAGGAATATTTATGTATTTTGGAGTTTATTGCTTTTCCAGAAGATCTCACACAATTGTCATATCTGACATGTTTAACTGTACCTGTTTGTCTATCTATTTTACATAGAGAAGGGAACTTATTGCCCAAAAGAGCCATTTGCAGAATATTTGGCAATGTTTTTTAACAAAGAAAAAAGTACTCTTGGATTTGAAATCTCAGCAGTGGTTGAGGGTAGGCTCAAGTGAGCAACTCGGATTTGAACGACTTCAAGCACGTGGGAAGTTTGAGCCTAGGCTGAGTGCTGTTGCAGGAAGCTCACGGTTCAGAGTTATTTAGTTGTGTCTTCAAGAATTTGATGACATTAAAAAAAGAAGCCAAAAACTTCATTTGTTTTAAAATTGGCAGCCTATGCTTGTCCAGAAGAATCTGTTCCCCTTAAAACTGCAGGTGGCTTTCTTTTTGGTATTTAAGGGCCTTCATTTTGTATCTGTCTTTCTGGTGATATTTACTTACGAAATCTTTGCTGTGTAACCCAAGTACCTGTAAACGTTAGTGTTAGTTGGAAATAGCTGCTGTCTGCGGTGAATAGCAGTGCAATGATTAGTGATGGAGACTGAACACGGACAGCCACTAAAGTGGGGTTTTCGGGGAGCTTAGTAAAGCTGTTTCTTTCCTGGAGAAAGCTGAAGTGACCTTTAAAGATAATATTTGCCTTAAATTCTAGTATGCATCTTTTTCCTGAAAGGAAATCCATGAATTACTCTTGTAAAGCAATGGTGCTGTGGAATCCCGTCCTCTCCATGGAATCTCTCCTGATTGCTGGTCTGTGGACCTGGGCTGCAATTCTGCATGGTCATAATCATTGCACTACTATAGCAGAAGCTTTTTGCAGCAACACTGAGGAATAGCACTACAATTTTTTTAAACACGATTTTCAAATCTTTCTAAACCAGGGAGGAGTTTTCTTGTTTAGAATTGATGATTTCAGTGCATGGAATAAACCGCTAGGTTATTTTTAAAGACCATCATAAACAACTCCAAAGAACACTAGACTTATATGCCTATTTTTTTGTAAAGATACTTTTGTATTTAACTGATTTTAGAAGCTGGAAAGTGCTATTCCTGGTAGGTTGTCATTGGAATATTTAACATTCTGCAATAACATGGAAATGCTCACGTAAACACTTTTATACACTAATTTTTTTGGTAAGCACTGGCTTTATGAAAACCAGCCTGACTTTTCTAAGCGTCCTGCTTTTGCTACTTTATATACCCATGAAGATAGTTTGTTGTAGAAGAGGTAGAGTACAAGATCCATATTTGTATACATGGCTTGTGGTGCCTTGTCTCGCCTTCCTAGAGCTAGAATTCCTATATAAAGGCAGTTAGCAGTTCTGTTACGTGTCTTTTGAAGATGACCATAGATACACTTAGACCCTATTAGGATTTATTACAGGGGTGTTTAGGCACAGGAAGACAATTCTGCAAAGTGACCACTGTAGCCTTTTAATAATTACTGTGTTCTAACGTCACGTTCTCATCCTGAATAAACTTTCTCAGCCATAATAATCCTCTGTAGGGGTTCAGTCTTTGCTACAACGTGACATCTAGAAAAGGGAATTACTTCCGTATTTGCTAAATATTTTTAATGACACATTAGGGTACAAAAACCCCAACCCAACTCAGCCCTCATTGGTTTGGTGCTCTTTGCCATCATCTAGTTAACCTTTAAACCCAAGAACATAGGAAGCAATGTGATTGTGGCATTTCCTTGTGAGGTTTTAAACTCTAAATCCTACATCAGGATGGCCCTTGGAAGTTGTCCACGGCTGTAGGGATTGGGCCTTCCTCCTTTTAAAAGCAAAGTAGCCCTTGTGTGCACACTGCAGACACCAGGCATTTTGTGTGTGAGCATAGAACGCTTCCATGCGCGTTGTGGTGCTCACACTGCCTATGTCAATGCAGACACTTCCCTTGTTAAATACCAGGCCTCTTGTCTCTTATAGGTAATATATGCTTTCTACTTTTTTAGGCAATCTTCAAACAATTGTAATACATTATATTCGGCATTAAGTACTTTAATGATTGTGTCTGAAAGCTTGTAAACAAAGTTAAAGCTCTTGCTGTAACTAATGTATTTCTTATCTCAGTACAATGGAGTATTGAGGGCCTTTCCCCTGTAGGTGGAATTCAAATGAGGACCAGGTTCATGATTGAGGCAGTTACCACATGAGGGCTCTTAACTGTCCTGCGTGAAAGGAGTCAGGTACCTTGTAGCTTCCTCCTGCAGTTGTGTGTGTTGTGGCAGGGGCTGGCCAGCCTCTTGCTGGCTTCAGCAGGGGCCAGGGCTCCCCGGAGAGCAGCTCCCACCTCTGTAGGTGATCCCTGAAGGAGCAGAGTGTAGCTGGGGTGGTGTGGCACAGGCTCAGCGTCTGGTGTGGGCAGAGCACTTTCATCTGGCCCCAATCACCAGCGCTATGTTAATTAAAAAAGCCCTTTCATAACTATGTAAATTCTTGACTTCTGTCAACTTGTTTACAATCTGATCTTTAAATGCATTTTTAATTTCATCAAACAGCAATTAATCTGCCCCCTGTTTAAATTTAAAATGATGCTTCTAGCCCCTTCTGCAATTTAAAAACAGCAGTTACCCTTTCAAGTAGGCATTCCAGTTTGCAAGTTGGCTGCGTGTATTAGCATGCTGAATAACTTACTTTATTCTCAAGCTGAAATATGCTGAAATTCCCATTAAAACAAGTGACTTGTGTATTTCCTGAACATTAAGGGAAAATCCATCATCGTCACCCTGGTTTTGTGTGGGAGAACAGATTATAGTATATGCATGGGGTTGTTTTAATTCTTAACAAAGCTTCCCTTCTTGACGAGGTTGCTTATGTGTCGGAGCTGCCTGTGAACTCCTGAAGCCATTTCATGCACTCCAAAGCTCTTCTGTGCTTCTGCTGTTGGCTGCTGTCTGTAAGTGTCCCTCAGACAGTCACAGCCTCGCTCCTACCTTTGAATCTTCCCATCAAATTGGTGTTTTTTCCGCAAGGGGCATGTCCCAACCGATTGAGAGTTGCTGCAGCTCCATGATAAGAAGAGAGATGTAATCAAGTTCTTATGCTAAAGTAGCAAATTAGCATTTCGTATCAAAGGAGCACAGACATGAATAAATTGAAGATGCTTGAGCCAAACCCACTGATGCCTATCTCAGTGTAGAACAAAAAGTGGCTAAGTACAGTCAACTTCTCTTTACTCTTTGCCACTCAGAGCACTATCTGAACACATCAATTAATATTTTCAGAAGAAGGCTTTATCCCAAGTGAAAACTATTTCATCTGCCTCAGAAGCTGTGCCACCAGCTATTACATTTTGTTTCTGGAGGGGATGGGGGCTGGGAGGACGGGAGCAGAACAGGCTATCGAGACTCCTGAGACAGGACAGCAGCGTTGTTTGCAGAAATACTTGAAGAGTTGATACAATTTGTTGTAGTTTGCTTTTGTCTTTCACTCTCTGGAACATCTTTTACAGATATACCAGTATACTGCTGGCAGCTATTGTTAAATAAAGTTATATTTTCACTACCAAGCAGATCTTTCTCTTATTTCCCAAGCCTGCAGTTCTCGCCTGTGTAAGCTGTGTTGAACCACAGAGCAAAACTTTGCAGAAACTCAAGTTTTGGCTTTGTTTTTTCAGTGCGGTGTGATTTAAGGCAGATGTTGTTTCTATCATTCTAATTCATTATGCTCTTAAAGTTAAGAACTTCCTTAAAATTAAGAATAAGTTGAGAAATAATGACTTCTCCACAGAAATTATGAGTGTTTCAGCCATGTTTCCCACTGTCTTTGTTTTCAGGTATGTCTCAAGCAGCCAGATAATTGCCTCTACAGGGATTACTCTGCTCTTAATGGGTGCTAACCAGGTCCTAGGTCTGCAGAGCCTAGACCACCAGCCACTGGTGGAAGTTTACTTCAAAACTTCCTGAGCGTTATCATGTCAGTCTCTGTCTCCTGAGTCTTTGAGGTGTATCTGGTGTCTGATTTGTGGAATCCAGAAGACATTCCTGGAGCCTATAATCTGGGATGCCATCATCTGGGTTTGAGTGTGTGCAGGAAAGTAACAGACATGTTTGTAGCTAATTCAGCAATTAAACCCTTGGTAGGATTACGTGTTGGTATCACTGTATGCTTTTACTGACTGGGGATTTTGTGATCAAGGTGGGTTTTGCAGTCACCTTGCTGGAGTTTGGTCACATACTTCCATGAAATGCAATGGGGTGTACCTGAAGGTGGTCAAACACCCTCTCCATGTGAAGAGCAGGCTGAAAGGGAATGGTGTTGAGCTGTGGAGAAGATGCCAGTCCTGCATGGCAAACACAGTAGTTGTAGGATGTGAAAAGTATTGCGTATAATTATGATTTGCTGCAAGAGCTGCTTTTGACTGGCTGGGAACCTTTATGTTTGTGAGATTCTGTTCCCGAGACACCTCAGGAGACTGCTCGTTCTGGCATGGAAGGTTCCTCCTGAGTGTCCTGGCAAGAAACAACTGGATTTTGGCTTCAGTGGAAGCTGTGGAGCCCACTTCCAAATGGTTCTGTGTCTGCTGACTGTAAGCCATGGGAAGAATGTAAAAGCTTGAGGGGACCTAGGTGGGGCTGGACGTTTCATCCTTGTTTCTGGCCACTGCATTAGCCCTGTTCTGAGGGACGGCTCTGATCTGAATAACCTTGACTTGAATCCAGGTTTCATAGCTCTGCCTTACCTCTCCAAAAATGTGGCCACATTCCTGAGGAAAACTGATGTGGAGATTTGTAGTGAGCTCCAGTGGTTTAGGATCTGGATCACCTGAACTGTGCTAAGCAGTTGATACCTGGTCACCTTGGTTGTAAGGACTGAGCACAGTGGGAGGATTGCAGTGACTCCTGTGAAGTGCTCTGCCTCTCTTTTCCCCTCTCCCAACCCAGAAGTTAAATATAAGTGATCATTCTCCTTCTGTTTGCTCTCTGCCCTATTCTGGGTTACTCTAATGATAATACTGGAAGCTGCTGTTAGCCTCTGGTCCCAAGCCAGGGGAGACTGAGTGATGTCAAGTGGCTGCTTCAACCTTGAGATGTGTTTTTAATGGCACTAGCCTTGAAGTATTGGCACCCTTTTTGGAAATACTATTTTAGATACTTATCAGCTTATTTTTGTGACATTTCACTATGAGGCTCCTCGAAATAAGCTAGAATTTTGTCAGCATAGTTCTGTATTTCTACGGAGGGTATTGCGCACATTTCGGATCGATCTAATGTGTCTTGGTTTGTTCCTCCAGCACTTAGCTCACTTCATCAGAGCTCCAGTTCTCTTATCACAAAGAGGCTAAAACACGCTGTTTGCCAAAAGCTTCAGTAGCATGAATTGTGCTGTGGAAATCCCAGAAACAGTTTCGTAATTACTTCCTCAACTCCGTTTTCTTACAAACAGCAGCACAATACAGCAGCTAAAAGGTGGAGGAGACCCTGAAAGCGTCTGCTGCGCACTTGCTGGTGTAGGAATAAACCAATTTGTCAGAGGGCAGTTGAGATTTTTACGGAAGGAAAAAGACCCCTGGACAAACCTTTGTACTGAGAAAAGGAACACATTTGACGTGGTTGCCTGAGGGCTTTTGGACACTCACTGCAACGAAGGCTGAGTATGAGCTGAATGTCTGAATATTTTTGCTGTCTTTGATAGTCTCCAGGAGAAAGGGTGGATGTCGTGACTCATGATCGAGAGTATGCTTAACTGTAGTGGTTCCCAGTCTCTTCTCAGGGGAGAGCCTTGGGTAGGCTTACATGAAGTAGGGGATAGTATCAACTGAATGGCCCATGAGAAGGTGAGTGACCTCTTACAAACGTTCAGGAGCTGCTGCTTCACGGCTTTACTTCCTCCACTGAATTCATTCTGCAAGAGCAAGATTCACCTTGAGCTGCAGAGCAGTTCACACCCAAACACTTGGGTTGGTAGGGGCCTCCTGCAGCCTGTAGGCATGGTGCTGAGACTCGGAGCAGTGTAATCTGTACTGAGAGAAGATGCAGCAAAGGTGCTTTCCAACCCTAACTGTTCTAGTGATTCCAAAGCTCTTCAGTTGGGTTAGTGTTTGTCCAGTCCTGCCGGAAGCATGTATTGGCTGAGCAACCTGGGGTTGTGATCACAGAGATGGGGGAGGTAAATCAGCATCAGGAGATCATTCCTGAACAGCGCTAGCTGAAGGCAACGAGGAGCCCAGCTTTGAGCTGCATGTGAGAAATGAGAGGTAAGAGAACCCTTCTCCCTGCAGATCCGACTGCATTTGGCCTTGCTAAAATCCTGATGAGCTCTCACAGCCGCTGCTGGATGGCTTCCAGAGCTGGAAAAGAGAACTCATGATTCTTTGAGTCAAGAGAAGAGCTGCTGTGTTCTTGCCACCGGACAGAGAGATGAAAACAGTTGCTAAACAAAGATCAAACGTGAACTTTATAAATAAACAAACAAAATTGATGCTAAGGGACGTCTCAACTCCTTTGCCTACGGCAAAGGGCTTGGCAGGACCTAGGAGAATGACTTTGTCAGTTTGCACATGGAATTCTTATTTTAAAGAGACTGATGAAAGTGATACTGCTGCTCTTAATGAGTTTGAAGGTTACGCTGGTTAAAACGGCCCTTTCTGCCCATGCCTGGGCTGAATGCAGGGTGGAGGAGAAAGCATTTGCGGTGCTGAGCTCTGCATGTAGAACATGGCCAAATTTTGACTGCTGTGTGGTTTAAAAAGCTGATGGTGCGGAGCTACTGTTGATACTCGAACTCTTGAAGGTAGCAGGTTTATAGTGTGGTGAAGGGGCAGCTCAGTCAGCAGCCAGTGGGGATTGATCTGATCTGACCTGACTGAGGAGCATTTTGCACCTCCCGATCCAGTCCTTCCCATTGGGAAGATGGACTGTGGGTTGCAGAAGTAGGTTTGCTCAGTATCTTACAAGAATTTGTGGTTGCAAGTGGGAGCAGAACCCAGGCACAGACATCCATTATTTCACCTTTTTTCCTTCCATCAGGTTTGAAGAGTGACATGAACTGGGAACAGGGGCTTGTTGGTCAGGCTCTTGCCCAGCATATAAACCTGACTGTCCTGACTCCCTCTTCCTGTTCCCAGCATTAAGGATCTTCCGTCTTTGACAGCTTCTGCTCCTGTTCCTCCTTTGGTTCAATAGCCTCGCTGCAGCCTTCGCTGTGTGATGCTTTAATCTGGATGTGGAGCTTGGCTGCAGCTGGCTCCTGGTTTCAGAACAGAGCAGCCCAGTCCAGACCCTGGACCTCCTCCTGGACAACTCACTGCCCATGGCTGGAGTCTCCTTAGAGACCAAGTGGCTTCAACATACAGCGGTAGAGCTGGGCCTTGTGACCAGCAGACAAGTGGAGCTGTTGCTTTGGAGCTGCAGTCATTGGAGGCTGTTTCTGGGATGAAGTTCTGGTTGGGAAGAGTCTAGCGAGGGAGGAGGGTGGTCTGGACACTAGTTCCTTGGACTTGACTCTGGGGGGCCATGGGAGCATGTCTTGTCTGTGTTGGGCAAGTTGTTCCCATTCGTGGTGTCTAGGTTTTGCTTTCTTGAAAGGGGAATAATTCCCTTTCATAGGTTTTGGTACTGTTTTCCACCTGTAGCTACCACCGAGGAAACTCAAACCAGAAAGTATCATGGGCAGTCATCTTCCATTTGACTGATGGAGGACAGAGCTCAGCTGATGCACTCACTGGCAGCAGAGCCCCAAGCACACGTGTAGCTCCTGAGTCCCAGCACTGCTGCACCTTGTCCTGTGTGCCATAGGGTGAGGAGGGAGCTGGGGTTGCTGCAGCACAGGGGGTGCTTGAGGACAAGGGCATGTGCCCTGAGGGTATCTTGCTGAGCTCTGCCGGCGCAGTGACTCCTGTTGAGCTCTGCACTGAGCTTACGCCACTCTGACAAAGCTGTGTTGGGCTCGAACCGACGCTGTGGCTTGTAGCTGGGACTTTGCATTTGATCTGGAGGGGCTGATCTGTCTGTGGGCTCCGGTTGTGGCTGAGACAAAGCTGAATGATGAAGCTTGTGCTGCTTTTCTTGTCATTCAGGGCACTTGGACAACTCGAGCTGCTGGTTGCACGTTGCTGGCATTGCCTGTGACCAACAGGCGTGTGAAGCCAGGATGCACCATGCAAGGACACGGGATAGGGAAATGCCAAGAGCCTTTACAGCTCCGGCTTGTCTGTGTGGGTATAAGGTGTAGGCAGGCATATGCTGCTTCAGCTACTTCTTGGTTTTAATCTCCTCAGGCAGTATTTCTTTTAGGGACTGGGAGTTCCCGTAGTTTGTGCTCTGGGTTTGTTGTTTTTAAGGCAGTGTTGGGTTTTCATCTCGGCGCACCCACTCGCCAGTAAAGGCCACAACAGCACATCACTGCGAGGGGTTTGCAGGTCTGAGGTGTGCAGTGGGAGACGATTCAAGGGGTGTAACTGATTTCAGAGCTTTTCATGGACGTGGCGCCAGAGTCAGCTCTGCAGGAAAGCTGCCATGGGAAGGAATGTGAAATAATGCTGCTCTACCCAGTGGCTGAATTCCCTGCTGGGATCCTTGCAGAGAGAAACTGTGCTCACAGGACTGCGGTTGTCCCTGGGTCCCAGCTACCTGCCCTCCGGGCACACGGTGTGTGACAGACCAGTCCAGTTAGTCTGAGATCCTTTTGTACCAGCGGGCAGTGGGACATGCACATGAGCAAACTTTCTCACAGTGTGACTAGCCCACAGGGCAATGCAACCCATAGATATTAGCGTGCGAAATCCCTTCTCAGGCTCCCTCTGTCCTTCCCCTCCAGATGAGGCTTTTCCTTCTGGCCAGTTACTCCTTACAGCAGAACGCACTCAGCTTTCCCATGAAACCTGCTGCAGACGGGATTTTATAGTGGTGGCTGCACTGGTCTGAGCCTGCTGGCATGGGATAGTGGCTTCGGGGGTGAAGGATGTGGGGCACTCTGGGGAAAGGGCAGCGTTACTGTTCTGTGATGTGCTGTAAGCCATGAGGAACTTGCTGGGAGCAACTGAAGAGGGGCTTCTCGGGTAGAGGCTCGAGAGCTGGGGTGCAGGTGCTTCACTGTGGGTCCAAATGGTGAAGCCTGTGCTTAAGGAGGGAGAGGCTCCTGAAGGCTGGATGGTTGTAAGAGAAGGATCCCGAGTATCATAATGCGACTCAACGTATTAGAAGTCTTTGAAGTCTTCTCCTGACATCCATCCCGTACCAGCATCTTTCATCCTTCGCCAGCGCTTCCCCAGCTGAAGCTATTAAAGGGAAACTACAGAAGCCATAAATCCTGGCTGTTAGCATCTCCAGTGGTAGGATTTCACAATGAGCCCGAGTTACTGCAAAAGATAAGAGAAGGCCTTGAAACCAAGGCAAGTTGTGACTGGTTCCTGAGAATAGCTGAGCTGCACAGCTTCGTTGGGGGTCCCTCCAGGTTACCGGCTCCTGGGCCCAGAACCTGGCTCTGCCCTGACTGCCTGCGTGCCCTCGTCACTGGGTGCGTGTCTGCATCGTGCAGTGCACCCAGGGGAGATCCGGCCCTGACCCGACCCAGAGGGGTGCAGCTCCATGCGGGGTGCTGTGTGTAGGTTGAACACCCACTGCAGGCTGTCCTGCTGTGGTTACACTGCTTCCAAGGGTTGATCTTATCACGTCCGCAGGGAGTGGAGCTTATCAGTGTGCCCATTTCAGTGGAGTGCGGGCGCATGTCGGGCCCCTTTGCATGCCAAGGGTGCAGGGGCGCCTTTGCCAGCATTTGCAGAGGGGCCAGGCAGGAATCCAGGCGTCCTGGTTCCTTGGGATCCCTGCTTTGGCCATGCCGTCTGCTGGAACAGGCGAGGTCTCTTTGTATCTCCACATCGAGATGGTAGCCGGGAGGCTCCTGATTTATCGGGAGCGTTGGTTCAACAGAGGAGAAACACAGTCTGTGCTGCCAGACAGCAAACAGAAGCATTCCTGGGAATGCTTCCTTGAGTGAATGGGAATGTTGTTAGTGGGCAAACTGGAATCAGCGTTACACTCATAACTCTATTTACACCCTTCCTGTGATGCTGATCTCTGCCCAGCCTGGGGTATCTACACAGGGTTCACTCCGGTATAGACGCCTGGCTTTGCAGGACGCCGGATGATCCCACTGTCTGCCAGGCGCCTGCCTCAATGCTGCTTTTCATGGGAGACTCTTTTTTCTCATGGCTTCTTCACAGCACTGGTCTAGCAAGCCTCCTCTTTGTACCAGCAGGCCAGGAAGAGCAATGGGTCTGTGGGGCAAGAAGTCCACTTACCCACATGAGAACGGTCAGAAGGGCTCTGCCCTCTCCATGTCAGAGGCTGTTTTCCCATTGGCAATGCTTGCTCCTGCAGTGGCACTGGGAGAGAGAAAACTTGCCTCTGGGAGTGCTGAGCGTTTGCTGTGGCTGTGGCTGCTCCTCAGCCCTCCCAAGGATGGCTGTTGTTACCATCTTGGTGAAATGGCCTTGGCTGGGTTGCTGTGACGGTGTCAGTGCTGGGACACGGCTCAGCAGGACCCAGGGGCTTGGTCAGAGGCAAAGCAGTGTGTGGGGTGGAGGGACACGGAGCAGCTCATGTCCAACGTCCTCCTGTGAACTCTCTTGGTCCTGCCAGTTTCATTGGCTCTGCTCTGCTGCTCTGGGTGTCAAAATCAGGCTCTGAATAACACTCCCTTTGATTCTCCTGCTCTGAAGTCCTCCCCAGCATCACCCACTTAAACCACCCCTCTGCAGGGAGCTGCACCCCATCACTTGCTGCGCTGGGGGAGCTGGTGCTGTTGATGGCTGTGGGATCAGCACGGATCCGTTGGGACTGGGCGCTAATGCCCAGACAGACCCAAGGCTTGGAGGAGGCAAATGCTGCGACCAGGGATTCAGATCCACAGTTCCTAGTGGAACCCTCGGAAAGGCAAGAGGAGCTTCGGAGCGGCTGCTGCACAGCACTGGTGCCCCCAGTGCTCCCTCAGGCTTGCGGAAAGAAGCCTCAGTGTCAGCTACAGCAACAAAGTCATTTTTGGTTTTCCTTTTTGAGCTGAAAACCCAAATCCTTGGTGTTTGGTGCCCTGCTGAGTAACCAGAGACAGGATAAGCCCTTTGGGCACGATGTTAGTGCAGAGGTGCAAACAGCCCTTGGCCCATGGTCGCCTGTTCTGAGCAGATTATGTGGATCTTGGGAATGGGGACTCCTGGGTCAGCTCTGGCCCTGAAGTACCTGATCTGTGTGGGAAAGCCCTGTTAGACCAATGGCTTCATGAATGGCTGTGAACCATCAATTTCTGTAGCATCTGTGTCTCTTATAACCTCTTCATTTCTGGAACAGGGGAAGGCAGCAACAGTGGAGATGCACAGGAAGAAGCCCTGGATGTATTGGGAAGATGGAGAAGAGAAACAAGCCCAGGAGCTCCCAATAGAGCCATCGGGCAACCCCAAGCCCTGCAGGTGCCCAGTGCCCTGGAGGCACTGCACTAGGTTCAGTGGGCAAAGGGCTCCATCCAGTTCCTGGTGCTGAGGAGCAGCTCGGGAATGCTGTTTCCCAGGCGGCCTGCGGAGGTCAGCCTCGGCGCAGGGAAGCTCCGGGAGCCAGGGTGGATTCCTGGCAAGAGATGGGGCAGGAATTAAACCCAGCGCTCCTGAGCCGGTGCCTGGTGCTGCACCGCAAGCCCTTGCTGCTGCCTCCACCTGACAAGGGCCAAGTGGGAGCTGTGGGGACTTTCCTTTTCTTCCATGCAGAAATACGTAGAAACGCTTTTTTCTCCCTATTTTTGTAATGCTGAATTAGTTCCATCTGTGGCAATACAGAACTCTGAATGGTGAGCTTGGAAAAACCAAGGCGTCTATGAGGCCCTTCCTTGAATATGTTCCATGCTGGACATCGGTGGTGCCCTCCAGTGCTGTATCACGGGATCAGAGCTCGGTTTAAGACAGTGCTGCCGGTCCTTGCTGTGGTCTAGCCCACGTGGCAGTGCTGATGCCCTTTGCTCTGGCCCCGGCGGTCGGAGGGTACCAGGTTTTCCTCTCATGTGTAGGAAATTCCCGCTGTGAAAGTCCAGGAGTTTCCCTGTTATCAGAGCAATAATTCCTCCCATTTCCCACCTACTCAAGCCAGGACAGCACAAATGCTGTGGATGCTGCTGGTAACTACAGCAGATGCTCGAAGACACTGCTGGTCTGAGTAACAGTCCTGGCTTTGTGCTCCTCGGGCTCCATCACAGCCAGTGCTATGTGGAGAGGCTGGATTCACGTTTCAGACGAGCTCATACTCTTTGCCATTACCAGGTTTCTATAAATGCCACAGAAAACTTGTTATTAAGGCACATGAAAGGCCAAGGAACAAGCTTGCTATGCTCCTGCATGCCCATGGGGTAGGCTTTCTTCCCCTCCCCCATGTTATATTTTACCATCCTGCATCAAAGATGCTTGGAGCTCCCCAAAAGGCCCTGTCATGGTGGTAACGGAGCAAACCACAATGCAGTTCACCACCTGTGAAGTGCCGGAGAGATGCTGGGCTGCGCCGAGCCCACAGGTTCATCCTCAGCTTCCTGCAGCCTCTTGTTCTACCAAGGAAAAGGGGGCACCCCTGTCCTGGAGCCTCCTCCACCTGCCCCACTCCTCTGCTGACTTGTGCATTCCTCCTTCCACGTGCTGTAAGGATGAATGCTCCAGTTGGAGCTTGGTGCGATGGGGCAAGGCGAGACATTCCTCTGCTGCCTTCGCTGCTGTTGACTAAGGGAGGCCAGAGGCTGTGGCTTGCCCCGGCCGGTCCATGTGTGGGCAAGCTCCTTGTGGAGTTGGCCACAACTTGTGTTGGGCACCGAGGGCGCTGAGCGCTGGCAGGATGGGCTCTCTGTGCCAGTTGCAGACCTGTGGTTTTGCTCTGGAGGGTGAAGGGGCAACAGGTCCTGTGTGGGGTGGCAGTGGCCTGGAGATGGACAGGTCCCTGCTCCCTGCCTCAGGAATGGGAAGGTATCGCTGCGCTGTGGGGCAGAAGCAGCTGCCTTTGAGAGGCAGATAAAGCCACATCTCTGGGGCAGTGGGGAGCATGGTGGAGGGTCTCGGGGCTGCTGCTGTGGCTATGCCCTGCCCCTGAGCCAGGTTCTGCTGGCTTTCCGAGTGCTGGAGGCAGCTCTGTGCCCAGCACCACTGATGGAGCTCTCGAGCACCTCGCATCTTGTGGCTGAGTGCACGACCCCTCTCTTCAGACCCAAATCAATCTTGCAGCCATGCTGGATCTTCCATCCGAAGGGAGGAACGGGGCTCCTGCCTTGCCCAGCTCAAACAAAGCACGGGAAGAGGTGGGAGAGGCTCTGCCAGAGGCTTTCCTCGGGGTTTCCTCTGCCTCCTGCTGTCCTGCGCACGCTGCCCCGAGCCAGGGCTGGAGCCTGCGAGGTCAAACCTCAGCGGTAAGTGGCTATTTCTGGAATTGCATAGAAGAGAGGAGAGATGGAGCCTGGAGCAGGAGCGGAGGGAACGGCACGTGGTATGGAGAAACACGGGCTGGGAAGAGGCACAAATGCCCCCGCACAGATGTGAGCCATGGCGGGGAGCTGCTGTCCAGGGCGAGGAGACAGCAGGCGCGGATTCAGGTTAGATACAGGGAAACTCCTTGTGCCTGGGCAGGCCAGAGCCACCGCCACAGGGTGAAGGACATGCTAGAGAGCTCCAGACAGATCTTTGTCTGTGTAAACCCAGCCGGGGGTGAGGGAACAAGCTGGGTGGCTCCCTGGTGCTGTGCGTGCAGACACCGGTGCTGTGCGTGCAGACACCGGTGCTGTGCGTGCAGACCCCGGTGCTGTGAGTGCAGACCCTGGTGCTGTGCGTGCAGACACCGGTGCTGTGCGTGCAGACACCGGTGGCGTGAGCGCAGACACCGGTGGCGTGTGTGCAGGCACCGGTGGTGCTGTGAGCGCAGACCCCGGTGCTGTGAGCGCAGACCCTGGTGCTGTGAGTGCAGACCCCGGTGCTGTGAGCGCAGACCCCGGTGCTGTGAGCGCAGACCCTGGTGCTGTGAGCGCAGACACCGGTGCTGTGAGCGCAGACCCTGGTGCTGTGAGTGCAGACACCGGTGCTGTGAGTGCAGACACCGGTGCTGTGAGTGCAGACACCGATGCTGTGAGTGCAGACACCGATGCTGTGAGTGCAGACACCGATGCTGTGAGCGCAGACCCCGGTGCCGTGAGCGCAGACACTGGTGCTGTGAGGGCAGACACCGGTGCTGTGAGTGCAGACCCTGGTGCTGTGAGCGCAGACACCGGTGCTGTGAGTGCAGACCCCGGTGCTGTGAGCGCAGACACTGGTGCTGTGAGTGCAGACCCCGGTGCTGTGAGCACAGACACGGGTGCTGTGAGCGCAGACACGGGTGCTGTGAGCGCAGACACGGGTGCTGTGAGCGCAGACCCCGGTGCTGTGAGGGCAGACACCGGTGCTGTGAGTGCAGACCCTGGTGCTGTGAGCGCAGACACCGGTGCTGTGAGTGCAGACCCCGGTGCTGTGAGCGCAGACACTGGTGCTGTGAGTGCAGACCCCGGTGCTGTGAGCGCAGACACGGGTGCTGTGAGTGCAGACCCCGGTGCTGTGAGCGCAGACACGGGTGCTGTGAGCGCAGACCCCGGTGCTGTGAGCGCAGACCCCGGTGCTGTGAGCGCAGACACCGGTGCTGTGAGTGCAGACACCGGTGCTGTGAGTGCAGACCCCGGTGCTGTGAGCGCAGACACCGGTGCTGTGAGCGCAGACCCCGGTGCTGTGAGTGCAGACCCCGGTGCTGTGAGCGCAGACACCGGTGCTGTGAGTGCAGACCCCGGTGCTGTGAGCGCAGACCCCGGTGCTGTGAGTGCAGACCCCGGTGCTGTGAGCGCAGACACGGGTGCTGTGAGCGCAGACACCGGTGCTGTGAGCGCAGACCCTGGTGCTGTGCGTGCAGACCCCGGTGCTGTGAGCGCAGACACTGGTGCTGTGAGTGCAGACACCGATGCTGTGCGTGCAGACCCCGGTGCTGTGCGTGCAGACACCGGTGCTGTGAGTGCAGACCCTGGTGCTGTGAGCGCAGACCCTGGTGCTGTGAGTGCAGACACGGGTGCTGTGAGTGCAGACCCTGGTGCTGTGAGCGCAGACCCTGGTGCTGTGAGCGCAGACACTGGTGCTGTGAGTGCAGACACGGGTGCTGTGAGTGCAGACCCTGGTGCTGTGAGTGCAGACCCCGGTGCTGTGCGTGCAGACCCCGGTGCTGTGCGTGCAGACCCCGGTGCTGTGCGCGCAGACCCCGGTGCTGTGAGCGCAGACACCGGTGCTGTGAGCGCAGACACGGGTGCTGTGAGCGCAGACACCGGTGCTGTGAGCGCAGACCCTGGTGCTGTGCGTGCAGACCCCGGTGCTGTGAGCGCAGACACTGGTGCTGTGAGTGCAGACACCGATGCTGTGCGTGCAGACCCCGGTGCTGTGCGTGCAGACACCGGTGCTGTGAGTGCAGACCCTGGTGCTGTGAGCGCAGACCCTGGTGCTGTGAGTGCAGACCCTGGTGCTGTGAGTGCAGACCCTGGTGCTGTGCGTGCAGACCCCGGTGCTGTGCGTGCAGACCCCGGTGCTGTGCGTGCAGACCCCGGTGCTGTGCGTGCAGACCCCGGTGCTGTGCGTGCAGACACCGGTGCTGTGAGTGCAGACACCGGTGCTGTGAGTGCAGACCCCGGTGCCGTGAGCGCAGACACTGGTGCTGTGAGGGCAGACACCGGTGCTGTGAGTGCAGACACCGGTGCTGTGAGTGCAGACACCGATGCTGTGAGCGCAGACCCCGGTGCCGTGAGCGCAGACACCGGTGCTGTGAGTGCAGACACCGGTGCTGTGAGTGCAGACACCGGTGCTGTGAGCGCAGACACGGGTGCTGTGAGCGCAGACCCCGGTGCCGTGAGCGCAGACACTGGTGCTGTGAGGGCAGACACCGGTGCTGTGAGCGCAGACCCCGGTGCTGTGAGCGCAGACCCCGGTGCTGTGAGCGCAGACCCCGGTGCTGTGAGCGCAGACCCCGGTGCTGTGTGTGCAGACCCCGGTGCTGTGAGTGCAGACCCCGGTGCTGTGAGCGCAGACCCCGGTGCTGTGAGCGCAGACCCCGGTGCTGTGAGTGCAGACCCTGGTGCTGTGAGCGCGGACACCGGTGCTGTGAGCGCAGACCCCGGTGCTGTGAGCGCAGACCCCGGTGCTGTGAGCGCAGACCCCGGTGCTGTGAGCGCAGACACCGGTGCTGTGAGTGCAGACCCTGGTGCTGTGAGTGCAGACACCGATGCTGTGAGCGCAGACCCCGGTGCCGTGAGCGCAGACACCGGTGCTGTGAGTGCAGACACCGGTGCTGTGAGTGCAGACACCGGTGCTGTGAGCGCAGACACGGGTGCTGTGAGCGCAGACCCCGGTGCCGTGAGCGCAGACACTGGTGCTGTGAGGGCAGACACCGGTGCTGTGAGCGCAGACCCCGGTGCTGTGAGCGCAGACCCCGGTGCTGTGAGCGCAGACCCCGGTGCTGTGTGTGCAGACCCCGGTGCTGTGAGTGCAGACCCCGGTGCTGTGAGCGCAGACCCCGGTGCTGTGAGCGCAGACCCCGGTGCTGTGAGTGCAGACCCTGGTGCTGTGAGCGCGGACACCGGTGCTGTGAGCGCAGACCCCGGTGCTGTGAGCGCAGACCCCGGTGCTGTGAGCGCAGACCCCGGTGCTGTGAGCGCAGACCCCGGTGCTGTGAGCGCAGACCCCGGTGCTGTGAGTGCAGACCCCGGTGCTGTGTGGGACACTCGCTGTCCCACTGGAGCCATGCACGTTGGCTCTGGACAAAAGCTCTCTCACGCGCTGCCTTTACTGCATTTGTCATCTACTCCTGGTCTGGAGCACTGCAAAGCAGCTTCTGGGGACGAGCGGATTATACAAATGAAGCTGCTGTGGGACGAACTTCCGAGATTTTTCTGTCAGAGGTTTTTTCCTTTCCTTTTCCTTTACCCAAACCCCTCCTTCTGTGCACTTTGGACCGAGCTCGTCGTATTTCTTAGAGTCTCCAGTGACTCCTTCGTGTTACAGACTTTCTGGAGTCCTCCTTGTTAGGCCCAGAGCTGCGTGATTCATTGTGTGCTGGAGATTTAATACTGCATGTAAAACGTTCCCGGTTCAAATTTGTTTTCTTTCTTTCCCCCTCCCCTCTTTTTCCTTTCTTGGCTTCCCACTTACATCCTGGAATGTTTTTCACGAGATATAAAAGAAATACATTCCCAAATATGTCCAGTAGGAAACAACCCGCTTGGATTTTTCAGCCGCTGTTTTATGGCCTGAAGTCATCCTGGTGTTGTTCAGGCTTCCCAAGGGATGCTGTGTGCTGGGACTCTGTCTCCCGTGATCCTCCGAAGACGCACGAGGCTCTGTGAGCGGCGCAGCCTCTGGAGGTGTGCGCTGCTCACTGAAGACTCCCGGGGTTGCTTTTCCAACAGTGAGATGTAGATTTTTAGGGCCAAAAGGGACCTTTTCGGTTGTTCGACATGCCTGAATCTGTAAGCGCACCAGCCCTGTGGTGTCATGTCCCATCCTGGTTAATCTGCAGGTGATTCACTGAGTCTGTCTGATGTGCCCCGTGTTCTCCACAGTCATTCCAAGGCTGGGTCAGCTGCTTCCCAGGACAAAGTCCTGATGGGCAGTTAAGTGACTAGAAGAACCTGGGAAGAATTAGTTGAACCCCTTTAATTACAGGTTGCCTTAAGCCTGCCTGTAGCTAGCTCTATCTGTCCTGCCCAGGCTCCCTTCATCTGCATTCCTTAAATACCTGGCAATGAATTCAAGTCCCCGGTAGCCATGACCTGAGAATCAGTTTTTCCAAGGAACCCAAGGCTGGGTTTCCTGGGACTTGGTCCTGGCAATGGGCTCCTGGAGCAGCTCTCAGCCTTTCCCAAAGCACTTGAGGAGTCTGATTTCCAAAGGGACCCAGCAGGTTCCATGGGCCTCACTGCTCGCGGCAGGGATGGACTCGTATCACCGCAGCACCCGGAGACACCCTGACTTCTTGCAGGCCTGGAGCACCTCCTGTTCTCACTGTGCCCTGGGGATGCATTAGCCCGCAGGGGTACCAACGATCCTGCGCTGTTTCCCAGTAGGCATTTGCCTGCATCCCGCTCGCTTCCCGATGGAGCGCTAGTTTGCATCGCAGCTTGACCTCGGGATGCAAATCCCAGCACCCTTCTTGTTGAGGTGGCAATTTGGGCTCATGCTGGAGCTGTTATCTCTGTGCTTGGGTGACTTGAGCAGCTCCTGTGTGTGTGTGTGAAGAGATTTCTATGGCCATGCAGTGTTCCTGCTTCCATGCCTTGTGTAAGCACGAGGGGGTCTCGTGTGGTCCTGGCTGCCAGCACTTTGCTCGCTGGAGGAAAGACAGTGATCACTGCATGGGTTCTGCTTGACTGATGTGTGCTGGGACAGGATCAGCTTGGAAGCCAGGAGCGTCCAAGGAGTCCGCAGCAGGATTCCAGGAGCTGCTGCCATTGGTCCCACATCAGGCACCATCCTGGGACCTGGCACCCAACACCGCCTTTGCAGAGGGCATGTTTTCTGGAGCTTTGCTCCTGTTTTTCCTCCTCCAGGTGACCCCAAATGAGACCTTTGCAGAAGTGCGTTTGCCATCCCTCTGTGAAGGACTCAACACCCCCATGCTGGGACCCTCCAGCTCCAGGTCCCATGCCAGGCTTTGGGCAGCCAGGGAAAGGGAGTCCTGTCCTGTGGTGCCATCCAAACCTGCCAAAACTGGGGCCAGGGAGGGAAGGTGGTGAGTGGGATGTGGTTTGTACCAGCTCGGTGATGGACAGAGGCTGTAGGTTTGGTTTGGTTTCTTTTTCCTTGAGCTTTGTATGGAGCCTCAGCTTCTTGCTGGCCAAGGAAAAGGTGATCTCAAGACTGTGACCACCTTTTGTGTGGCGTGGGGGACATTCCCAAGTGGTCCTTCTGCAGGTGCATCCACTGCATCCTCCCAGCCCTGCTGCGGCTCCCACCGGCGCCATGGGGCAGCCGCAGCCTCCGTGGCTCCGGAGCCGCGTAATTCCCGGCTGAGCCGCAGTGGGGGCTGCAGCTCCCGCCGGGGTGCGGCTGGAATTGCTTCAGCCGCCCCACTTCAATCCACCCCTGGTGTGAGTCAGCGCCCCGAGGGACTGCAGTGGAGCTGGGATCACTAAATATAGTGCGTGGGGCTGCGGGGAGGCGGCGCAGGAACCTGCCCTCCCCGCGGGCTCCCCATGCACCGCAGGTAGGGAGAGATACCCCGCGATGGGCAGCTGAGCAAAACCGGTTTGACTCCGCGCTGGGCCCAGACAAGGACCCCGTCTGTGGTCAGCTGCTGCAGCTCATCCGTGGCTGAGGCAACTTCTCAAACCACTTGGATTTGCTCCTCAGACGGCGTCTGCGGCGCTGTCTCGTGGTGCTCGGCGATGGGTGGATCGGCCCCGGGGAGATGGGTTCACCCTCCCACCCCAGGGATTTGTGCTCTGCTTCCAGTTCAGGGGCTGCAGCCCCATGGCTGTGCCTGTGGCTCCACAGCGGTGCTGGTGTGGGGGACGCAGTGTCCCTGTCACCCTGTGGTGTCTCCCGCAGCATCGCGGCTGCTCCTCATCAACTCCTGCTCCCATGTGCAGAGGGCAAATACTTGAGCTTGTCTGTGAGTGGAGCCATCACTGCTGTGCTCTGGGACAGAGACGACCCAAACCTCTGCCCCACTGAGGTAATGGAGAAGATGGCTTCAATCTGGGGCTTCCTCCATGCCTGGCCAGTGCTGCGTTGGCCAGCACACTTGGCTGATGGCAGTCATGTAGCAACTCCCCAGCACACATGTTAGTGGTTTTGAGGGCTAAATTGGACCTTGAGAATTAGCAGCCTTGTAAGTCAATAACAACAAGTCCTAATGAATGCAAGATGTCCCTAGGAAATGAAAGCTCCTTCCCTTGACTGGGATCCTGTGACTGGGAGCGCACCAGTAAACAAGAAGGAATGCTTGAACTGGAGATGAGCAGGAGATACAAAGTCGACATCTAGATCTTTCAAACACACCCGAGCTGTGGGTGGTGGCGGGGGCAGCAGAAGCCATTGCAGTTGTGAAACACAGAGACACGGTCGGGTCTGCTGCTCAGCCATCCCTGCGTGTTCCTGGGCTCCTGACACCCGGCTGTTGTGCCTCCTGCCCCTCACCATCACTGCAGGGTGGGAAGAAGGAAGCTCCAATCTCCCAGTGCCGCTGCAGCGCCTGCCTTGATGTGTGCAAACACTGAGTGGATCGGGTGCTGCCCCAGAGCAACCCTTGGTATGGCCCATGGAGCATCACCAGTGATGTCCTCACACCAGCACATGACTTTCTCCTATGGCCTGTGGTACATGTGCCGACCAGCAAGTGGCTGGACCTCAGGGTTTCCTCTGGGCAATGGGACCTCTTGGGTCTTGTCCCTCAGACCAACTCAACCTGCAGGAGCTCGACACCTTCAGGACCTCACTGGCTCAACAAACCTGGAAATGGGCTGGAATTGTCCCATAGCCCTGTGTTTCCCACCCAGATACCCTGAGACAGCCGCTGGCAGGGGGGAAGCTTGGGAGACAAGCGGATGGCAGGCTGGGGGCTGCCACTGTGCAGGCCACGCGTGCCCTTGGCGGGAGCAGGGAAGAGAACACAGAACCCAATCCACACACATGGAAATGAGCTGCTTTGTGAGCAGAAAAAAGCCGTGGCTGCGCAGAGGTGCTGGGTGTGTGCGTGTGGGTGTTCAGGAGCAGCCTTGGATGCCTGGAAAAATCTCCTTTGTGCATTTAATTAGCGGTAAATCTGATTTACATGCGAGCTGCCTCTTGGTCTGAATCTGCTCGTTGATTAGCAATTGCAGCCAGTTCATATTGTGTACTTTGTTTGCCCTAGACCACAACAGCACTACCTGCACCTAACAGATCTTTCTGCCTTTGCATTTCAAAGCCGGGCTGGTGCCAGGGATATTGCGCAATGCGCTGGCGCTGCCGGGTCCCCCCTCAAGTGTCCCTGTGAGCTGGGGACAGGTGCAGCCACTTGGTTCACATCCGCTCCTGGTCTACTGTGTCTGGCCAAGGAAAACCAGGTTGTGGGGCTGAGCCGGGCTGCACAGCTGATGGCAGTGAAGGGGACAGCTGGGGACCCACTGGGGACCATAGTTTGGTGTGCCGAGCAGATGTGATGCTGCATCATGGCTCTCAAACCATGCTGGTTTTGCTGTGACTTGGCAGTGCTGGGAGTGGGTTGAGGGTTCTCCAAGTTGAAATACTCTTGCTGCATTTTGGTGCATGCGGGGGGGATGCCGAACTTCTCAGTAGCTCTGATGCCATGTTGCTGGGGAGAAGAGAGCGATGGGTGTGTGGTGCCCAGGTATGGTGTGTCCCTCCTGCCCTCAACAGGGGAAGTGCTGCCTGGACAGTGTATGCTATTTCCTGTGGTCAATGCAAACCATTCCCAGAAACCAGCAGCATGTGGGTTTGGGTTCAGGGTCCTTTTTTTCCTCCTCTCTCCCCTCCAGTGCTGTGGGGTGAGAAGGGCTGAGCTGTCCTCTTGTCCTGGTGAACCCCAGTGGGGTGTCAGGAGGAGCCAGGTCTGGGATGGTGGGATGGGTCCACATTCCAGGACATAGGCAAAGCATGGCTGGTGTGGCAGGGACATGGATGAGTCTGGAGCTCATGGTCCTGGCAGGCTGGAGAGGGACAAGGGCTCACAGACAGCATCTGCCCTTGTTTGCAGTGACGCTCCAGCTATCTCCGTGCCAGAGCCCTGGGAACAGGCTGCATCCCACATCCCTCCTGCCTGACTCAGTGAGGTCCCCCCTGGCCTCTGCCAGGCAAAGCTCCATCCTGCTGGGAGGGGAGGCTGGAGCTAGGGAGGGAACCAGCTGCAAACCCTGTGGGAATGAGCAATCCCATCCCTTGCAGCTGCCTGGGCTCCAAGCGATGGGAAATGGTTTCTCTGAAGTGGAGGGACCAGCACAGAGGCTCCCTGCTCCCAGTCCCGCATCCTTGTGGCTTTGCTCGTGCTCACACGGGAAGTTGGGATGCTCCTGCTCCTCTGGAAAGGTTGTTTGGATATCCACAGCATCCATCCATCCATCCCTCAGCAATGTGCTGGCTGAGAGATGCGATGTCAGGTCCTGTCAGTTTCTGTCTGTGCATTCCAGGAAGGCCAAGGCCGATGTCTGGGCTTGCAGTGGAAAATCCAAAGACCAAAAGACAGACCCGGTGCCACTGCCCTGGGCAGCCTGGCCTCTGCACAGCACGTTTCTCACCAGTGTCTCCCTGAGCACCTTCAGCATCTTCCTGTGGTGGCAGGCGGCAAGGCTGGAATTTCCTCCTCATGCTCGGTCCAGCCCCGAGGCTGGGTTTGGCTCCACCAAAGGAACAGCGCTGCGATACTTTGTGTTGTTTCCCCCCCAATTTTGCCTTTTATTTTTTCACAGATGTTTATTTCCCCGTGGTTTTGGCAGCACCGGGGTTATTGTACCGCTCCGGAGCCGGCTGACTGCGGAGGGAGCAGCAGAGCCAAGCCAGCCGGTGTCTCATGAGCAGCAGATGGTGGCTTTTGGGGCAGGGGCTGAGCTGGTGTCGGGTCCATCGCTCACTGGGTGCCCAAGCACATCCTTATATCCCATGGGAAGCAAACACAGCTCTGGGGGAGCTGAACTGAGTGAAAAGATGCTGATCTGCAGGCTGGTGGCAGGGGGGTGGGAACAGGAGCGAGTTCTGACTCTTGCAAAAGCTCCTTGTGCCAACATGAGGTTAAAAAGGATCTTTACATTGGCAGAGGCATAAAGCTTGTCCTAAGCAAAAAGCTTGTCCTGAAAACCTGCAGCCTAAGCAGATAGGAAGGAGAGGGCTGTGCACTGCCTTGGCATGGCCTCATCCAAGCCCTGCGGGAGGTGATGGTGAAGCCATGGCTGGATTCTGCCTTCTTGAGGAGCCAAAGAGAGCAGCCAGTGCCCTGCACTGCCTGCCCTGCCTGCACTGCACTTCTCTGCCTGCACTACACTTCCCAGCTGCACTGCCTGCACTGCACTTCCCTGCCTGCACTACATTTCCCTGCCTGCACTGCCTGCACTGCTCTTCTCTGCCTGCACTACACTTCCCTGCCTGCACTGCATTTCCCTGTCTGCACTGCCCTGCATTGCAAGCATCCACGCGCATCATTTGCAGGGTCCTGATGCAGAATAAGACCAAAGACCCCTTGTACATGCCCCCAGCTCCACTTTGAGCAAGGGGCCTGGCTGCATTTTTAATGTTTAGGGGGTTTACATGTAATTTATTATCAATATTTCAGGCCTGTCTATTTTGCTTCCCAGACAAGTGGGTCCCTGGTGTTTGTAGGGGGAAATCAAAGTGGGTTTCAGTGCCCGACTCTGGGCAATGCAGATCCCCCTGAGCCTCCCTTGGGGCTGTGCTTCCTTCCAGCCGCTCGTTTTCCATCTGCAGAGCTGAACATCAGCGACCAGTGCTGGCAAATACATCCAGAGCATTATTCCTCAATCTCCCCTCCCCATCCTGCTCCATCCCCAGGCACCGTTGGGTGGGCTTGGGGGGGTGGGAAGGAGAGGGAGAGGGGGAGAGGGGAGAGTAGGGTAGGGTACAATAGGGTAGGACAAGATAGGATATATCCAAGCCCCCAAGGCTGCTGATGCTGGCAGAAGGGGAGGAGGTTCTCAGCCAGGCCACTTTGAGCATCTCTCTAAGAGCAAGATTCTGCCCCATAGAGAAGTGGGGTTGGATGGTTACCAGGGGAATTAATCTGGGTCCAAAAGCTGGACCTGGCTTGGTGCAGCTCCATGGGCTCACTGGTCCTGTGGTTCCCCCGGCACCGTGGGCTCAGTGGGGATAGGGCAGGATGGAACAATGCCACCACCGGTGCTGGCAGATGCCTCCCATCCCTGGGCTTCCATAAATTGTAATTATAAGCATCCCAGAAATTATAATTATTATTTATTACCCTTTTCTTTTTGAAACCAAGAATAAAAATTCCTTTGCAATTTTGAAGCCAGAGCCCCGCAGGGCTCCTGCAAATGGGCATTAACTGACTCCAGCTGCTGCCAAGGGACCATTTAATGGACAGGCAAACCCAGTGTCCTGGTGAAGCGGGGACTCCGTCCCCTCCATCCCTCTTGTCCTCAGCTTTTCTGCAGCACAGGCAGTGGAAAGCTGGGGTTGAGCCTGGTTTCCAGTCCTTTCCTTTAGGCCCAATTCCTATTTTTTCCTAAGCCCATCCTGAGCATCTCCATGTGCTCCATGTTCTCCAGCCAGGAATGTCGGTCCCTCCTGGAGCAGCCCTGAGCTCTGCATCAGCACAGCAGCTTCCTGACTCTGAGGGCCAGGTTAGGGAGCAAAGAGCTAATATTTACTCCATCCACCTGTATATTTTCCCAAGCCTGCAGATAGCAATCCGGAGCACAGGAAATGGGCTATTTAAGGGGCCTGAATTTGCCAAACCTGTGCCATGAGTCAAACTTCTAAAGCAAAGTTTATTTGTGAGGTTTCAGAAGGCTGAAGTATCTCCTGTGAAGGGTGAGTCGCTTTAAAACCATCCTGTGTTTTTATTCCACTTCTGCCTTTTAAAGTGATTGGGCTCAGAAAGAGGGAGAGGATTCATGAAGAGGGGCTTGGGTTTAATCTAATAAGCCATATTTCCCTCTAGGCAAGTGCTGGGGCTCATGGAGGCGCAGCTCAACCCTGTTCTGGGTTACAGAAGGACCTTTGACGTTTGCCTTGGATAATTTCAGCTCAACTGGAGCCAAACAAGGGACCTGATGGGGTTCGGAACAGCCCCAGACGCGGCTCCAGGAAAACCAGCATCTGCCTCTGCCGGCTGTGGGATGCTGCCATGGAGCGTGGCCAACACGTGCGAGGTCCTTGGCCATTAACCCTGCCCACCCCTGCTGCTGCTTAACGGGATCCTCCAGCCCATAAAGGCTCTGAGAAGGTGTTTTATGACCTCTTTATGTGCAGCGTTGAAGTGACAGCCGCAGAGGTGGTAACTGTGCTCCTAGCACAAGGGTAACACATTAAAAGTTCATTTTATATAGATATAAAAATTAATTATGTTTGTATTTCTTGTGGTAGGTAGAGCTGGGTGGCTTTGATTTGTCTGCTCATGGCTCATGGGCTCTCAGGGCCAGTGAGGGGGCTTCAGCATTCACATCTTATAAGGACCAGCCACATCTCCTGTCCATGATGCCTTTGGCTCCCGGTTGCTGCCTGTTCTGCAAAGGGAACTTCTCCTGCATCCCATATCCCATCGAGGTGGCACCTCCTGCCTACGTGAGCTCTGGCAGGCAGAGCCTGCGCTTGCCTCCCGGGTGCTGGCACAGGCAGCGGCTGCCAGAGCTGGGGTAGGGGCTGGGGAAGCCCGGGGACACCTGGGGGGGGTGAAAGTGAAGCTTAAACTCCGTGGTGCTTCCTACCCCTTTGATACAGGGCTGCAGGCAGAGCAGCTTGTCCCTGCCTGCAGAACAGCAGCAGGCAAACCCCTGTGGAGCCCATGTGTCTCCAGCCCCAGCCAGATCCCTACTACTGTGCCAGGACACCTATGCTGGGACATCAATGTGCTGGGACACCGATGTGTTGGGACACCACAGCAGGAGCAGCTTCACAACCAGCCAGCAGCTGCTTTTCCAAAGGCATTGGGTCTGGAGAGGCGGTATCCTGGGGTTTGGCATCCATCACCTCTGTGGCGGCGTGTGCGTGGCTCTCTTGGGATTATTTGAATCCCTCAGCTTCCTCTAATCCCCATGGAAGGAATCACTGATAAACACGGGCTGGGAGCGCTGCCGGTGATCCCTGGGCAGGGGCCGGGCACCCGCAGTGGCACCCAGCCACCGCAGACTGGGTGGCCCTTTCCTGGGTGTTGACTAATGACTCTTGTAATTGAGATGAGGCTTTAATACACCCCGGCAGGTGAGCTGACATAAGGAGGGGGGGAAGAAGCAGAGATAGGGGTGAACGCGGCGCGTCTGGGTGCTCCGGCGCTGCTCAGCAAGCACAACCGGTCCAACCAGCCCGTGCCGGGTGTTTCGGCACAAGCCTCCCAGGGCTGGGCTCGCACCTCCTCGCACGGCTCCAAGATGCCAAGTGCATCAAAGCTGGTTTGGTTTTATCCTGCAGGAGAAAGCACAAAGCTTTCTCTTTGCGAGAGAGGGACTCTTCACCAGGAACTGTAGTGATAGGACAGGGGTGAATGGTTCAAGCTGAAACAGGGGAAGCTCAGGTTGGATCTAAGGCAGAAGCTCTTCCCTGTGAGGGTGCTGAGGCGCTGGCACAGGGTGCCCAGAGAAGCTGTGGCTGCCCCATCCCTGGCAGTGTTCAAGGCCAGGCTGGACAGGGCTCGGAGCAACCTGGTCTATTGGAATGTGTCCCTGCCCGTGGCAGGGGTTTGAGCTGGAGGAGCTTTAAGGTCCCTTCAACACAAACCAGTCTGGGATTCTATGAAGCCACCCCAAGTGCGAGCTCAGCTGGGGCTCGCTGGCTCCCAGTGGTGCTGGGTTGGGACAGGGCCCGGCGTGGCTGTGGTCCCCCAGGACCCACCAGGCTGTAAAAAAGCTCTTTGCAGGGACCAGTGTGGGCAGCCAGGCCCCAGGACACTGGTGCAAAGGGGCTGTGCTTGGTGGGACCAGCCCTGGTTCTGGAGGGGACACGCGAGGCAGAGGAGCAGCATCCCAGGGCTCTGCGGGCATCACTGGTGCCAGGTGGAGGTGGGAGCAGTGGGAAGTGGTCTGCTCCCCATGCTGTGGCAGAGTCCAGCCCTCTAAACCTCACCCTCAAAACGCAAATGCCAGAAACCTACTTGACAGTCTCTAAAGAAATCAAAGTAAAAGGCTCATGCCGTGTAAAGGGGCGTTTAGCGAAGCCACCAGCCGATGCATCCAGAAGCACTGATGTAACAGCAATAAATGACCTCTTTAGGCAAAGACAACGATCTTCATGAACCCAGCGATGTCTTGGACAGTTGGAAATGCCTCTGTGCTCCCTGACACCGGTGCCCAGGTTGGTTTGGGGGTGCTGAGTGATCTGCTTCCTCTCAAGTGAAACAGCAGGAATAAAAATTCCCCTTCAAGAAAATTCCTGCAGCGTTTCCAGCCCGTTTCCTTCCCCCGTGTGGGTTATCTCCTCTGGTTCCAAAGCCACAAGAAAATACGGTTGTATTTTGAAAGCGAAGCCTCAAGGTAAGAGAAGGCGAGGGTCTGCCCCTGCAGCGCCGCGGTTGCTGCCGATAGAAGATAGGAAGGTGGAGAACATTTTTTCAAATGCTCTGAAAACATTCCTTCATCTATAGGAATCAAAGCCCCATTGAAAGCCACAGAACCCCTCACATTCAAGGGCTTTTAATGAAAACCAAGTATTTTTCATGCCCTGTGTTTTTCTTTGCGAGGATTTCCAGGGGAATACAACTGGAGCAGGGGGTGGACGTGGGGAACTTGGCTGGAGTTCCTCCTAGCCCAATAGGGCTTTCACTATGGGCTGGCTTAATGGTATAAAGATAATATGGCCTCATATTTTTGGACCTTGTCAACGTGTTCACTCTTGCCCTGGATCGGTGCTGGGTTATTTTTCACTGGAAAGTAGAGGATGGAGCCAGGGCAGGAGAAGAGGTGGGGTCCTGGGAGAGGAGGGCTCCTGAGGCTGGGCCGTGAGCAGGAAAGTAAAGACCAAGTGCTGGGCTTAACAGTCAGTGGTGTGGAGCTCGGTGAATCCTGGCTGGCAGAGGCCAGTGCCAGACTGCAGAACCTGGGCAAACATCCCATGTGCTGCAAACTTCCCAGCCCCAGGAGCAGAAACCTCTGCGCAGTGGGTTTCACATCCCCCCAAAAAATCATGGGTAGAAAACCATGTGCTTTGGGGCAGCTGAAACGCTGTTGTTAAGAAACACCCTTTTGGTTTCTTTGGGGTTTTCTCCTCCATGTGCTTTCATTCTCCCTTCACATGGAAGCAGCTGCTATCATGGTGATGATGCTGGTGAGGAGGGACCAGCAGAGCTGCAGCGATGGTCCGATCCACACAAACACCTTCCCTTGGGTCTGGCCCTTGGCCACCAGCACCCAAAGCCCCAGTGCTGCAGGGAAGCCCACCTGGGTTGGACCACACAGCTCTGACCAGTGCCGGGGTTCAGGGAGCCCTGAGGGTAGCCCAGGGACCCCTGTGTTCCACAGCACCATTTAATCCCCTCGTTAACATCCCCCATTAGAACAATTCATTCTTTCACTCTGGCTTAAACTCCCAACTTTACTTTACAGCTCATTTCATTTATGACTGAGAAATGAAATTGCTGTATCGATTTCATGGCAGACAGTGAAGAAAAGGTGGGTGTTCCCGGCTGCAATAAACTCTCCGGCTGCAAAGACAAACACTGAAGCCTGCCAAGGGGGGGGGGACGGGCTGCAGCCACCCTGGGGACAGGCACCTGGAACGGTACCTCCAGGTCCCCCTCTGCAGCCAAACCCAGCTCTGCCGCAGTTATTTTCCTCCCCATCTTAAAGAATTAGCTGTATATGTTCGCAGGGACCCAGGGGGCTTTGCAAGTTGCTAGAATGGAAAGGAAATAGGCTGCCTGGTAGCACCAGTGTGAAATATCCCTTCTGGAGCTCAGCCAGAGCACAAGCAGGGGCTGGAGAAGGGTTCACTGCATCACTGGAGCTCTGTGCCGTGATGGAGAGCCCGCCCTGACCCTTGGCTGCTCACCCGCTCAGCATCAGTGTGCAGACAGAGCCAGGATTTGGGTAATCCAGGCCAAAAAGGTGTTTCCTGGTCTCTCCTGCTGTGCTGCACTGTGCCATGGCCAGGAGTTTCAGCCAGCACCGCGTGCTTTCACTGCTCCCCGCCTGACCGCTTTGCTGTCCCCGGTGCCACCACAGGGTTGGGCTGGCTGCTCACCCGAGAGATGATGGGATTTCATAGAATCACAGAATCACAGCCTGGTTTGGGTTGGAAGGGACCTTAAAGCTCCAATCCCCTGCCACAAGCAGGGACATCTTCTATCAGACCAGGTCGCTCCAAGCCCCGTCCAACCTGGCCTTGAACGCTGCGAGGGACAGGGCAGCCACAGCTTCTCTGGGCACTGTGTGCCAGCACCTCAGCACCCTCGCAATAAACCATTTATTCCTAAGGTGGAAGAGCAGCACCACTGAAGCACCCATCGGGACAGAATCCCCCCAGGGGCCGGAGCAGCACGGGGAGGGGGGATGCTCCTGACCCTCCCCAAGGCCAGAGCAGAGCATCCCTATGGGAGCAGCTCATCCCATGGGGCTGGTGGTGCCGCCGGGCGCGTCCCCGCGCGCAGACATGCCCCGTCACGCGTGTGCTGAGCCCACGCAGGCAGGTGCAGCCCGCGGGCGCTCACCTGGGGTTGTGCCCATCCGGCACCGCGCACACGCTCCCGCCGGGACGCGGCCTCGTCTCCCCTGCCCCAGCCTAATTAAAGCCCGTTATCGCCCCATCTAACGCGCTCCCGAGGTTAATGAGCCCTCGCCCTCCGTCCTTCCCTGCCCCGGCCCTTTGAAGTCGAGCTGCTTTCGTCGCGTGCTGTCAGCGCAGCGAGCCCCGATCCCAGCACCGTGTCACCAGCATCACTCGTAGCCTCTGTGGGTTAAGCCATGAATAAAGGCTCACGGGGCATGGGCCTTTCCTAATTTAAACTCGTCTGATCTCCCGGCCCAGCCCAACCCCTGCGCGGAAAAACACCTTCCGTGCACTTCAGCGTGCTGCTGTCAGGGAATTCACACTTGCACAGGGACTTTGCTTGAGTGGCTTAATTACAGCCCAGTGTATTAAAGTACAGCCCTCGTGCAGGATGGCACAGGCGGTGCTCTGGGGGGGTTCGGATGTGGCCGCTGCTCTCAGTGCCATCGGGACTTGTGCCCCAGTGACATGGCTCCACTTGGTGACATCCCTGTGGGACGGGGGGGGATTCGAGGAGGCTGACGGGGATTCAGAGAACGGGGTTTGAATGTGGTGCTGGGAAACACTCCTGAGCTCAGCAGAAGCATTTGGGTGCTTCATTTCAAACAGCTTTTTTGCCTCTTTTAGCCCCAAGTGCAGTCTCGATCCCAAATTGGCTTTAGGGAGAGATTTCCAAGGCTGGCATTGTAGAAGTGACCCAAACTCACTGCAAATGAATTCAAACTGTTCCAACTGGACCATTCCCCACCCAGCAGAGCCACAGTGCACCCAGGATGGAATCAGCCCTTGGAATCCCAGCTCCCCCCGGCCTTGGCTGCTGCCTCCTCTGCATTACCCAAGTGTCCAAAGAAATGACTTGCCATGGGGCAGTCCTTACAGAACCATGTCACAGCCCTATTCCCTGCACATGGGCTGGGCTGCCCCAGCTGGGAGCAAGGAGGCTTTGGGGAATACATGAGCGGAGCTGCAAGGATTTGCTGTTCAAGTCCTATTTATGGGAAAACACGGCCCTTTTTTTTAACTGGAGAATCCCCTCTGCAATACACAGGGTACAATCTGGGGTGATTTCAGCTGAACAAGCTGCGGTTCAGGGCTGGATGGTGGCATCGGGAGAGAAAGAGTTGAAGCAGCGCTAGAAAATAAAGCATCCTGGCTGCAGCCGAACAAAGCAGCTCCTGTGACCCCGGAACGACGTTTTTATGGGGTTGTTTTTGTACTGCACCAAACTCGAGAATTCTGAGCAATTGGGATGAAGGATTGTTTTTGTCAGGTTTTACAGCTCGGGCACGCTCCCAGCTCTCCTCCTGCCCGGCTCCTCTCCAAGCTCCCACCCGTGCCAAGGCCCGCGCCAGCCGGGCCCATGGCCAGCAGGTCCTGGCGTGGTCGTGCCTCTGCCCCTCACAGGAGCAGCTCCTGCCTTTCCCAAGCCCCGGGGATGGCACCGGGAGCATCAGGGCTGGAGCACTGGGGTGGGAAGCGGCAGAGCCCAGCGTGGGCAGAGGAGGACAGCTCTGCTTTGGAAGAGCTTCTGAGAAGTGGAAAGGCTCATTTTGGTGCCTGTCTGGGAACTGACGGGAGAAATAAAGCCCCAAGAGCTCCTATATATAAAATACATGTATATAAATATCATATCCCTCAAGGCGCGAGGTCCCGCTGAGCAAGGATGTGGATGACGTCGTAACCTAACACTTTTCCCAGACACTCTAATGAATTTTCCATGTTTTCCACCATGTAGCTTCTAAACAGGCTGTTTTTAAACAGAACACCAACCCAACCCCAACAAAGCATCCATCTTCTCCAGCAGGACAGCCCGGCAGCAGGATTAACCCCCATGGATGCCCATGAAGGTGATGCCAAAGCCGGAGCTGGTGGCGATGTGTGTCCACGGGGGTTGTTGTTTGCCAGTTCAGGCGTCCCTGGGGGTGCTCAGCACTGCGCAGGGCTCTTTGTCCCCACTATATCAGAGGAACCGGATTGTGTGCTAAGGATGCTGATCGCCCATTTGGGCAAGGTTCGTTAAGGGTTTTGAAAAGGGAAGAGATGGTGTGGGCCAGGCGAAACCCTGCAGCAGCACAGGAGGCTCCTTCCCCATGTCCTGTGCAGCATAGAGACTTTTTGTAAGTTGAGAGTTTATTTATTAAGACAGGCAGTTTGGAAACAACAGAGTCGTTAAACCAGAGGCTGGGGTTTAGAGTTTGGTCTGGAAAGAGAATATAATAAGATTTTTGCTGAGACTTTTGTTCTCAAAGGAAACATTCTTCATTTTTCCTAGGAGATTTTTCAGCCCAAGCTCCACTCAATTTAATGTCTGAATGCTCAAAGAAGTCATCCAAGCTCCAGGGATTTTTTTTGCGCCCTTTCAGTTCTCATTTGCAAACGAAACCCCAAACATGTCTGCTCTGACCACCCCACACTATTACTATTGGCTTTGTTCTCCAGTGTCTCCCTGGACCAGGACGACCCCTCTGGGAGCTCAAGGGGCCTTTTGGAGAGGCGGCTGCACTCCACATCCCACGCTGCCGTGCTGGGATCCAGCTTCCCCATTTAAGTTTGTTAAATTGGTGTGAAACCTGCGTATAAGCAAGATGCAGCCCCGGCATCTGCAGCAGGCTGGATGCTGCGCTTGGTAGGTGGCCCATATAAAAATAATGCCCATATAAAAATAACACCCTCTGGCCCTCAGGCATTGGGCACATTTAACACCATTGGCTCCTTGAGCTCCTTTTTAGCTGCTGCCAAGTCCCCCTACACCAGCTTGGTCCAGCATCGCCCTGAGTGACAGTGCCTGATCCAGCACTCTGCCATTGGCACTAGCACCAAAACCAGGTTGCAGAGGGGCTGCACCTCTCAAAAGCCCCTTTTCCATGGAAGCCCTTTTTATTTTTCCTCTTTTCCCTCTCTCTTCATTGCAGCTTTAAACGAGGCTGCGAGTAAAGAACCAGTAGATTTGGAATGGGAAATTCCTGAACAGAACAGCTTCACCTCAGGGCATTTGCTCTCCCAGTAGCTGTGAAGAAGAGGCGGGTATGTCTAGGGTTTGCCTTGAGACCTCTTTCTGCTGGCCAGGCTGTGGAGCTGGGTTCTCACCCATATTAGCATTTACTGTGGTTTTGTTTGGGCTTTTCCTTGTCTTTTTCTTTTTCCCTCTTTCTGTGTGGACTCTGCTGTGGGCTACACTCACAGAGCTGCTGCAAAGCAGAGGCTGGCATTACATGCTATTGTAGGCTGGGATTTCTTTTAGTTTCTCGCTTTATAGGTCTCAGATGGGTTCTGTAGGTGAGTACTGAGTGCCAAGGGGTTTGGGCTTGGACCACCTGGGAATTTTGGTCCTGTTTAAGATTTCTGCTGGAGTTTTTGTGTCTTGGGAAGCGGCGCAGTGATGACAGGGAGCAACCAGGGTGTGGGATGCTGGGCTGGGATGTAGAGGTCACCAGGTCGAGCCCAGTGCAGGCCAGTGGCCTGGACCCCTCCTTGGAGAAGCCTAAAGGGGTTTGCTCAGAGCTTGGAGTCTGGGTCCCCCCATCGCCTCCCTGTGAACCCCTGCAGCAGCGGGGCCCCCTCCGACACGGAGTCGGGCAGCGGGGTGCTCAAGTCAGACCCTGGAGCAAGAGCAGCACGAGGAGCCTCCCTCTGCAGCATAAGAAGTGAGCAGGCAGAAGGCACCGGTGTGACTTGAAACCATACATTTATTACTCCACATGGAAAGTCATTAAAATGATTACACGGAGGCCTGACTCCATAACCACGTACACTGGGTAAGAACATCGACACCGATAGCAGAAAAGCAGAACTGACTGCTTTGCTATGGCTTCGTACCAGCGCTCCCGAAGGAGCCAGCTCTGCTCTCACTGAAGGCAGCACAGCAGAGACTCCTCCAGAGAGAGCCTCTGCCAGTGAGTTCAACAGGAGCAGACCCTCTTCTGTCTCTCCCTCCTTCCTTGCCTCCCCCATCCCCAGTCACAAGTGCTACAGATTAAAAAGATGGGCTACATATTAAATATAGGGCATTACCTTCAAGTAGGGCTGGTATATTACACAAATAACCACATTATTTGGTATCACTAGCACTTTTTTAATGTCCATCATAAGACACCATTAAAAAACCCAACAACTTCAGCCTTCCTTGTCTACAAAGACCTTTCTTCTCATCTCCTTAGCTGTCTGTTGTTATTTTACCCTGCACATACAAGTATTAGAAGCATTATTAAGAATTGGATCCTTCAACACATTTAAGAATTATATTATTATAACAAATAAGACCAAAAATTAGATTTTATAGTTAAATATTCTGTGAGCCAGACAAAGGGGTTTTACTGTACAAGCGATTGTGCATTTTTAAAAAAAGCAAATTATAGTGCAAAGCAAAAACCTTTGGCCTGTCTTGTGGCCACTTGCATACAATAGAGGTGCACCCATCGACACCTTCACATGACAATATGTCATAACAACAACATCATTGCCATTCTTTCCATTATTTTATTCTTTAAACTCACTATGAACAGTCTTAAATTAACCTAGTACTACGAATGCCTTGGTTTCTTTGTGCTTTCAATCAGTGGTGCGATCGGATGCTAAACATAAATGCATCAGAACACAGGCTGCCATGGTCCAGTTTCCACCGCTGGCAAGTGAAGGTTGCAGTTTGGCTGGGGTAGGGCTTTTTAGTTTTCTTCTTATTTAAAAGAGTTGTTCTTCTTGTTGCTTACTCAACTCATGAGTGGTCATTGCATCTTTCCAACTAAGCCAGGATGTCTTGCTCCAGTCATGACGGGGTAGTGCAATTACAACGTTCTGTACCTCAACCGAGTGCTGACAAGCTGCCAACTGAGATTTGGTGATGGGCTGTAATGGTGTAACTGGGACAGGGGCTGGGAGGGCAGCTCTGAGCTTCAACTTTCTTATGCTCAAACACCTCCCCCCCCCCCCCCCCAAATCTTGGTTACTGGTGGCACTGGGGCCACCAGTGTCCCCTTCTGGAACTGGAGGGCAGAAGGTAGCTACAGATACGTGCTCCCCGGGAGCCTCAGCCACCTCTCCAGCTGCCTGGCACCTCCTGCCACCTGTCCCGCTTGGGTTCCCATCTCTTTGGTATCACAAGAGGGTGTGAGGTGCCTGGAGACCTGATTCCTCCTAATGCCTCATGATGCAACCAGCCACCAACAGGCTGGTGGTACCCTTAGTGCCCCTTCTTCAGCTTATTCATCCACAGCAAGACACCCGTGCTCAGGGTTACTCAGGGGACTGGAGGGTGAGGGCCTGGAAAAGGCTAGACAGATAATATTGCTTCGCAATATTCCCACCACCAAGGGACTGAGTAGAGACTGCTCCTTTCTCCAAATCTCAGTTAGAGCTTTCAGTATGAACTGACAAGTGTAAGTTGCTTCTTAACAAAAATAAAGTCATCATGTGTCCATCCGCTCTGGCTGAAAACATGGTCAAGAATCATCACCAAAATATGATGCTTTGCCACCAGCTGCATGTGCTGCCCCTCAGAGGGAATGAAAGGAAGACCCAGAGACCAGTGGCAGGGTCACGCCAAAAGCTCCGAAGTCCTTTCTGCAGCTAACGTGCTTGGAAGTGCATCTCATACATCTTGGATTGTCCTGAATGCAGCCTTCACCGCAGCCACCGTCACTGAGATCTGCTAAGGGAAGCAAAGAGCTGAATGGTGAGGTCAGGACGGGAGAGCAAACAAAAACTGAAACACGTCTCGTGAAAAGTACATCTTATGTAAACACCGAGGCGAGGGCTCAGCCACGTTACTGGTTAAAAGTGACGACAATGACAAAAAAAGAACAATACACCTCTGTCGTCAACAGCAAGTCACAACAATCACATCACAGCTCTCCTTCACGTGGCTGACCAGCAGCGGTGCTGCCAACCCAACCCTCTCGAGGCGCCCGCAGCTCTTTGGTGGTTGGGGTCCTGCGCTGGTAGAAGGGAAGGGGACGACACAATAGGGGTTATCTTTTGTTGTTTTCCTTTTCCTTTTCAGTTCAGTCTCCCTGTGTTGGCAAAGGGATGGCTTCGGACTACTCCCTGCTCTCTTTTCTGAAACACTCTGCAGAAGAAGGATGAGCTTTTCCTAACTTTTGAATGCTTTGTGTGGGGAAGAGGGTAGAGAGATGACTGAGGAGTGTTCTGCAAGAAACAAACATCTGATTCCACATGTCCTTTTTCTTCCCCCTATGTACAATCCACATACTTAAAGCATATGAAAAGAACCACATCAAGCAACAAATTCAAGCCTCAAGTGGATGTTCATCTTGAAATGAAATGTAGGTCTTGGTCCATCTTCGCTTGATGTTTGCCTATGCTTGCATGCAGAGATCCTCGTTTGCTTTTGGTTTGGGACACTTTGGTTTACCTTCTCCCCAGGCATAATTTTGCTCTATTCACTACCAAAGGGAGTAATTTAATGGCGGCTGATTAATTTAAAGGTATCGGTGCCCAGCTGAGTTCCTTCTAGTAGGGCCTCCAGACTGACTCATCCATCCTCCCAGTAGTTGTCATGGTTGTCGGTGAGTTACTGTGGCTCCCATCTGCATCCACCCCATCATTCTGATTGCCCAGGTTGGGATTCATTAAGTTGTTCCCTGCTGAGGCACTTGTACAAGAGGAGAGCATCCGGGTGGGCGACCGCTCGCCGCCCGCCACCATGGAGAACTGGTAGGAGCCCGACGACGTGCCATAGTACAAATGGTAGGGAGAGGGGTTGGCCTGGAAGGGTCCACTTTGGTTCTGCGTGGAGCCGGGGTAGGGGGGTGGCAGGTAAGTGTGGTGGAAGCGCGTTGTGGTGGGCATGCTGGTCATGCTGATGCCCCCGATGCCGGTGGCAGAGGGAGTTGCGGTGTAGGGGAAGGCGGCAGACATGGCGCCAGGGTAATGCATCCGTGGGTCGGAGAACCTGGTCTCGGTGAGAGCCGGCAGCGTTGGGAAGGAGCGGTCGAACTGCCGAGGGTCAGAGAAGGGGCTCAGCTCTGATGTGCCTGTTGGGGTGCAGGAAGAAAGCGGGTGGTTAGAGCTCCTGGAGCTGGTAGAGTTTGTCCTATAGCCTGCACCATCCCCTGCCCAAGGCATTAAAGTCAGAGGAAAAAGCATCTCCTGGATCTGCAGGGGAACTTAAATACAAAACCCCTAAAGCCATTTGTTTAAGTTGCTCCCATTTCCTGTCCTAAAATTTGTTGTTTCCTATCCAAGAAGGGACACGACCGAGCTGACTTCTCGAGGGGTCGATTCATCTCTGGCAGATTAAAAAAACACACCCCATAAACACAGAAAAAAACTGTTTAGCCATTACATCAGCTGTGTAGTAAATAAATGGATGCAGGCCCCAGACGGCCGGTCCCTGGGATGGTCGCTGGTGTGTATACACACACCCGGAGACCGGGAGGAAAAGCTGGAGTCCAGACCAGCCTGCTAAGCCTTCTGTGGGTGGCCTGTTCGTGCTGATACCATCAGGGGATGAAGCTGATAAACACACAGCGAAAAACTCCCAAGCCAGGAGCCACAGGATCCCCCGCTTCATTTCTCTGTGTATTTTTCTCTTTCCAAGAGAATGAAGGAGTGAGAAATTCAGGCTTTTTCCTGCTGGGGAAGGGAGATTTGGGTCAGAGTGGTGGGGATGATACCGAGCTCCCTTGGAGCACCCAACGCCCTTTCTCGGGGGGGGTCTAAACCCAAGGGGGTCACAGCCAGCTTGTAACTGGAGAAGACCTCTACTCAGCGCTGCCGGGTCCCATTCTCCTGCAGGAAGCCCATGTTAGAGATGGGAATCCACACCATCATTTTGGGACCTCAAAGCTTCCCTGTGGCACTCCCAGCTGACCCGAGGCTGCTGCCATCTCCTCACAGAGCCCAGCACACCTCTGGCCTTGGTGCATCTGAGACAGAGAGAAATGAGTTTTGCTCTACAAGGAGAGCAAACAGAGCAAAACTTCTGTCCCCAAGACATCAGCAGGGCACGCCAAGTTCTGGCACGGGTTATGCAGGAGAGCACGGCTGGAAATGCTGCGACTTGCTTTCCTCAGCCTTCCAGCACCCTCACGAGAGGAAAACCCCTAAAAAGAGCAGCTATGGCCCAAAGCGCTTGGCTGGTGCACCAAGCCCAAAGCCTTGGCCACCTCGAGGGGGCTCTTCATTCGTTCTGCTTGCTCCCAAGACCCCTTCTTTTCCCTCGCTAAGAGCAAGGGCACTGCGCCTTTCTGCTTCGGCAGGGGAATGTCATCTGGCCTCAGCGGCCTTTTTTTGTCACATCAGCTGGATTTTAAATCGACTCGGAGCAAGAAAACGTGAGATGAGCACAGCAAACATGCTTGTTGGTTTTAGATATGCATGTATATACAGCCACACACGTTCATGTGTCTGCCTATTCGCTATGCCTGCATAGCGATGTGTGCTTTATGTATATCTATTACGATGAAGCATTTTTAACGTCTCAGGGCTGGTGTTCCAGGCCCTGAGGTGTTTCCTCAGGAAAAGTCACCTGAGCTAATCCCTTCCAGCTAACTAGTGGCGAGGGCATGCTGCGGAGGTGCAGGTAGGGAGGGGATTCGAGATGAACCCTCTTTCTCATGCCAGGTGAGTCCTTCAGCCACCGCGCTGGAAGGAGAAGGGGATGGGAGGTTCCTCCCTTGCCTCCGGCCATTCTGCGGGATCTTCCCACGCAGGCTCCAGGAGGAGAAAGGTGGGGGAGCGCCTGGGCTGTGAACGTGGCTGCGGCTTTGGTGCGAGATAAGAGAGGAGCAGCTCAAAGCCGCTCTGCTCACACCCAGCCGGGCCGCCATGCGGAGCCTTCAGCGTGCTTGGGCTGGCTGGAAAAGCACAACGCAGCGAAAAATGCTCGCAAGTGACCAACCCCCCTCACCTCACGCCTCAGCCCGCCAGCAGCGCGCTCTGCCCCGTCCCAGAACTGCTGCCAGGCGCGGGGAGCCGAGGTGCGGGGACCGGCTCTGCAGGAAGCAGCTTGGCCAGAGCCCATCACTTCAGCCGGAGCGCGTCGCGGCACAGGTGGCTGTGCTGTTTTGCCATACACCGAGATAAAGCAGTCTCAAAATCCCCCCCGAAACCCCAAAATCCCCCCCTGCTGCTCGCTGCCTTCCCAAGAGCAGATGACGCTCCCCAGCGATCGCGCTCCTGCGGTAGCTTTCACATGCCTGTAAACAGTATTCCACAAAATGCAAATCGAACTAAACCCCAAGTGCTCAGGGCACATTTCCCTTTCCCTCTATAACGCACTCAAAGGGTTTTGGGTTGGGTTTTTTTTAGAGTCTAAGCTATATTGGCCTGAACTTGCAACACTTGGCAGCGGGTCCTCAGTACCGATTCAGACACAAGTGCATCCACTGTGCTGCTGTGGGGCCGGGGATACACCGGCTGCTATCTTCATCCTCTCTGGGCCTCAGGGTCAAAGTCCGGCCAAGAACAACGCTCTGGCTTTACCAGACCAGTCTGAGGCTAAGAACCCCAGAACAACCCCAAAACCAACCCCACTGCTGCATCTGCCACTGTGCTACGGGGGGTGCGGCGCGTGTGCAGCCTTCCCGGGCTGCGGCAGCCCTGCACCGCGCCATGTGACGACCGAGCAGCCACCGGGAGGCAGAGCCGGTCCGCGCCCGCTCCCTGTCGCGACCAGGCACGGGCTGCCCGGCGGAGCGCGCCCCTGCCCCGGGGCTGCCCCGCCGCGCCGAGGGGAAGCCCCTGCCGTGCCCTCCTGTCGCCAGCAGGGGGCGCCGCGCTCGCTGGGAGGGAGGCGGCCGCTAGGGGGAGCCGCGGCTCGGTGCGGGAGAGGCAGGAGCGTGCGGCGCTGAGCCTTCAATCCCTGTCCTTCATCTCGGGCTGCTCCTTCATCCCATGTCCTTCATCTCGGGCTGCTCCTTCATCCCATGTCCTTCATCTCGGGCTGCTCCTTCATCCCATGTCCTTCATCTCGGGCTGCTCCTTCATCCCATGTCCTTCATCTCGGGCTGCTCCTTCATCCCATGTCCTTCATCTCGGGCTGCTCCTTCATCCCATCTCCTTCATCTCGGGCTGCTCCTTCATCCCATCTCCTTCATCTCGGGCTGCTCCTTCATCCCATCTCCTTCATCTCGGGCTGCTCCTTCATCCCATCTCCTTCATCTCGGGCTGCTCCTTCATCCCATCTCCTTCATCTCGGGCTGCTCCTTCATCCCATCTCCTTCATCTCGGGCTGCTCCTTCATCCCATCTCCTTCATCTCGGGCTGCTCCTTCATCCCATCTCCTTCATCTCGGGCTGCTCCTTCATCCCATCTCCTTCATCTCGGGCTGCTCCTTCATCCCATCTCCTTCATCTCTGCCTACCCCTCCACCTCATGAATGCACACAAGGCAGAGCCGCGCAGCCCCATGCCTGCCTCATCGTCCCTCCCACCTTGCAGCTGAGATCTCTACTGAAACAGCCCCAGCAAGGTCCAGATAAACCGCTGCCATTAATGTCCCCCATAACACCCAGCTCAGCAGCAAAGCAACCCTCCATCATGCTCAGCTGGACGTCAAACAACGTCAAACGATGAGCAAGCGATGCACCAAGCAAATGACGGGGGAAATGGGTGTGGGTGAAGCTGAACCACGGGCCCCATGTGCCCTTCAAACCCCCACCAACAGCGGGCTGTAAAACACCCATCACCCGTTGCTCCATCACCCCATTTTCCCTCACCCCTCACCCCATCACCAGCGCAGGCAGCATCCAGCGCATCTCTCACCCATGCGCGTGCTGCCGCTGCGGAGGATTTACTATGCTTGCCTCCCTTACTCGCCGTCCAGCCCCCATTTGCTTTTTTGGGCCCTGGCAATCTGAGCTTCAGTATTTCAGTTGTCCAGTTGCCAATCAAAATATTTGAAGGAAATGTTTATTTTCTTCTCGAAATCACACCAGCTGCTGCACTAACTGAATAAGCCCATTTAGCTGTAAGAATTTAACCATTGTAAGAGTGAATTGAGTCCCCCAACTACTCCAAAATCTGACCCAATCTATCAGCGGAAATGTCAATGTTTTGGATGGGAGTTTGGGGAAGTGTGGAATGTGTATTAAATAAAAGCCATGTAAAGGTCAAAGCCCTGATTAGTAATGCCACTGTCTCCTGGTTAGGGCTGTGCTGCTGGGGGACCACGGAGGCCAGGACACACCCCGGTGTTTAATTGTGCAGCTGCAATTTGCACCTTTTGAGGACCCCTAAGTTCCCCCGCACATGGAGCTGGACAGAAACAGGCTTTCAAAGCTGCTCAGCTCCTTCCAGATAAAACAACTGCACCCAAGTGACACGGCAGCTCGCTTTGCACCGTGGAGACAGCGCAGGTCTTTTCTTGGGTGGGTGAGAAGGAGGTGGGTGCACAGAGCTGCCTCTGCAGGATTGGGAGATGAACCTCAGGCCCTCTGTTTCAGCCCTCATCTCATGACATCACTCTGGTCCCCATTTTAGAGATGTGGGGAACATGCCTGTTGAGGTCAGCAATAAGCCTAAACGTGTGCGTAGCACACAACACACAAATACTCCTAGTGTGTGGTACACACCGGCAGAACAAAGGAAATTTAAAGGGAACTTGATAGGGTGGCACTCTCCAAGTGTATAGAATATAGAAATACCTACAGCTTGGCCATAGATCACCGTTTTATTTGCATGCATATATGTGCCTTGCAAAGTTGTCATGAAAAATCTAGACCAGGGGAAAAAACCCCTCCTTTCCTGCCTAATGCCATGATGATTGACGACAGTGTAAACACTAATGATACTCTATGCTTATGTATATAGTATGCATGCACGTGTGAGACGGAGCGCGGACAGAAACTCTCTCTCTGTATATACCTTTGGCTATTTTTTCTGTGCTAGTTTCTGTGATGCTTGGACCTCCAACTTGTCTTTCAGCATTTTCCTGACCTCTCTTCCTCTCTGCTTCCTTCCCCTGATCGTAACAGCTCCATCTGGGAGCACGAGAGGCAGGTGGCCAAGGATGGAGAGAATCTGCTCTGCACGGGAAGGTGCACGAGATGCATTTGATCTGTGAAGAGCCAGCTCATCTCTGGAGCCGCGCTGCTCTCCCCTGCACCCACACACGCAGGCAGGCTCTCACGCCTCCGTCACATGTGTTAACAAGTTCATTCCTTTCCAAGTAAGGGCCAACTAAAAAAGAGAACGGCCCCTTCCTCCCACACCGCGAAAAACAGAGCAAAAATTTATTTTGGGGGATGGAGGAGTGCTGTTGAAAATAAAAGAACCCAAGGGTGTGAACTGCATCCGTTGTTACACGCCCATGGAGCAATTGTTCTGTATCTGATAGAACCAGCTCACGAACTGGGTGCAAGTACTTCCTCTGCAGAGCTTGAGAGAGAAAAAGGCAAAACCCCAAACCAAAACACAACACCACTCGGGTCGCTTATCGCAGCATCGCCAGGCGCCTCCTCCAGGCTGCCGACCACGTTCGCAGTTCTCGTGTTGTCCTCCAGACACCGTGTGCTGCCATGCACACACACACGTACCCCGGTGAGCAGCATGAGTCCCCGCTCTGAGTCCTCTCCCAGCACTTCCCATCAGCCCTAAATATTCTGGGCAGCAGCCTCCTGCGCTGCACAGCAGTGAGACAGGGAGATTCCCAGGTATTCCCAGCTCAGCGAATCACGCACTGCATCTCAACCGCCTCTGCAAACTCCTCCATTGGGATGCTCATTCTGGACCCATCCTGCTCTCTCAGGAGGACCCTGCCTCTAATGTCCAGTCTGGATTTTTTCAGGGCCAGTTCAGCCCCATCTCCTGTGCCAGCACTGTCCTTCATAGCTTACATTAGCTCCTCTCCCTGCTGTTTACCCCCTGGATGTATTTACACAGAGCAATCAGCTTGCTCCCAGCCTGCCTTCACTAGACTAAACAAGCCAGGCTCTCCCCGCTTCCTCTCCCGCAGCAGCTCCTCTCTTCCCCTCGGCATCCCGAGGCCGCATCAGCCAATCCCCACCAATCCATCCCGCATGGCTCATGAATAAGCTAACGGTGCTAACCGGAGCGGGTGGGTGGGCTGAATGGGAAACGTGCCCTTGATGGCAGGCACTGCCTCTGGCCTGCCTGCGCTTTGCTCTTTACCTGCATTCAAAGGGTATTAACAAAATTAACAAGCCCTGACTACATGAAAGGAAGTTGCTGAATTTACAACCCAGCCTGCAGCTAGACCACCTTGCCTGCTGAGCAGGTTTGGACCAGGCCAAGTCTGCCATGGGAAACCCACTGCGGAGCAGTGGCTGATTGCAGAGGCTGATGGGGCAATAGAAGATGGGGTTTAAATGCAGGCAGTGCTCTCCTGCAGCAGACCCCGGGCTAGCAGTGAGGATCCCAGCACATCCAGAAACCCCATGTCAAAGGCAGGACAGGATCCCTGGAGCCTGTTGTGCTATTCCACTCTCCTGCTGTTTCACAGGAGCTGCAGCACTTGGACACCGGAGCTGCGGCTGGGACACGGAGGTGGCTGCACATCAGCAGCAAGGCAGCGGCTGCAGGCACTTGGGCTCTCCCCAGGGAGATGCTCCCGTCCAGCACTGGGCTGTGGTTCCTCTCTGACAGTTACATGCCACACTCGTTTAAGGGACATTCACTGCGCAGCGGGCAAAAGTAATTGAGAGGAGCAGAGAAGCAGTTTAAAGATAGGCACAGAAGCCTGAAAGCAGGCAGGAAACCCATCTTAAGCGTGTTCCTTCCTCTGAGGCTGAAGCTGAATCCCACAGTATGTTTTCTTCCCACTAATGCTTGCCTAGCTTCCTTTGGAAACAATTTAGTCTCTGCCCATGGTAGAATGTTTTCATCCATTAAGAAATGGATATTTTAAAGAAACCATAAGTCGATCTAGACAGGGATTAGGAAGCAGCAATTCAGGGTATTTGCCGGGCCCATAATTCAGGACTTAACCTCAGAGGAGCCACGTTGCATTTCGGAAACAATAGGGCACTCGCTGCCTGTGCCAAGAGGCTTCTTTAAAGTAATGTAATACTTTAAAAATGTGCATTTAAAAAGAAAAAGAGAGAGAGCTTTTACTTTAAATGCACATGGTGAGGCCTTCTGCCGATGGCTGGCCTGCGGTAGAAACATTGCACTGGTTTGAAGTAGCAGACTGGAAATCAAGCTGGTTATGGCGGACCAGGTTCCAGCTCAGGAGATCTGAAAGCTCTGCACCAGCAAAGACAACATCTCCCAGACTACTCGGCAAACACAGGGCTGGGGGAGGCAGGATGGAGCTTGCAGAAGGATCCAGCATTTACTGTTCGCCCTGTGAAGTCAAGGGAATTTGGTTTTGCTGGAGCAGTATGAAGAGTGTGTAAGCGGATGCTAAGTGCATTAATCGAAGTAGCTTGCTCTGTTACCGAGGCAGATCAAGTCTGAGATCACTTTACAGTTGCCCTCATGTACACAAGGCCCCTACACATTGCTGGACAATGCACACAACTGCTTTTGAGCGGTTGAAGATGTTTCCACCACAAAGCTGGAGCGCAGGAGCCGCTGCCAGGGCAGTCCCCTCTGTCGCAATGGGAATAAAGCGGTCCAGCATGAACCACTGCTGGGACAGGGGCAAAGCATCGTGCTGAAAGCCGGGGCTGCAGGGGCTGTCCCAGTGGGGAACAGGTCTGTCGCCACCTCACTGCCCCAGAGCAGCAGCGGAGGCACAAAGCAAGTTCCTTTAACATCTTGCTTCACTTCTGAGAGCTACGTGATTTGTTTTTAAGCTAGGAGACAAAACTCAGAATGAAGCAAGCACGCAAGGCTCTGGCTTCGCATGCCCCATAATAAGGCACCGTTTCAAGACATCCTAATGACAGCTTGGTGTCTCTCTGCGGAGACGGGAGAGCCGGGATTTCAAAACCTCACATTTTCCAGACCTCACTGGAGAAGTATGAGGCCAAATCCCCAATGGAGGCAAATGGCTCCGCTCTGCTGAGGCCAGGGAAGCCGTGCTGCTGAAGGGAGATGAGAGTCTGCCTGTCCTGCAGCTTGGCTACTGTGCCAGGCTCTCATCACAGCTACACTAAGGTGAACTCACAATCGCCCCGATTTCCCCCAAGCAGGAATGAATCCTGGTGTGAGAAGGGTTGCTCGTGGGACAGGCAGGGAAAAGGATCAATTCCCTGCCCATCTGCACAGGGTAGGGCAAGACTGAAGCCACCTGGAATATGACACTGGGCAGCAGAACCCTGGAGAGAGCAGGATGTGACCCACTGTGCTCGGTGCTGAGCACACTCCTCTCCCATGTTTCCTGGCATGCCCTTCAGAAACGATCGGTTTGCTCTTACCGGGAGGTTTCTGGTTTGAGACCATTTAACCTCAAGAGGACCATTTTACTTGGGGGCTATTTATAACCTCCGGGGGCTGCTTTACTGAAAGTCTTCTGCAAATGGCTGAGGGCCAGATCCTTCTCCCACTTACACCAACGTCCTTGCTGTGATCTCCACAGTGGCCACAGCCTTCGCTCCTGAGGAGCAAAGGATGGACAGCACCGGGGCAAATGCAGCTCTGAAGAATCTCAAAGACCAACACTGCCTCCTGTGTCCCTATCAGCTTCGAAACCCAACCTCCATGTGCTGCGTTCAGGGATTTGAGGTGTCCGAATCCCCCCTCGGTGGCTGAAGCCATTTCTGAGCATCTTGGCTTTGCCAGGAGCGGATTAGGAAGCGTTCATGTAAAGTGCCCGGTCAGCAGAACCGGGAGGCCACGGGCAGGCAGTTGTGGAAGGAAAACCTCCATCTCCACTGGCCCCCGGCACAGGGAACACTCAGGCCGGGAAGCACCACGTAAAGGATAGCGGTGCTGGATGAACCTCAGCCTGCCCTGTTGGCTCCTCCTAACCCGTATCTCGTTATGTTTTTTGCTAATCGGCTTCTCGTGTGTGTTACCTAAGAACGTGCCAAGTCGTGAGAATTACAGGCCTGTTAACTCCGGTGTTATTCTTGGCATGGGCCGGGCTCCACTTACTTGGGTAAAAATTATGATCTTGGTGAATAAGCCGTGTGTGTGTGAGAAAGAGCTTGGGGTTTTTTAGTATTATTGTTATTATATTGGTTGTAGTCAGCGTTGTGTCAAAAGGACAGGGCTGGGATTAAAATGACCGAGCTGATTCTGCTCCCAGTTACGCTGGGAAGAACCCACAGTAATTTTAAGACAGTTCCTCCAACTCAGGAGCAAGGGAGCCAAGAGCAGAGCGTGCACGAACTGCCTTCTGCAGCATTCCTGGTACTCTGGATTCCCTCCGCAGGAATGACTTTAGATGGCTAATTCTGTGTGTCTCCACTCCTGCTGTCACTTGACATTTGGGAGTTTGGCAGGGATGGCTGCTTGTGGCCAGTTTCAGTTTTTGTCTTGCTGCATTTGTGTCATCACCTGATTCTTTGCTCCAAACGATGCTCTTTGGGTTTCTGGCACTACAGGGACTGTGCTAATTTAAAATACACATATTTTTCTTTTCCCTGCCCCCAAGAACTCTTTATTGCAGCCAACGAGACGAGCCTATAAAGCTCTTTCTCTCCCTCCCTTTTGCCTTTTAAAATGAGACTCAAATGATAATCCTACACAAAGTGCCTGGGTTCTTCTCACAAACAGCGCTAATACCAGTGAAAATTCCAAGCACGGAGATTTGCATTTCAATGAGAAATAAATTAAACTTTCACTGTAATTTGGAGTTGGGAGGAGCGGGGCAGCTCTACCGTTCAGGTAACATTTTCAAACATGGTTTTGCACCTGAGACACCCTCTTTGCCCCGATACTGAGGGTCTCAATCATCTGCAGCACTCTTGGAAACACAACACAAAGGCTTTTGGAAGTTTTCACATGTAACCCTCCAAGAAGGGGCACTTCTCACCCAAATGCAAAGTGCAAGCAGCGTAAACGCTTCCCTAAGAACCCTGCTAGTATTTCTGCTGATGTTCAAAGGAGAACACCACCGAGATGATTAAAAATGTATGAAAAAGGAACACGTCCCACGTGCAGACAGGAGAACAGTCTCTTAATGCATCCTGGTAGCATGCGGCTGTGCTGAGCCGAGCGGAAAGCCGGGAGCAGGGAGACAGACAGGTATTTCCAGTGCAGTGTTGTGTGGGGCTGAGATTCGGGGGCATGGGAAGGAGCAGACTGACCTCTCTTGGGTAACTGGTGGCAATTCCTACCTCTGGCACCAAGCTTTGATGCAGATGCCTGGGGAGTACCCGAGGGCTCAGCTATGCTGATGGCAAATAAGGGAAGAGCAAAGGTTGTGTGTGTGTGTGCGCACGCGTGCACCCATGCAGGTGTGCATACGTGTGGGGAATTATGCTGGAGCTGGGTGATGGATCACCAGACTTGGCATAAACACAATGCTACAAGATAAGAAACCATTTGGATTAGCATGTAAAGTATAATACACCCTTTCTAGTTGATGCTTAACCGTCTACGCGGGCGCCTTCATGTCAAAGAAGCTACTGGATTCAACGTACATTGCTATGATCTCCCTCATGTTCCTGCTGAAACTGCTCAGTTTTCCGTAAGACCCTGTATCTAAGGCAAAACACCTGGGTTTACTGTTCAGCAGCCATCTGCTCATTTAATGGGCGCAAAAAGGCTTCTATGTTCCAGAAACCCAAGCAAACCCCTTGTCCCACAGGCAGGGCTCCTTACCCAGGGGAGAGCTGGACTCCAACCCTAAAACACCATCCAGAGGGAAGCATGCTCGGCTGAGATGGCTCCGCTCCCTGGCTGGCTGTGTTGGAAGCACAAGGGTTTGGGGTGCGACGCCAGGCTGGGGCACCCAGCCAGTTACCTTGTATTGGAGTTTGAGCCTGGGACCCAAAGTGGCTCGGGGTGCTGAGGGATCCACGGGGGTTAGGTGTTGTTGGGGTGACTCTCATGGACTGGCGCAGCCGTTCCAGCTCCCCGTAGCGGTCGGTGAAGGGTTTGGCTTGGTCTTCTAGCTTTTGTCTGTGCCCTGGAACATGATAAGAGAGTCTGATATCTAATCAGTTACCCTTTGGTTGGAGCACCCTGGTTACACACTTGGCACAGCCTCCACCTTCGTGGTTTGCTCTAATTCGCATGGGCGTTGTGTGGCAGCCCCGGCAGCAGGTTGGCTCCATGGGGCTCTGCACAGCGCACACATGAGGAAAGACCTTGTGGCTTGGACAGACAGAGTCTGCTGAAGAAGGGACATGGACTGACCCAAAGAGGCCCCAGATGGTTCATTGAGCCAGCATCTGATCAAGGAGCAGGATGTGTGCACCAAGGTCAGGATGCCCTGTGCTGTGCCCGCACCAGCCCTTGCTCACCCTGGGCAAGGAGGGACACATGTGCAAGGCAGGAGGAATGCCATCTCCTGGCAGGGTGGTGACCTGGGGAGCAGCAAAGGAAACACTGAATTACAAGTATTTTCTCCAGTGCTTGCTCAATGCACAAAGAACAAACTCTCATCTCGCTCCAGCACCATCCCCAGCTCTGCCCATGCAGGGTCAAAGCCAGGCAGGGCTGGAGGATCTGCAGCAGGGCTGGAGCAGCTGCCCAGTACCATGCTGTGGCCACCTCGCTTTGCTTTCTCTCTGCTCCTTTTCCTACCCATCAAATGGGGAGACCATTCACCCACCTCCCCAGGCAGAGCAGCAGCTAATGAGCGTTTGTAAAGCACTCCCAGCTCCTTAGGTAGCAGCTGCTGGCACAGGCAATAATGATTAAATTTATGCTAAGTGTCCTGAGGCGAGAGGCGCATGAAATACACTTGATACATAACTCTTGCATTTTACTATATTAATCATCGCCAAACAGCTTCACTCTCTCTGGGCCCGATTCCAGTCTCAGTTACACCCGCACAAAGCTGGAGGGACTCCAGAGAAGCCGGAGCTGCTTTGGTTTTACATGGGTGCCAGGTTCAGACCTTGGGTTCTCCTTGCTCTTTACCAGATGAGCAACACCCCCAGCTCCTTGCACCTGCCATGAAAGGACCTTCCCAAGGTGGCGAATGCCTTATCCCAGTGCGATCGAGCGCAGGGCTTGGGGCACTGGAGGTGTGTGGGCACGCCGGGGAGATAGGCAAGGAGCTGGGAAGAAATCCTTCTGCAGCTCTTCTGAGAGCTGCTGGGCCTTATCAGATCCAGCCCTACAGCCCAACCGAGTCAAGGTCAGCTCTTGGTGGCTGTTAAGAAGAGAAGCAATGCACTTGAAAGACGAAAAACGCAGCTTCCTCTTGCTGGCACCCCCATTCCCTGCCCCTCGCAGCTGCGGAGCAGGAGCTTGGTGTCAGTTTATAGCAAAGTCACAGAAAGTCCCCGGATTTCCCCCTTTCTCAAGCTACTCTGTGGTATCTTCTGATCTCCTCTGCTTGGCTCGTCCTGCCGGACTGTCTGCAGAGACGCCGGGCGGGAGCAGAGCACTGGCTCCAGAGGGATCTCGTGCTCCCAGCTCAGCTCCCTGCCATGGTGTCATTCCAAGGGTACCACAACAGCAAATCGCACCCAGCTTCTGCTTCTGAGGGGCTTTGCCCCTCCTCTGGGAGCTCCACGTGGAGGTGAAAACCCCCACGGCCCCCCAAACGCTGCAATCCCCAGGCTCCCAGTGCGTGAAACTCCGAACAGAAATGTACACTGACACCAGAGAGCAAAGCTTGGTGAGGGCAAACTCCCAGCAGAAAGCAGAACCCAGCGCTGCTTTGAAAATGTATTTCCCCTGCTAAGTAAAGCAAGAAAACCTCAAATCTACACCAGAAACGATCTCTTCTCATCTCTGTGCATCCCTGGACCTCAGGCACCTCAGCCTTATCTGAGGGCCTTAGAAGACGGGAGCAGCATCTGTCCCTGAGCACTTGTCCCCCGGGAGAACCATGTGCACCGAGGCGTCTTGTTTTGGTCCAAGTTTGGTTATTTCAGTATATGGTTGAGCACAGAAAAAGAAAAATCAGTTTATATTGTACCTTTGGGCAGTTTTCTCAAGCAGAGCTTAGCAGAGACACCAAAAAGACTTAAAACACCAAATTCCACGTAAATCTAATGGGAAATAAATTCTCTGCCTCTATCTCGGCTGAAACCCCATCCTGCAGTAGCATCCTGCGTGTGACTGAGAAAACCTTAAAAAACCCTAAACCACCCTAAAAAATAGTGATCTCAAGCGATCTCTCTGCTGGGAATGTTTTTAAAGGTGATTCTGCCGCACAGCTTGACTGAGGGCTGCATGCGGCTGCATCAAGCTGCACTTGGTTGCCCTGGTCCCCAGGCTGCTGAAAGGGGGCACAGCCCAGGGGCGTTCAAGCCTAAAGTAAGTAGCAGTGCTGTGCCTACACCCTCTGGAAAGGGCTGGTTTGTGGGGAGACGCAGCAGTTACCAACAAAACCTCCCCAAAACCTAAAACCATCCTGAGAAAAAGAAAGCAGAAAACTTGATGCAAGTGTATGTCACAGCAAACACAGAGGCTCATTTAGCAGTGAAAACCCGGACGAGAGCTGTGGAGGGATCAGGACCATTTCAGCTCTCCCAGGCCCTCTCCAGGTTGTCCCACCCCCCATGGGTGGGACCTGGAAGCAATAAACTGCATGAAACAAGGCAGCGAATGAGTTAAAAACCACCACCTTGGGCTGCCAACCCTCTTCGGTACAGGCTGTCTGCCCAGGACTTCCTGCCACTTGTCACTTAGAGCTGGGGACGTCAGACCTTGTCACGCAAGAGAGAATCACTGTTAATGGGTTTCTTTCATCAGAACAACCTGAGCTTTTTAATTTCTGCAGCGGTTGACTTCATTAAAAGCCCTTCCCCATCTACCCACAGCTGCCATGGAGAGGAAACCAATGTCGTCAAGTGAACAATAGCTCATACCTTAGAGAAGAGGAAGGTGGTTTCTAGCTTAACCCAAGGACTGACTCAAAGCCTTACGAAGCCAGTGGGTGGATTTTTTAATCGACTTCAAACAGCTCCAGACCTTATCCCAAGGAATCTGTCTGAGAAGTCTTAATCACCCCAACCTGTGAATTCTGGGGCATGAAACCTGCTGCTGGGTTGGAGATGCTGTGCTGCCTTTCCAGCCATGCTATCACTGGCTTGCGGGCCAATGTTTATGGAAACAAGTCCTTAGTACTATAAAACAATGGCAGCTACAGACCTTCAGCACTTCTTGTCAGCAGCACAAGGGTTTCACCACTGGATTGGGTTTCCGAGTCAGTTTACTCCGATATTGAACATGACATGATGTAAACATGGACAGATCACCTACGATCTCAATGTAGCAACAAGATCTGTATCAGCATATCAAACAAATGATCCCATTGAACACTTCCCAGCTGGAAGAGCTGATGTGAATTTGACACTTTAGGCTGGTAATAAGAAGCATACTGGAAGTACTGGGTGTTTCCTTGGAATGCAGACAGCGAAACAGTGTGTGCCGTGCTGCAGCTCAGGCCCTCAAAGCTATGATTTAAAGACATGCTTTCTGCATTAAAACATTTCAAAGACTAAACACATCCTGCTCTTCCTTCTAGGAGAGTGCAACCTGATGCGGCTTTCGAAGCTGGGACCTGGATGGGGTTTCCAGGCAGTGGGTGGGTGTCCATGGTGTTCACCAAAAGCAGCTTATTTCCCCAGGTTACTGAGATGCAGCATATAAAATTGATCAAAGGTAGAAAGGGGTTACAGTCGGGAGAGACAGGGAGCAGCACTGCTCTCCTACCTCGGATTTGGGTGCCACGTTGGGCCCCAGCCCCACTGTAGCCCCGTGCTACCAAAGGGCGGGAGAGCAGATGGTGGGAAGTGGCTTGGCCCTGCCCAGGCGTCTTGCTGTGAGCGCTGGCGGCAAGCTGGAGCGAAGGAAACGCGGCCTTTCAGCTCCGGGGGGATCTTCATTAACACACACATTTGCAGATCATTTCCTTAGCTCCACTGAAGAGGCAGCCAGAGCCAGGAGATGGCAGCAGCTCCAGCAGAGCCATCAGTGGCCACAGAGACCCCACGCGTCCACCTTTGAAGCAAGGCTCCAAGCATCTCACCAACAAGCTCTCACCATCCTGCGCCAAAGGCTCTGCTCAAATACCAGCAGCCAAATGCCACAGCCCAGCCAAGGAGCTCGCCGGGAGCAGTCCGTGCAGCCACACTGTACATAATCCAGTGCCTTAGTCTCTACATGTCCATGAGAATGGACCACAAGAAAGCAATCAGCAGCGGATAGAACTCCATTCTGCTCGCAAAACACCTTTCAAATCCCACCTGTAGCCCTCAAAATAGGTACTTCAGAGACACACCAATCCTCTACAGAGGGTTGAATTTTTTCCCAGTCTGAGTCTCGGCTTGACTATCAAGTCCCAGCATGTGCTCCAGAAACAAGCCACATGTGAAACGCCTGTGTTATGGGAACAGCAGGCCTGTCCCTCACAGCAGATGGTGGGGTGGTTTCATCTTTGTACACCTATAACACAAGATATGAACATCCCTCAGGTCTCCCCTGGAAACCCATCTCCAGCTCGAGACTTGCCATGGGAAATTCCCTGCCAAGAAGAATCTGGTGGAGCCTCACAGCCAGTGGATGACAGTGTGGAGATGGGAACTGGTTGCCCATGGCAGAAAGGGACTCAAACACAACGCCTCCACGGAGGACAATGGAGATCTCCACCGAGCCCTGGTGAGAGGCAGCAGCCGGCAAGTGCCAGCACTACTTCAGCCCACTTCTGAAAGTTGAAGCCCAGAAGTTCACAGGAGGGAGCAGGAGGAAAATGTTAGAAGGAACCTTCTCTTCTGCTGCCGAACAAAGTGAGGCACAGATAACTCATTATTCACATGTTTGAAGTTGGCCTGCTTACGCCATTTGGAAAGAGAATCAGTCACGGCGAGGCTTTGCTTTGGTTTCCTCTGGCTTTCGTGAGACACTACCGCTACTGTCTTGCTCCAGCTTGGAGAGAAAGGGGAGTGTGTCGCAATGCGCCGCGGCTCGCACGTCCTGGCAGAGGGTTTACACCGACTCCAACAACGAGAGGAAAAGAATATTTAAGGGGGTGGGGGAGAGAATTAAAAGAAAAGGGCTGCTAATTTATAAAGCTTTTTTGGCTGGTGGTGGTCTGAGATGAATTGGCTGCCTCTAAAAGGATGAAAATAAATATCCCTCTTTTTGAAGGAAATAGGCTGGCTGCTGGCCAGCTGGCAGGAAGCACAGAGATATGTTGTATTTACAGTAGGTTTTTTGCTGTCTGAAGCTCCAGCAGCAGGAGATGTTCTCGTTCTAGGCAGCCTGGCATTGATTAGCAGCTTCGCAAGCCCCTCATCTCCTCTCACTTCTGGGTTAGTACCTTTGCCTCTGCCTCTCCCTGCCCACCCTGCCATGGGGGCACCTTCTGATAAATACTTTCATGGCCTTTTATTACACTGGAAGACCCCAAAGCTGAGCCCCCTGGAAGGAAGACAAAGCAGGGTATTAGTTCAGAGATTTAAACAGAAAGCTAGGGTAGCATTTCCAAAAGCCCCCTGGATTCAGGAGCCGCGGTCCCTGTTCAAATCCCGAGGAACATCACGCCCGAATTTCCACGCAGCTTCGGCACAAATCCCTGAAGGACACGAGCTCCCTGTTCCCAGGCTTTCAGCAGAGAGGCTGAGTCTTTCTGGATTTGCAAAGATGCTTTAAAGCAGTTCTCAGCACAGGGAAAGCTGGGGGCATGCTCAGCAGCAGACTGGGTAAAATTCATCAGGGTTAAGCATTTATCTCACTCGTGGCTTGCTGAAAATCCCTGTGAGTGCTTTCCTGCACCTTTCCATCCATACAGACCTCTGAAAACCTGGCTCTGGGACTGCGGAGTGAAGCAGGTGCCTCGTAAGAGCTTTGATTTGCAGATCTGAGAATTCCACCCATGTCACAGGCCAACATCGGTGCAGCGTGTGGGAAGCATGGCAGCTCTCGAAGCAGGGTGCAAACCCCACCAGCAGCAGCCTCACTGAGTCCTCTGCACTGGCTCCTGATTCCAGGAAAGCAAAATCCTTTTATGGGCTGTGATCCAGTTCTCATGGAATTAGGCAAACCCCCTGATTCAAAGGTTTCAAAGCTGGGTGCTGGGGAGGAAGCCGACAGATCTCAAATACATCCAGCTGGTATTGCCTCAGCCACGTCTGAGATCAGATTTTCAGCTGCGTACATTAGCTGTCACTCCATAGATCAGTGGAGTGATGCCAATTTGCAGTGAGTTAATGCCTGCTATCTAACAACTTGAAATGGGACCCGTGTGGTACCAGTATAGCTGGTTTTTCCCAGTTCATAACCTGTTCCATTAGGGCAAGCACATCAAATTCCTTTGGGTGACACTGGTTATACTCTGCCCAGGATGGGGAGGACCATCTGCTGGGTTCAGACCTCTGCAAAGATTGTGCTAATGGACACGAGATGCATCTGATGACCGGGTACAGCAGCGTTTTGCCAGTCTTGGGCTCCATCAAAACAAACCCAACTTTCCCAAGGTTTGAGGATGCTGAGCACTGGGTTTTCCCTTTGCCCTAGGACAGAGCTGGAGCTGAGCCCTGGCATTTGAATACTAATATCCCCCGATCCCAGGACTGAGCTTCCAGCTCCATCTCCAGAGACTGGCTGGTATGTCAGATAATTACTGCTGTTGATGAGCTTTGCCAGCACACACAGCACAACACTATAGGCGAGAGCCCTACAGCCACGCTAGCTGCACAGCACCCTCAGTCCTCTCTGTAACACTGCTCCTCCAAAGCCAAAGCAGCAGAGCTGTTCATGGACAGGCAGGGCCTTTGGGATGTGCTCAGCTGGGACCCTCCATACAGAGAGGCACAGGAGCGTGGGGTTCAGCTACTCAGTACCTTCCCATTGGCATGGTGTGAGGGCTCAGAGGCTGAGACAGGCAGTGGGGGTGCTCTCTGCTTGTTGGGTTCCACCTCCCCCTCCCACTACAGTGCGTAGATTCACTGGAAAGAGTAAGGTAAAATAATGCAAAATCACGTCTAAGCACCTTCCGCTGCAGGATATGATTTATCTCTTGCAGAGCAGGTGACTGGTCTCCGGCAGAGGAAGAGAAGGGTCTTAGGAGCTAAATTTCATCTCACTCTGAGTCAAATCCTCTTCCTCCCTCCACCACATGATTAAAGTGATTGGTTACACTGATAAGCCCTTTTGAGAGGGAGAAACGAGATGTGTCCTGCCCTGACATCTGATGTGATCTTGTGGTTTTGTTTGATAGTTCTGGTGCTTTAGCTGCTGCCTTCCCTGAAACAAAACTTGCCTTTTAGCACTGACTTCTTTCCTCTCCCCCTCTTCTCCAGCCTGTGACCCTTCGCACTGTCCTGAGCTCACAAATCCTGACCAAAAGAAAGGGGGTCACAGTGCATTAATAACGCTGCATGATGCAGTCCCAGCTACAGCATGATAAATCCTCCCCAACAACAACCTCCACATGTGTGTAACACTCCCACATCGCCTGCTGCCCACCAGGTCACTAGATGTGCTTCACAAGTGGGTAAACCGAGGCACAGGGCAAGACACTGCCCCTTTGCAAAGGAGGGAGGGTCACCAACATCCTTACCCCAGTGCTCACGAATGCTCCTTTTCGTGCCGACCTGTCCCACCACTCACATCCCACCCAGCCCACTTGTCCCTCCACACAGCTCCCTTCAGGCTGTCGCTGCTCCCAGTGGGAATTTCTTTTGCTGTTTATATGCACAGCACCCGACAACTGCTCCTGCACCAGCATCGAAACCCCAACAGCCTCCTGGAAGAGGCATCAATGCAACTTAATTCTCCAAACATTCCCATTCAAAGGAGGATCCTTTTGCTCCAGTTTCATCTCCCTACAAATACTCTATCAACTCCTGCTTCTCCGATTCCGGTTTATCCCCAAAGCTGGAGCAGGAATGCCTCTTCCAGCCCAGCTGAGAATCGTGCCCTCGGGTTTTCCCGAAGCTTTCAAAAGCAGGAGGTGTTGCAACCGATTTCAACAAAGATTTCTTTGTACAATGCAAGCAAAAATCATTTCCCTGTTCTGACTCCCAGTAAGGCTTTGCCTAGAAAATACTGGTCACTTTTAAGTTAAACGATTTGAAGTTGTTATGCGCCAGGTGATTATAAAAGGAGAGGTGGAATTTACTGTATGTGGCAAATAAAATAATTAGAGGGTGAACTTACTGGAGCCCATATAATTTTGGTTGCTGTGCTAATACCTGGGGCCGCGATTACAGCCTCGAGCTGCAGCACCAAAGGCCCAGGCGATGCAAACCCATCGCTTTGAGCGTGGTCGGCAGCCTCTGTCCCTGCTCTGCTCTCCCCAGGGAATGCTCTGGTGTCCCCAGGGATAATCCCGTGCCCTGGCAAGTGGTAAGCAGATCCCGTGTGGGGCTGGGAGTCCTGCACAGCCCGACCCACACAAACCCAGCACCCGGCTGCTTTTCTCCCTGGGGGCTTTTTACCCATGATCTTCCCAGATCCGAGCCCTGGCTCCCCCTCAGCCCATCTTTGCAGGGTTGGACCCGAAGCGGTTAACTGAATGGCAGTGCCTATAAGAAACAAGAGGAGGCAGTTGAACATAATTGCCTGTGATGCATGTATCGACAATGTCCGAACTGCCTCTGCAAGAAAACAATGGACAGCCTGGGCAAATCCAAAAGGGTGCAAACTTCCCCCTGGGATCAAAACACATTAGCGATGGGAATACAGAGAACCCCCGCTCTGTATGGCAGCAAGTACTGGTTTGCAAAGGCTCCTGCCGGAACCCGGAGCCTCTCACCAGCTCATTGCTCCCCAGTACCCACTCTGGGATGCAGGACCAGCATCTGCCTCCTGCCCAGCGCCATCACCCAGCATTTGCACTTCATTTGTCTCCATCCAAAGAGCAAACGGGAGAGGGAAGGGTGGGATGGAGCTGAACGGTCTCTGTGCCCCATCCCAGGCACCAACCACCCCACGGCAGCTGGAGGGACGGCAGAGAAAACACCAATAAACCTGACCTATTAAAATACTACATTCCCACTGAGGATTGCCCCTGCTTGCTACGTTCCAGGCTCCCTGAAAGCCCCCACTCCATCCAAAGCCCGTTGCTGCTCCCATTAGGGCCCTGCAGGGCTGGATCAGAGACCCACAAGCTCTGCACAGCTCTGCCTGAAAGCATGACCCAAAGTAGCTGTATGGAGCCCCCAGCATTTCTTTAACATCCATCTCCAAGAGCTGCAGCGCATCCAGAGCAGGGATTTAATAGGGAAATGAGGAAGTGCCACTCAGGATTTCCTCCTCTTCCTTCCCAGGGAGGGGGACAGCTCTCAAGAAGTGGGAAATGGGGGAATTTTAAGCACCACATTTTGTAGCTATTTTTTATTGACAAATAACTCTGCCGAAAGTGGTGAGGACATTAAGTTATTTAAATGATCTTGTCAGTGTGATTGATTTAGTTCTCTCTTTTATTCCTCCCTCTTATTTTTCCTTTTTCTTTGCAGTTTCCCTTTTCTATTTCCCTAATTCCCGGACAAGCTGGGAAATGCCTGTGTATTTATATCTAGCTAAGGATAAGCAGGGGAATAAAACAAAAGCCCCTAATAATACCCAAAACTGTCCCCCCACGGGAGCACTTCAGCACTGAGCCTGCTTTTAATCACAGAAACCTCTCCAGTCTGAGTTTTGCTCTCCCCATGAGGGAGCCTTTCTGCCAAGATAAAGATCTGGACTCGCACAATACTGGCACGAGCAGCCCCGTCCTGGGTCTCCACTCGAGCATCTGAGAAGCGCAAGACCCTCTAGTAATTTATTCTCTCTTCTCCGAGCACTTGCTGAGGCCGTATTGAATCTCTGAGGGCAAGAGGCGCAGCAAACACGTGCCCTGGGCATGCTGCAGCCCAGAGTGCCCGTGGGAATATGGCAAGAGGCGATCATTTTGCCCTTGTTCCTTTTTGGCTCCCCTCCTGGAACCCCATTGACTGCCTCGCTCTCCCTTCTTCATCCTCAGCTATTTCAGGCTGCTGCTCACTGACCTGCACCCATGTCTGCCACTCGGTAGGTCCCGATCCCCTCATATCCCAGGAATGGGAGAGCTGCAGGTCTCATTATCCAGATTCAAGGAGCTGGCACAAAGCGTTGCCCCAGGCCTCCCGCAGCACAATTTCAGCCCCGCAGAGCAATTCCAGGTCCCGTCTCCTCTGAAAGTCGCTTCAAATCATAGCAAAGCCACAAGAAAACCTTTCCCCTTCTCCCACATGGAGGAAGCTCCATGTGAATTTAAGTCGTCCCCCCCCCACAGCCCAGGTCCATGGGACAAAGCACTACAGCATGGGCCAGCCAAAACCACCATGGAGCTGGGGGCAAACACCAGCTCTGCAGAGGGGGTCCTTCGTTGTGCCTGCTCCCCTACAGTGGCTCTGCCTTCCTCAAGAGCTCTGGCCATGGCCCTTCCCTGAAGCCCAGTGATGGGTGAATTCACGGGTCAGATGCTTTTCCCAAAGGTAACAGGAATGTTTCTGCTTCATCTTTCTCTTTCCCCCCCTGCCAAAACCCAGTGCAAACAAAGGAAGCCCCAACAAGATGCTCTTTGCTACAATCAATTACCAAGGAGTCAGAAATCCCACCAGAAACCATCGATGCTTTTGAAGACACTGCAACCCCAAAGTTAGCAAGGAAATAACCACTCTTCGACATATTAAATCTCAGACTTATCTACAGCCATGGAAGTAGTGGGGGGATCACTTGACTTGGAGCACAGCCCTGCACATCCTTTTTTCTCTAGCCTGAAAGCGAAGCATCCACCAGGAATAAAACGGAAAACCCCACAGCAGAGACTCCTCTGAACTCAAGACAAATGGATTCAGATGCATCTTAGAGAAATTAATAAAGAAGGAAAGGATTTTCTGGGGTGTTTGGGGCTGCACCGGGATGCAGGGAGCTGGGCCCAGCAAGGCGCCCGGCGTGGGGTGAGACACGGGGTGTGCCGGGCTCAGGCGCTCGGTTATCGACATGGATGGAGGAGCCACATGAGGTGTGTGTCATCCCCAGTGAGTGCGAGACAACCTGTTCCCTCCCCACAAGAGCTGCCCTTGCAGTGGGGCCGGGGCACCCACAGGGCACCTCCCGGAGCCACCTCAGCACCCTGCAGTGCACAGCAGCAAAGCCCCTTCAGGTTTGATTTAGGGGGGATTTACAGGGGTTTCACAGGATTTAGGGGGGGTTCCCCTTTACAGTTAACCTTTCTGCCAGGTTTGCTTTTTCACCCTGTACTTGAAGCCAAGCAGTCCCCTTGCACGAGGAGCTCCAGAGCAGCCAGCCCCCAAGCCACAGCCGTGCAGCCACTGACCGTCAGCACCTCAGTGACACAGATTCCATTGACGCCTTGCATGGGTACAGACAAGGGGGTTTCCACCCTCTGTACATCGGAAGCTCTCTGTTTCCCAGCCAAGGGCTGTGGCTCAGGCTGACACCACACATGGGGAGGAAAACCCTTACCCTGCTCAGGAGCTTGAAAGCACGAAAGAAAGCAGCGGTGGTTCTTGGAAACCGCTCAGAGCCAGGAGAGGTGAACAGGGTTTTCACCCCACTTTCATAACAGCTACGTGCTGTTCAGGGGGACCCCCGTCATCATCCCTCCTTCTGCCAGGCCCAGCCAGCGCATGCTGCAGGATGGGGACCTCCTCCTGGCACTTGCCGTTGTCACATCAAGCAGGGACTTGACCAAAGGCATCAGATCTCTGACACACACCCAAAAATGAGCAGGGCTGGAAACATCAACAGTCACCACCAGCCCTTCCACAAGCACTCTCACTGCTTCTAACAAGGGGGACACAGGGACCTTCTGCCTTCAGGGGTGAACATCCAAGGCACATCCCTCCCTCTATTTCATCATTCAGAAAGCAACTTTACACTCAAAGCAGTCCAAGCCCTCACCATGCAAGCAGGTTGGGCTCTGCACATCTCAGCATGACTGCCTTCACTGCTTCCCACCTCGCCGGCACTGGCACACAGGCCTCTGTGCATGCTCCCAGCCAAAGGAATAGTTCACTAGCCCAGGTGAGCACGGCTGGGTGAAGGTGTGCTGCCCCATGAGGGCTATGGAGGGTGATCAGGTCCTCTTGGTCTCCCTTTCCTCCTCAACATGGTGGCAAAGACATCAGGGATGAGGTGGAAATCAGAAAGCAAGGGGTTAAGGGCAAAAGAGATATAAAAAGGGGCAAAGAGATGTTAAGGAATACTGAATGGCAGCAAGAAGAAAGTCAAAGATGGAGTAACAGGCATCTAAAGCGAAAACCAAACCAAACCAAAGTTACTTGGCATAAGAGCTCCCAGGAGATGGGCTGAAAGGTGCTGGTGCTGCAAGGAGGAGCTGGCAGGAGGAGAGTGGCGGCAGGGAGGAGATGAGAGCGATGGAAGGGAAAGGAGCCAGCGGTGGGTGTGATGGGGGAGGCTCTGGAGATGATCCCATTTGCCCAGGAACAGACTAAACATCCCTGTACAGCTTCCAGCTATTCATTTCCCTATGTTCTGCCTCTTGTGGATTATTTTGCAAGCAGCTGTGGGTGCAAGAGGCACCAGGGCTGCAGCTTGGCCAAGCGGGGCTCTTGCTGAACCCAGAGCTGCAGAAAAGGAGGAGTTGGAAAAAAATAGAAGGAAATTTCACAGGAAGCTCAAATATTTTATTACTTCCTGTTTGTACAAAGTATGTCAACACTTGGCACCCGCTGTGCTATTTGTTTAGAGCTAAGGTGCCAACTTGACAGAACGTCCTTTTCCTCTCCAGATCTAATCCAGAAGGAGACTGAGCACAAGAAAACACCATCTCTGTGCGAGCGAGTGCTCGAAGGGGCCGGTGTGATGCTGGCAGGGATGCTTGGGGACCACAACAGTTCAGCCAAGGCCACCACCGTCACCAGCCCCGCATGCACTGGTGCTGGTCCTCACGTGGCTGTGGGGCCTCAAACCAGCAGTCTCAGTTCTTCAGCGCCTTGGGACCAATTCCCCTGGTGCCCCTGTCCGGGCTCCTTCCCAGGCCCTGTGGGGGCTCCAGCCCTCATCCACTTCCCTGCGATTTCTCACCCATCTCAACTCCATTTGAAACTCCTCAGAAGTTTTTTTTCTGGGCAGAGCTTTAGTTAAAAGACTTGCTTACGGGCCTTAGATGAAGCGATGGGATGGGGTGGAAGATGAATGGGATGCTCAGAGGTGGGGCAGGGAGCCCAGCTGCATTTCTGACCCAAAAACTTCACTAGAACCTTGGCTGGGGGGATTTTGCTGCATCTGAGAAGATGATGCCCAGGGCTTTCCCAGGACACCAAGACAAATGACCAATTCTTTCCGCATTAAGGGTGCTTTTCTGCCTGCTCACGCCAGCTCCACATCCAGCCTCCAGCCTCAGCCAGTGCTGATCCTGCACAATGGGAGCCAACACGCACCATGTCCCTCCCATTTGCCACACTGCAACCAAGGAAGGGAAAATCCCAGCTATTTCTATGCATACATATACACACACAGTATGTACTTGCACATATATATGTTAAAAAGAGTACATAACATACTGACCCCCATCTCCCAAGGCCAAGCAAGGCCAGCAGCGCTGGCCACTGCATTTGACCAGAGCTTGTCATTGCTGGGTTTTGCTTGGGTGTTGCTGCTGGGTGCCAGAGCACCCAGGGGTGCTGTGCCTGAGAGCCACCCAGTGGCAGGTTAACCAGGAAAACCACGCTGGGTTTCCAGGAGCGAACCTGGATCATTTTGCAGCCGGTATTTCCACACTGAGGGTTTCTGCAGGGAGGGAAGGGTGCATTCATTCAAACACGCAAACCAAACTGGTGAAAGAGGGAGGTGTGTGTAGTTTTTTCCTTCCTGTTCAAGACGTTGAATTTTCAATCATGAATTTAAGCCCCAGGGTCAAACTGGGAGTCAAACTATGCCTTTTACCACAGACAAACCTATGATCATCTGAAAAACTTCCCCAAACCACAACTTGGGTCTGAACTCCTTGAATCAGTAATTTATGGGTGCAGGAGTGGGGGAGAGATTGACCTTTGGGGCGTACATAAAGCAGCAAACAACCACCATGAAGGGCTCCCTGCGGAGCCTTCACTTCCTGACACGAGCATTCTGAGGTCCACAGATCAGAACCACAAACTGGTTTGGGTCGGAGAGGACCTTAAGCTCATCCAGTTCCAGTCCCCTGCCATGGGCAGGGACATCTCACACCAGACCAGGTTGCCCAAGGCTCTGTCCAACCTGGCCTTGAACACTGCCAGGGATGGGGCAGTCACAGCTTCTCATGAGCACCCTGCACCAGCACCTCAGCATCCTCACAGGGAAGAACTTCCTTATACCTGGCCTGAAAACACCAAACCCAGCAAATCCCAGGGAAGCGCTGACCTTGCAGCCCTGCCGGGGAGCACATTCCTGGGCACATGGAGCCAGGACAAGCTGCTCCATCCCTGGTTCTGCCTGGTGTAACCAAACGAGGGCTGAGCCACAGCCCAGCAGCACAGCCCCCCAGCCCTCACCTGTATCAGGGGATGTAAATTAAAGATGGGAGCGATGGGATGGGATGTTGAAATTCAGGAGGAGCGGGTGTGATTCAGCAGGGTTTGGCGAGTGCTGGCTATCAGTGCAGTCAGAGCCAACCAAACGCCAAGAGTAGCAACTATCTCCCCTTGTATTATTATTTATGTATTCCTGATTATTATTATTATTAGAAAGGCGATCTGATGCAGCAGATAAAGGGCTGAGCCAGGAGTCAGGAGACCTGGTTTCTATTCCTGACCTGGAAGAGTTGTGAAATTCCCTGCCTGCTTTCCCCTCCCAGCCCAATCCCAGTGGCTGCAGCACCCACACGACCCATGTTAGCTCACTGCCACAGCCCCACACAGGGACCTGCCTTAAAAAACCAACAGCATGGCATTGCCTGGATGCCAGCTTGGCAAATCCTGGGAATGCCAGTGAAGCCTCTGGTGCTCCAAAATAAAAGGGGGAACAAAACCCAACAAACTCCGACACAAAGAAACCCCCCTCGCTGAGGGAATGGCCTTCACCTGGCCTGGCATCAAGGGGCACCCATGGCCCCGAGACAGCATCCGCAGAAAATACTTTCCGAAGCATATTTAGAAGGATCAAACCGTTTCCCTTCAGTGAGGGCACTGCAGCCTTACACACAAAGTGAACAAACTCTGCTTTATTGTCCCCAGGGTGGTGCTGAGCGAGCAGGAAGGCGAAGCCAGAGCAAAAACCCAGAAACAGAGGCCCTGGGCATGAGATTTCACTGCAGGGTGGGGGGTCCCACAGAGCAAATAATACTTGTGGCAAAAGGAAACTCCTCCAGCGGATGGCACTGGAGCATTTCCCCACGTGGGTCACAGGAGATGCCAAAGTGAGCTCAAATCAGCCCAGTGCCAGCCCCCAGCCCCACCAGGGCGATTCACAGCTGCGTGTGCAAAGAGCCCTCCCCAGCCAAGAGGCACCCGCCTGCACCCTGGGAGCACCGCAGCTCAGAGATGTTCCTGTGGTTCAGTCATCTCTTGGGCTTACGGAAGCCACCACCAGCCAGAGCCTCCAACAACCTGAAAGTGAAACCAGCACCGAGCAAAGGGGAAGATGCTCACTGAGCTCTGCTGGGCCCTGCAGACACACAGGCAAAGAGAACCCAGCCAAAGGAACCTGCACACATTCTAGTTCAATAATCAGCAATTCAGTCTCTGATGGCTGCGACCCTTCAGCAGTGCCCTGCACAAGACCACGTTCATGTCTTTCTTACACACACAGCATTTTCCCTACTACAGGGAAAACGTACTAACCCCAGCCACTACCAGGACTGGAGCTATGAAACCATCCCTCCACAGTGGCATATGGAGGTGGCAAGAGCAGGCAGAGACATGCAACATGCTCCCTGTGCAAGGAATACAAAAGCATCCACAAGGTGCCATGCAGCACATGGTCCCAGGGCTCACATTAGCTCTGCGAGGGGTGCCTGCCCCAGCTGGCCTTGCCACAGCAGCATCCTGCATCCTTCAACCACACAGAGCCCAACCCCTGCACCCCCTCCACGCGTCTCAGTGGCTGCCAAATAAAACACATCACTTACTTCGTGGCTCCCGGGGTCCATCCACAGTCACTTTAATGGCTCGGTGATAGGTAGCAACTTGCGTGGGGTTGGTGAACACGGTGATGGTCAGGGTAAAGCTTTTTCCTGAGGAAGGTGAGGGGAAAGAAAAACAAAAGAGGGAGAAATGAGGGTTCAGCTCTTGTGGGAGTGAAAGGCTCCTGCTGGAGCAAGCTCAGACACAAATATCCACATCCACCGAACTCCAGCACACACATCATTTAATTTTATGAGACATGATTGCTGAGACACAAAGCTCGGCCGGCTCCCGCTGGGGTTCTGCTGGCTGCAGCACAGAGAGCCTTGGACCCAGTTCAGAGCAGGAGCCAGGACCTTCCTGGATGGAAAAGTCACTTGTCCCCCTCCTCCCCATCCCTGTCCCCATATTGACCCCTCCACCCACAGCAGCTTCCTGATGCCTTCCTGCTCAGATGCTTTTCCTTTTCCCATGGGAATCCAGCCCTGAAACACAGCACTGGACACAGGACCCCCTCCACGAGGGACAGATTTGGGTCCTGGTGCTCATGGGATGCTCCCTTGGATAAAGAGGGTAGGCTGACATGCAAGGGAGCAAACCACTCTAACCAACCCCTCAAGAGCAATCACGGTGGGATTTCAAAGGTATCTCGTATTTCAGAGGTAAAAATCCCAGCAGGAATCAGGCTGGAAGTGCCCATGCAACAGCTCAAAGCTCTCCCAGCCTGCGCTTCACAAAGAACCGCAGCAAGAAGCCACCTCCTTTCCCTTTTTCCCTATGGGGATGATGCGTTTTTCACATCCCGACCACCATCTATCTATAGGGCTGAACCTGAGAATATCCATAGCAAAACAAAACCGTATTTATACAGCTAGAAGGGAAAAAGAATAAACGGAAAATGAAATTATCTCCTCCGGAGAACATCCCGCAATTATCCCAGGTGGGAGAGTTTCTCTATGGAAATGTTGGTGTGGGGAGAAAATGGTGAGTTTAAAGCACAGCAAGCATCAACCCCCGCCTCCCCTCCACTTCTAGCACAGGACTAAGCAGTGCACAAACCTGCAGTCCATGTTCTGCACAAGAAGGATACGGTTTTACCCTCCCCAAACACAACCTGAATCCCCGCGCTGGCAACCTGCACCAAGAGCCGCTCTGCAGCCGCAGCCTGTGGAGCACGGAGGCTCCCTTGCGCCGGCTCGGCCACATGAAACCAGCCAACACCGAGGATTTGGTGGCAAAACCTTCGCCGAACCCGAGCGCAGGGTGCGGGTTACTGGGAGCAATTATTTAGGAAATGCCGTGGGAGGGAGCCCCTTGGTTTGCATGCGAGGGGCAGGCAGCGCGCGGGCGAGGACGGCTTGTGAGACACAAACCCTCCCGCGCGCCCGAGGAGCTGAGCCCGGTAGCTCCCTGCCCGCTGCCTGCCCCCTCCTGCAGCGGATTTCTGCTGTAATTCCGATTTGAATGTTTTACTCTCCACGTGAAGTAACTCCCCTGCGTTTCAGCCTCCCCCCGTTGCTCGTTGCCGATACAAAACCTCCCCCGAGAGCTTGGCCAGGCCACTTCTGCCTCTCGAGATCTCGCAACGACCTTCCCGTGAATCGAAAATGAGAATTAGTACCTAGCATCATTTTTACTCGTTTCCGCCCTCTCAGGAAGCTGTCCTGACGTTGCTCAACCCCAGCTGCGTGGGGCTGGACCCCAGGTCCTGGGTGGGTTTGGGAGCACCTGCGGCTCTGTGGGATGCTCCGGTGGGATATTCGGACTGGGAGAGCAGGTGCTGGGGAGCAGCGCCTCACCGGCCTTGGCTTTCATTTCATACAGTGCAAGCTGAGCAGAAAAGGGTTGGGGTTTTGTTTTGGGCTTTTCTTAGAGCAAAGCATAGGTGGAATCTGGTCCTTCTCCCTGCCTTTGTCTTACGTGTGGAAACGGTAACTCTTTTTTGCGGCTTGTGTGTGTGTGGGGAGAAAGACCCGCTCTTCCCAGCTCACGGAACGGGGAACAAGCCCGGACACATTAATATTAAAAACGCCCAATTCTGAAGTATTTAAAACCATGTTTTCCAAACGAGAGCTTATTTTGACGTTACAGGGTTCAGGCACACGTTCACGCTATTCACAAACACACACTCCACACATCAGATTTACGCAAACATTTACACACGCACACAGGGCTCTTCCCTAGCAAAAACCTATTGCACCGAATCCAGATTTCGGTCAGAATAAACGAAACCAGCACCGGGCTCCCGGAGATGGAGCCGAACAAATTAAAGCAAACGGGACAACCCGAATGAAAAGGCAATAGAAACGATTTTTCACACTAAATAGGTCTGAGAGAGCCCCGTGCCCGGAAGGAACGGCCGTACACCCGGAGCTAAGCACACGCTGCGAGAAAACCCTACAGAGACACCTTCACACCAGCCCCAGGAAGCCCGGTGGGGTTATTGCTCCATAAAGGTTACAGAGCCTCATCCCACAAGAATATATATTTAAAAAATCATATAATATAATGCTCGAAAGCTCCACAGAGGCAGGAGAGGGTTTTTTACTGCTGTAAAGAGCAGCTGCCAGGACTCTGCCCCAGAAGGAGACTGTTCACCCAAGTGCTTTCCGAGACTGTAAACTGCTGCTAATTGAGAGCGTTAATAATGAATTCAAGAGTCAAGCTGAGATTGGGTTGCGTTCAGCTTGGAAATTTGTGCAAGGAGGATTAAAAAACCCAACCCAGAAAGAAAAGAGCTCGAGAGAATAATTGATTACAGAAATGAAAGCTTAATTCATAAAAGAAAAACATTTTCCATCCATCAACCTGCAACCAGTTAAGTGTAGAGTTTTAAAGAAACTGCTGCATGGAGAAGGAGCCAACAGGAAAAAGGAAATGTATGAAAGAATGTAAACTATTCAAGTTTCATAAAGAGGAACAAGTAAACAGTTATTACATGCAAATAATTCCCAACATCACTGCTTTTAATTAATGCAGAGAAGTCAAAATATATCTGACATTGTGCGTATACATTCGAAGCCTTTGAGAAAAGGCTGCCAAATGGCCATTAAAACATAGGATTCTGATTTTCGTTTAAATAAAACAATCAAGAGCCTCGATCCGCAGCGCGTCTCGGTGGCGAGATGCTGAAATTCTATTTACGCTCTTCGCAATTCAGGTGCAATGCGGCTGCGAGGGGCGGGAGGGATGAACGGGGGAAAACCAAAGGGAGAGGGAAGTTCCTGACCCGCTTTTCCACGCGGCAAACGCGGAGAAAAAGACGGGCGTCACCGGGGTACCGAGACGAGCCCTCTCCGCTCTGCACCGTTCACACTGGAAGGCAGCGGCGCACGGCCCCTTGACCGGCCGCAAACCGCGGCCACTCGGACCGGCCGCATAAGATGAATTGGGGAGGGTCTGAGCGGGGGCCGCAGCCTCCCTACTCCACGTAGGAGGCTTTACACCGAGGTGGGTTTATTGCCCTGCACCGCAGAGGAGGAACCTCCAGGAGGAGCGGGGCCGCTCCTTCCTGCGCGACAAGCCCGGCCCGCGGCAACGAAACCACCGGCCCGCGGGAGACACGTCATTAAAATACAATTAAAATAAACCAAAGCTCTTATTCTCCCCCCTCCTTTTCCATTTTCCCCCTAAAAAGTCAAATAGAAGGACAACCATTTCCCGGGCGGTACCTACCCCGGCCGCTTCTCCCAACAAATCTGAGGTCGTTAAATCTCGCCACTTGGTTTTTCATCACGGCGGAAGCGTTGCGGAGCTCCGCCGAGTAATTCTCGTCGTTCCCGGCCATCACCGTGACCACCGTCCCATCGGGCACATCTCCGAGTGCTACGACCTAAGGCGGAACGGGAGGATTTTAGGCTAATATCAACGGCGGTCGGAGCTAACCTGCCCTACGCTTTCCCCCCTAAACACGCCAAAAAAAAGCCCCAGAGCAAAACCAAAAGCGATCCGAGCCCCCGAGGAGGGCTGGAGAACCAGTGGGGAAGGGGAAAATGAGCTAAAAACGTGGTTAAAAGGAGCGCGGCGCTTCCGCGGGGGGAGGAGGGGGGGATCAGGCCGCCCTCGGTCTCCCTCGGGGACATTCGTGTATTATTTTGTTTGATTCGGGGGAGGGTAAAGACGCTGCTGAACTCGGGGCGGCCACGGAGTTGCCCGGGGGAGCCGCGGAGGGGAGCGCGGAGCCTGCGCCCGCCGACGGGGAACGGATCAGCCGAACCCCCTCCGGGGACCGGGGACCAGCGCCCCGAGCTCCCGGCGCCGGCACGGCCGAAACGGGGGGGGCTGGTTTGTAATAACCTCCCGATGTTCGTGGGGCTCAGCTGCAGTCCCTCCCGGCTCCCGCGAGGTTGGGGCTTTCCCCCTCCAAGCCTCGGTCAGGGGCTGCCCCGTTGGGTCCCGCAGAAGCGGAGCCGGGCGGCGCGGGGGGCCCGGGCAGCGCAGCCCGGTGCGGGGCTTCGGCTCTTCGCTTTCTTTGTCCCGATTAGATCTTCCTGCCTCCCCTGCCTCCCTCTCCCAGGAAAGTAATTAACCTCCACTCTCATTAAACTTCAAAGTTGCCTGAGAGCTCCTAACTGTACGGAATATCTAAGATGCTGTGACCGCGGGGCAATGCGGAGACGTGATTAAAAATAATAAACCGGGCTCGCTCCGAGGTGATGTCAGGAGCGAGTTAAAGAGCGAGGGGCGAGCCCGGAGCCGGGCCGGTCCTGCCGGGATTGCAGCGCGGCCTCATCCCCCCCATCCCGCCTTACCTTGAAGGCGACGGGCAGCGTCTTGTTGCACCTCCAGTGGGACGGCAGCACCGAGCACAAGAAGTTGGGGCTATCGGTGCGCACCAGCTCTCCGGCGTGGTCGGCTAGTACATCCACGACGGAACGGACCTCGGGCCGAGCCCGGGCCCCCGGCGCGGGGGCCCCCAGCGCCCCGCTGTTCTCGCCCATCTTACCGCAGGGGAAGGCCGTGGACGGGGGTGTGAAGCGCCTGCTGGTGCTCGGGTCTACGGGAATACGCATCACAACGGCGGGCGTCAGGGAGCCGCCGCGGCCGGGGGGTGCGAGTTGGGGTGCGAGTTGGGGCGCGGCGGGGGGCGGCGGCGGGGAGCAGAGGCGGGGGCAGCGGCGGCCGGGCCCCTCGCTGCCTCGCTCCGTCCCGGCGGACAGCCGTCCTTCGCGGGGCTGCGCGGGGAAAGCGGTGCGCGCTGTCCGCTCGTCCCCTCCGCTCCCGCTGCGCTCCCGCCCGGGCAAAGGCGGCGCAGAGCCCCGGCAGAGCCACGTCGCGGCCGGGCGCCTCGGCGGCAGCGGGTCCCTCAGCCGGCGGCCCCGAAACCAGCACCCGAGTGTCCGCAGCCCGCCCGGTACCGTATTTACTGCCGGCCCGGGCGGGGCGGGCAGAGCCCTGACGGACGGGGCGTCCCGCCAATGGGGGGGCCGCGGGCGTCCTTCTCCCCTCCCACCGCGTGGCTCCTGCGGGGGGAGGGGGCGTGGTCATAACGAAAAGGGGCGTGGTTAATGCTGAATGGAGGCGTGTCCGGTGGGAGACATGTGCCCCCCCACCCCGGCGGGCCCGGCAGGGCGGGCGCACGTCGGGGCTCGGTGGCTTCGTGCCGCCGCCGGCGGAAGGTTTGGGGAGCGATGGGGCCTGTTTGGGGCCGGAGCTGCCTCCCTGCAGGGGGCTGGGAACGCAGCGCGTCCCCTGCAGCCTTCCCGCAGCCGGCAGGGGCTCGACTGCGGTGGGACCGGGGAAGCGGCGGCCGCAGGGAACCACGGGGGATCGCCGGCACACGCATGACCGACGGGAGCGGCTCCCCCCACGGCCTGCGCTGGACACCGCTGCTCCCCAGCCTCCACCTTCTGCCCTCCCCAAAATGAAAACCAGCTCCATCTTCGGCGGCCCCGGCGCCCCCAGCAGCTCCCCTGGGGCTGTGGCTGCGGGCAGGGCCGGCGGCTCCGGCCGCAATCGTTGGAGAGAAAATTGGTGGCGAAGACACCGGTTCTGTGGGAACACAACGACGGCAGCGGCGGCGGTTCGCTCCGCTCCGCGGCTGCCCGCGGCTCCCCGGCCGCAGCAAGGCAGAACCGGGACTTCGGGGGAGGTTCCCTTCCCGCGCTGCCCACTGTGTCCCGCCGGGGCTCGGCTCCGTCCGGCCGCTGCGACGGTGTTGAGGGACCGGGTTTGCCCGTCGGGCCGCAGCGTTCCCGGCTCTGCGCTGCGCGAGATGAGTCACAGGTTTTCCTTAAAACAAACAAAAATAAACCCAAACACCAAAAAATGAAATAAAATCACAAATTCCCCTTTTCCTAAAGTCCCTCCACAAACCAAAGACACGTTTTCCTCCGTCAGCCGCAGTGCCCGGAGGGCGCCGCTCGCAAGACCCGAACCCCGCGTTTGTGTGTGTTTGTGTCCAAACCTATGTATGTTTTTTTTGTGAAGGAGCGGAGATTCCCCCCTGCAAACCCCGTTAACCGTCGAGCCGGTGCCGGGAGTATCCTCTGCCCCACCGGCCCCTGGGGCGGCCGCCGTGTCCCTCCGTTACCGGCGCAGAAACCCTGCCCTTTTTAGGTGAAAGCGGCTGCCGGGGTTAGTTCTATTTTTCGGCCCCCTTTCACAGCTGGGGGACCCCCGCAGGACCCGGAGCAGGGGCGGGGAGGGTCCCGGTGCCCTTCGGTAACTCGAAGGGGAGGATAGGAGGAGTGCGGGGGGTAAAGGGGGGCACCCCGCGCATGCGCGGGGGTGGTGCAGCGATGCGGAACGGCCGCTAGTTGGCGCCGAGGCTCCGCCGTGGCCGCTCCGCGACGGGGCGGGCGAGACGGGGCGGCCCCGGCCGGTGACGGGCACCTCGCGGACCGGGCCGATGCCACCCTCCCGCCTGCTGCCCCGCTTCCTACCCGCGGCCCGGCCGTGCTCTTGAAGCTGCTGAACCGAGCCCCAGCGCTCTCCTCCTGTGTCCCCGCCACCTCCCTGCTCAGCCCTGCGGGTTACCCGGTTGCTTCCCCCGGGAGCTGCAGCCCTGCACTGGGGTGCAGAGCCCGGCTCTGGCTGCCTGCCCTGTCCTGCGAGCCCCCGGGGTGGCACCAGACTCGGTCCCCAAAGAATGGAGCCCTCTTCCCTGTGCTCCTTCTCAGCTCTGCATCCCTGCCCTTCCTTCTCTGGCTGCCTCATACACCCGGTGTCTGCTCACAGCCCAGCCACCCACAGCCTTCTCTGTTCCCTTTTTATACTGGGAGCAGCCTGCTGGAAAGGGCATCACCTCGGTGTCCTCAAAGCAACATAGAAATGCCTCCCATAGTACCCGGAGCTGCTCACCAGCACATTCCCAAGGAAATGTCCTGCTTCCTCCCCAAAAGCCACTCTCCAGCACCCTCTGACCTCCATCCCTGACTTGTTCTTGACTTTAGGGCAATGGGAGGTGGCCTCACCCCATAACCCAATAGCACAGCCCTGCGCTTCTCCAGGGTAGGTGCAAAGCCAGTTGCTGACTTGCAGTAATACAAAACGGGAGTCAAACCCCAGAGCAGTGCCAAACCAGGATCTTCCCAGCCCCAGGCTGGCTAGTGACCCCTGGAGGTGCAGAGTTGTTCAGGAGAGCAAAGCTGCCCTGGAGCTACAGGCCCCATGGCACAGGTAACCTCAATGGGAATTTCCTTTCATTTGAATTATCCTTGTCAGCCCAGCGGGATTCGGAGTCCCAGAGAGGGGACAAAGCGCACACTGCTCTGGTCCTCTGCAAAACAGGAGACATCAGTGCATAGGGAATATTCCTCTGCCACCCTCTCTGCACTCCAGAGGAGGTTAATGGAGTATAAGACCCAGGATTTGCATGGGCCTCTTTTCGAATACTTGAAAGCTACTGTTCACATCGCAGGGAGGTCAGCAGCTCTTTAAATCGTTGCTCCCTGGGACTGCTTCCCTTACAGGCTCCTCTGCAGTTTTTAATTCATTTGAGCTGCTCTTTAGCAGCAGAGCCACTTGTTTCAACGACAAGGAAGCGAGCGCGGGGGCTTATAGGAAGCTTTCTATTAAAAATTCATCGCAAACTGCCTCAGAGCTCTCAGGAGCACGGCGCTCAGTAGGGCCATGCGGGTGTCTGGATCTATTTTGTAGTTAAGGGAAGGGGATCTGAGAGCAGCATGCAGGGAGGGAGCGTGCTATTCATTCATAAATCAAACAACAGATGCTGGGTCCAAGGGGGTGCACGATGGTAGCAGTTTTTAACCCCTGAGTGTCACCACTAAAATGGGCTCCCATGGGGCAATTATGGGCCCTGCAAGCAGAGGTTCCTGCGGGAGGAAGCTGCGGGGCTCAAGGGAAGAAATAAGGGGAAGCTGGGGGAGAAGGTGGTGGCTGTCCCAGACATAAATCAGAGGGAAGCCTGAGCTTGGGCAAGGAACCAGCCCTGAGACCGTCCTGTTGATGACTCCAGCAGGGCTGTGCCTGGCGGCTGGGTGATACCCACAGCAGGGGAACACTGCTCAGCCCCTGCTTCCATGGGCTCGACATCGAATCCTGAGCTGGGACATCCATTAACCCCATTGGAGCCACAGCTGCCCAGTTCCACCTTGCTGTCTGCATACGCAGCCTTGGCAAGCGATCCTTCCTTGGGGCAGCAAGAGGAGGAGGAGGACTTTAGTAAGTTTCAGATCCTGACATGATATACTGTCACCAGAGAAAATCAATGAGATTTCCACCGGGTACCAGGTTTCATTCCCCATTATTTGACTGACTAAAGCAGATCACAGCTGAGAAGTGGTCATTGACTCTCCTTACAGCTTTGGGGCTTGCGTGTCCCCCCAGTTGTTCCCAGTTTATCTCAGTGCATTTTATCACCAGTCCCTCATTTCAACCAGCATTCCCAGGGAGACTCCTCACACACATCCCTAGGGATGCATCTGGGGAGCAGAGCAGTGGAGCCCCAAGCGCAGTTGACCAGGGTGAGCCGGGACCGATGCTGCTGCCGTTGGGGATTTATCAATCCCTTTGAAGAGTGCAAGGGGAGCCAGGACCCGCCACCCCAGCACCGGCCATTGGCGGGTGCAGACAAATCCTTGAGCACTGGCAGGATGGGACGGGACTGGGATGGGATGAGGTTTTCAAAAGCCGTGAAGTGACTTGGGAGCACAAGTGCGATTGACGTGGATCCTGTGCCTCTGAAGTCACGAAAGTGCCATTCTTCATTGTTCAGGACCACGATTCTCGTCTCCCCACCACGGCCTGACAACGAGGAGCATGTTCAGGGCTCACATCCTCTGTGCTATTGATAGCACGGCTGAGCTTTTTGGAGCGTGGGTCCCATCTGCCACTTCCACTCCTTTTTAAAAGATCCTAATGACTGTCAGATCCTTTTAGTTCTTAATTAATTTCAGAGTTCAACTGCAAATAGGAAACAAGGCAGCTTTTGCCCTTACGCATATGAATATTACTGTTCCATTTAATGTGGTTACTGGTGGAATGCTGTTATTCATTCCTGCCTGCAATAAAAGCCACATGTTTTTAAAACTTTGCACTTGAAAAAACTTTTAGGAAAGAAATCAAGTATGTTTTGTATGCGTGGCATGAGATAAAAACTAGTCATAAATATTCAAAGAACAGTTAGAGCTTTATGCTTGATTTAAACAAGTGAACAGAGAAGTACGATGGTTGAAGTGGAGAATGAAAGCCCAGTGCTCCTTTAAGAATGTGCTTATGCAGAGAAAAAGAACTATTCATGTAAAGGTTATGGAGCACCTAAGGACAACCCATCTCCTCCAGAAATGCCCAAAGGTGGATAATACGACTGGAAACACTGGGCTTTGTTCAGAGCTATTCAAGCTCATTGGAGTTTCTCTCTCTTTGGGGGTTTTAGATGAGTTTTAGGGGACTTGGTGCCTCCTGCAGACCCTGTGGGGAATGAAGACTCTTCTTGCATGGAGACATCTACAACTCGTCTGTTCCTCATGTTGGAAGGCAGATGGTTGACCATGTGGTGACTGTCTCGTTGGGCTCCTGGGAGCCCTGGACAGACCTTCCTGGAGCCCCAGAGCCCAGCACAGCCAAAAGCACGAGGGAAGGGACGGAGCACAGGGGCCAGGCAGTGCCTGACCTGTGTCCATGCTGCCGGAGCGGCGCTGAGTCCTTCAAACCCTGAACACAACAGGGGGAGAAATACAAAAAATTCCAAAGGAAAGAAAAAAGGGGAAATGTCTGGATGGCGAAAAGAGGAACCGAAAGGCACATGATGACGCGACAAGTGCAACGGGGTGGACACAGAGGAGCACGGTGTGACTTCTAATTGCGAGGATCGGCGCTCGGAGGAGCTGCTGTCACGGAAGGGCTCCTGGGCAGAGCGCCGAGGGCCACAGGCGGAGGGAATTCCTCCTGCACGTGCTGAGCAAAGCTCTTGCAACAGGAAGAAGCTGCAGAAAGATATGTCTCGCCTGGGAAAACAGCCATGAGGTAGCAAAACTGCCCCATTGCTCGTGCCCATCCCTGGTGGGGTGGGAAAACTGATCTATCCCTGTACAGGTGGCTGAACATGCAGTGGTGTTTCCCAAAGATTATTCTTCAGCGCAGTTCCTGACAGCGTGGGCCAAAATCCTGGGGTGACGCTGGGCACCAAACGGGTGCTCAGTGCTGCCATGCTGCACTGAGGTTTCGGGCAGCAGGGATCCCTAGGGAAGAGTCTGGCACTGGCACAGTGACCTCGGTGCATGCTCGAGCCCTGGTGGGGTGCAGTGAGACTGTGCTGGGCACTGTGATCCTTTTGGGGAAGTCAATTGTGGAGGGGGAGAAAGCGAACCCTGGGAGCTGCTCCCATTCGCACAGACTCACACACCTGCCTGTGACTGGCACCCGGCTGTTAGCAAACCTCAGGCACAGGTTTGGCTGCGCCAGGGCGGCAGTGTCTCAAACATCCCTCGCTGTGGAGACAGAAGCAGGTGCTCCCCACCCCGAAGGGCACTGGCGTCAGACAGGGAAATCCGATTTCCTTTTTGGTTCAAGTCTGATAGAGCACCTCAGGGTCATGTCTCAGCAACAGGAGCTTTACAGGCAAATGCAAACACACTGTATCTGTATAGCTTCCCTTCAGGACATCAGCATTGCAAAGGGACCTCAGCCTGGTCGCCCTGGGATAACTGGAGAGGCTCATACACCCCCTTTAGCGGTCAGCCTACAGATGTGCTTTCTGCAGTGGCTTCATGCATCAGCTTGTATCTTGCCTTGCAGCTCCAGGCAGAAGGTGCAGATAAGGTCCAGGCTGGTGCAGCCCTTTTGCAGTGCCTGTGCTTGGATCACACCCCGAACGTTTCTGCCAGTGCAACAGATTGGCCCTTTCCCACAAAAAGTAATGTCCTGGGCAAGGACCAGCTCCTCCAGTGCAAGGTGTTTGTCACCCCTGTGTGATCAGTCCCCATCTCCATCAGGTTTGCCGCGACCCTGAAGAGCAGGCATGGGGCTCCTCCAGCAGTGACACCACCTCCAAATCACCCACAGTGAAGTGATTCCAGCCCCAAACAACCCTGTGGGCCCGCACTGTTTCTTCCAGACTCGTTTTCTTTTTGCTGTCATTCACTGTTTTCACTGTTATGGCTAACTCCAGGGGATGTTGCTTCGCTGCAGTTGGGCTGCTCCAGGTTCAGCTGTTCCTGCTTCCTTCACCGGGTTATTTTATCCAGTGCAAACATTTTCTTCCATATTTACCCTTCCATAACGTCTCTTACCAATGTGAGTTTATTTAAGACCTCCCCCAATAAGTCTGTAGAGGAGCTCCAGAGAACAAGAGAACAACCCCCCAAGGGTCCAGCCTTGTGGATACACCCACGTTCATACATCCCTTCAGACACATCCCTAGAACAAATACCTGACTTGGAGGAATTAGTCACAGGCCAAACACGATGCAGAAGGTGCTTTTCTGGTTTCTGGCTATGAACCCAGCCAGATCAAACATGATGTTATTTAGGGACCACTGTTACATCACTGTTTGCTCCTCATCCATCTCCCGCAGCCTGGAAGGGAGCTGCGTCTGCTCCTCCACCGAGTCCCCAGCCCCGTGCTCATCAGCATGAGCTCATTTTCCCTCAGCAGTAGTTTCTCACAGCAGCTCCGGAGGGGCCCGGCTGCCAGGTCAGCCGCGGACACCACGAGCCTGGGAAGTTGGGGTGGTTCCGCAGCAGGTTGGGGGTGGAGACCGGAGAAATGGAGAACTTGCCCAGACAATGCGGGAGCAGCGCGCTCGGTCTCACATGAGCAGCCACCGCAGGGAGAGGGGGAATCTTATCTGCAAAACGCCGCCTCAGCAGCGTCCTGGGACTGGAGCCATCCCCTGCCTGCCTGAGCCTCCGAAACTGCTGGGTTTGGAGATGTTCTTGGGCTTGCTCTCCCAGCGGAGCACCAGGCCCTTGCTGGCAGAAGCGTGGGCTCTGGGACTGGCAGGGCCAGGGAGACTCTGGGTTAAGTCCACAGCCCCAGCCCTCCCCAAGGAACCCAGACCTGCGGCACAGGGGGTCCCAGTAAGTGCTTTGGGTCCACCCTCTCCCACCCATCCCTCAGCATCCCCCCACATGGAAAGAGGGTAAGTTCACCATTCAGTGAGATTTTCCAAACTGACCCAGGGCTAATAAAAGAAGGTGTTTAATTACAGGGTTCAAGGTAATTAGGCACAAAAGTGGCCAGTAAAACTCAGCGCAGTGCGAAGGAGCTGCAGAACAAGGGCTCAGTGTTGGAACAGCACATCTGATTTAGTCTTTACATTCTCTGGCCTGCACTTTCTTCCTCCTAATGAGGGAAAACTGCACAGCCTTTCCCAAACCCTGCTAAGGAGTTTATTCCTGCCTTCAAGTCACTAAAATCACAGCACCGTGCTCCGTCCTTAAATCATCTCCATGCGGATGCTCCCAGCTTAAAGGAGAACAGCCCGTGTCTGGCATTTAATGTGTGCCAGGCTGTGAAGGAACAGCCCCTCCGGCTTCCCCGTGCACCTCATCAACGTGTGGCCCCACTCCCAGCCTAGCATCTTCCCACCACTCACACACATCCTCAAGGCTGAGTGTGGGATGCAGGGAGCAATATTCCTTTAAATATTTTGCAAGCAATACGAGCGGGAACAGAAATAAGTGATTTTGATGGGAGTTTTTGGTGTTCGTAGCTGAGTGTAGCTTCCTCCCTGGTGCTTTGGCTTCTTGTTAGGAGAGAACTTGAGCTACAGCTGGGGATATTCCTGCAACAGCCCTGCTAGCCGCAGCGGCTGGATGGGGGGGCGTGTGCTGCTGGTTCCGGAACGTGCTGCTCCCGGGAGTAACCCACATGCTTGCTCCAGAGATCAGAAAGCCACAGCTCCAGCCACTTGCTGAGGTTTTCCATCAAGCAAGCGCTCCTCGCCCTGCAGGAGAAGTGCAGTTTAACCAACACCTATGGAACAAACACACGGAGCCCGTGCTGCCGGCTCCATGCGGGGATGCTGGAGCTGCACCCAGAGCCGTGCGGGATACCTCTTGCAAAGCCCCATCCAAGGTTTGTTAACACAACGAGCATCTCCTCACAAGCAGCTCGCCCCGTCCCACAGTCACACGCTCTCCACTGGCACGAGGAGCTTGTGACACCCGTTGTCTGTGTCTGTCCCTGAGCCAGGCTGAGCCCTGGCTGGGGACCCAGGAGGCGCAGTGGGTGTGAGGAGCCAGGGCAGACTCTGGTCCAGGGTTGTGCCGCTAACATCATTCCTACCATTTTGTTTTGATTTTTTTAGAAGCTATTTTAACAGAAACCATGCTGCCTTGTGAAATCACATCCCAATATAGCTGCCATCGGCACACAGCGACTGAGCGAGTCAAATAAAACCAAATAGCAGCCCTGGAGCCCCAAATCCCACCATTACCAGGAAAAAAGACCCTTGGAAGGTGCTGCCTCCTTGCCAGGCTCCCTGTGGGCATGTGGCTCCTGCGTGCCGACAGCTTGTGGTTGCGAGGCCAAACCCTGCCACGATGCCAAAGGCACTGCGAAGCCTCAGTGCAGGGTGGTCAGTGCCTTGGGCCCTAGCAGGGGAATGCTTGACTGGTGCTGGTGGGGATTCCACTTGCACATCCCTCACCAAACCATGCTGTGACACTGGCGGCACCTTGGGGATGTGAATTCCTCATGGGATGCTCCTTGCCCAGGTGATGGGACCACCCCGGGTGGCACAAAACCCCTTCCAAGGGCATGACTGCGCTTTCCCAAGTGGAAATTTTACCTGGTCCAGTGAAAGGTGTCCCTGCCCGTGGCAGGGGGTTGGAACTGGATGAGATTTGAGCTCTCTCCTGACCCAAACCAGGCTGGGATTCTATGAAATACAAACCCAGGAGCCTCTTACCCCTCCACCCAGGTGCAGCCATCCCAGAGGCAAAGGCCAGGTCTCCATGGGGCTCTCCTGCACGACAGAGATTGTTGAAAAACGCCCATTTTTCAGTGTCTCTCTTCCCAACTGAGGCCTTTTTTGTTTTGTTTTGTTTTTTATCTTTCCCTTCTCCTATTTTGGTTGGTTTTATATTTTATTTTACAATAGCCTGAATAATACTTTCCTCATGTTCCAAACGCACTCGCTGCTTCCAGTGGGAACGGAAAAATCAGTGTTCCTTTTTATTTTCCCTTTTCTTTTTCTGTTTGCTGTGTTTATGTTATGGAAAATCCCCCCAGCTCGCAGACGGCTGGGCTGCTTTCCTGAAAAGAACAATCGTCGTCATGAAAGAGAGCGTTTTTAGGAAGATGAGAGCTGCTTGTGCTGGGTACAAGCACTTCCCCATGCTGCAAACACCCCTGCCCCGCACACAGCCGGGGACTGTACCAGATTTGCAGCAGGTTTTCACTCATTTTAACTTCCCACCACCCCAGACCCTCTCACGACAGCGCGCATCTCCCCAGAACAAGCTCTCCCTTCTCATCCCTGCTCCTTTCGGCTTCCCCTGCAGCCTAGCACCAGGAATCCCCACCCTTCAGCGCCCAGCCAGGCTTGTCTCTGGAGCAGACAGCACAGGGGCTCTTCCCCAGGGGTCTGCAGGAACCCCGCACTCTCACCCTGGGTCCCTGGTTATACCGGCCAAGAACTGAAGCTAAAGGCTGCCAGGATCCCTGGGAGGAAAGGGTCCAGCCTTCGCGCCAGCTCTGTCCCCAGCATGTCAGGGATGAAGCATGAGAAAATTCAACATTATGGACATAATGGATATGAGCCCCACAGTGACGTTTTCTTCCTACCCTGGATGCACCCAGGAAGTAAAACTGGGTGCAAGTGCACCCTGCAGCAGGAGACAGAAGGGATGCGTATCCCCAGTATGAGCCCTGATTCCCCTCATCAGCGCCCCAGTGCCACTGGGGACCTCTGGCAGGCCCTGCCACGTTCTCCCCTCCACGCTCAGCCTTGTTCAGGGGGTATTTACAGCATGGTCCGTAGCTCGGGCTTGTCGCTTCGGATGGGAAGACACATTCTTGCTCCTAATGCCGACCATGTGTGATCTGAGCCTGCAAACATACAGCTCATTGTTTCCCAAACCCTCTGTGGCCAAAACAGTGGACCGCAAACGCTGACGGCGTATCAGAGGAGATTGAGTCTAAGAAATCATCATGAATTAAAGTGCTCAGCAAAGAGCAGCGCCACTGCCTCTCTACCCCTATTAGATCATAACAAGGTGATGAGAGACAATGGATTTATATGCGTTCCCACATGCAAATATACGAAAGAGAAAAAGAAGACACAGAAGAAAGCAAGCCTCCAGCCAGCAGGGTCCCTTGGAAAGGCAGAGCCACTGACAGTCAGGAGCCGGCGAGTTCTGAGTGCACGAGCCTGCACTGAGAGGATGAGTGGAGCAAACCAGATCTCATGGCCAGGCGGTGCTGCGCGACGTGTGTGGGGCTGGGGCAGCACCGAGGCTCCCCACACACCCTCCAACCCCAGGAGCTGGGGGGCACAGGGAGGGGTTGGGCAAGGGAAGGGGGTGCAGGCACCCAGGGTGCTGATGGAGAGCGGGATCCAGCTGAGCCCAGGCTGCAGGGATGCTCCTGGGTGCACAGCACTCGTGTGTGCAAATTCCGAAGGGGAGTTACTGCTCATGGGAGTGCAGACACCAATGGGGAGTCAGTGCTCAGGGCACTGCTGTCCGGCTGGTGGAGAGCTGAGTGACCAATACCTGAGTATAAAAGTCATTTGGATGAGCCAAACCGCCTGCCTTAGGGCAATGTGACGGCTCTGGTGACACCGTTTCCTGTGCAGTGTCACCCTGCGTCCCCACACCCACCTCTCCCTGGGCATTGTCCAGAGCAGTGCTGGGGACACAACGATGGCTGTTGTGAAACCACCCCCTGGGGCTGAGGCCTCCCTGTCCCAACAGCCCTCGGTAACCAAGAACTGACTCACAGATGTGACATTTGTGGTTTGATGACTTAGAGGGAACCGGCTGTCACCAGGACAGCAGCTCTGGAAGCCAGGCTGGCACTGCCCCCCAGAAATGGGGTTTCTATCCCTGAAACTGCCAACTAGAGGCGAAGCTTCTTTCAGTCCCCGCCAGATCCTTTACTTGGATGTGAATGGGCTCGTGTGAGCGGGGATTGGTGCTGCTCTCCCACGTGGGGCTCCTTTGCCCGCCCCATTGGAAAGCTGAAAAATCCCTTTTCTATAAAAGAAAAAGCAGCATTTCCAGAGTAAGTAGTGAATACCTTTGGGATGTTTCATTTCATTCCTTGCATATTTGCACAAAACCCACCCATTTTCATGGATGTGCCCAGGAAAGCAAACAAAAACTGTGAATGCGGTTGAATCCCCCAAAGCCAGGAGGAATTCAAATGAAGGTTCATGAATGTTTTGCAGTACTCACCCAAATCTAGGCAGGCAGGAGAAAACACATTGAGCTCCTTAAAGAAAACAAGGGTTTCTTGTCCTAACACCAAACAAATGTTTCCCCATTTGGCCATATTCCATCCTTGGTGCAATCATTTGATTTTCCCCCATTTAATAAAAGTTATGTCTGAAACAAAGATGTTTATTGCTTTTATGAGTTCTTATTTGTATGGAAATTGCAAACAAAACGTGATATTTCTGTTGCTCACTCGCTTTTGAGTTTTCAATGAGCAAGCCCAGTTAAACCCCAGCATTTCTTCATCTGGCTTGTGGAGAGAGAAGTATGGCTTAAAAAGAAACATGCAAATGTTTTTTATAAACTTCTCTTATTTCCTTGCCATGGGACTGCCTTCAATTTGCCGCTCAGAGTACAAAGGACACATTTATAATGCCACCATCTCTGAGTGGAGGGCATTAAGACGAACGTTGCTATTCTGCCTGTTTGCCCTGTGCTCCAGCATGGTGTGTCCATGATGGGTCTGGAGAAGCAAGTTTGGATTTACCCTCATCCCATCCCCAGCTCTTTCTGCTGCCTCTCTGACATCTTCTGCTCAGAAGAAAACTCGAAGCCATGGAGGCGTCATGATTCAGACTGACACCGCCAGCCCGCCTCAAAAGGACACATAACCTTTTGTGTTCTCAAAACCAGGCCAAAACCTGGTCAGCAGCAGTGGTTTCCTGGTGACCGAAGAGCATTGTTTCCTGTTTCCAAAGAGCATTTTGCTCTTTGGGTAGGGGTTTGTCATCACCCTCCTCAGTCTCTTTGGGTTCAGTGTGACAGGCTGAGCCACCACTCAGGACCTGGGTCCTCACAGCCACGATTCAAAAGCCAAAGCTCAGGGTTTTGCTCCTAAACCGCACCAGGAAGGGAAAAGGCAGAGGGGTCTGCAGAGCTCTGCCCGATGCTCCAGCAAGCTCCCAGCTCCTTCTGGCGCATCCCAGCAGCTCCAGCCCACCTGGTTCACCCCGAGCAGCCCAGCAAGAGGATGGCAGGTGTGAAAGGAAGGCGGGCTCAGTGCTGGGGACATGAGACCCTGCTGGGAGCTGGGACTGACCAGAGGAGGAACATGGGGAGAAGTGACCTCCTCTGGTGTACAGCTGGGAGGGGGTCAGTGTTGTGTCCTGCTGGGTGCGTGGCGGAGCCAGGAGGAGCAGGATTGAACAAATCCATCCCCCAACAGAGTCACATATGCAGCAGAACGCTATAAATACGGAAACACACAGCAACCGTCTAGAGTATATGAGCAAACACCTAAAAGTAGGCTTGCAAGCAACCCTGGTCTTCCCAGCCCTCCTCATAAACTGGTTTCCCTTTAGAACAAGCTCTCCATCAGCACACAGAGATACCCTTAGACACCTTGAGCTGTGCCCGGCATGCAGCACACGGCTCAGACACATACCAAATCCGTTCCAGCACCGCTCAGCCGCAACCCTTCCTAGTGCTGCAAAGGGTAAAACTAAACAGGAACAAGCCTGTTTAGTTCTTGTTCCCAACAGATGAACTCGGACATTAGTGTTCATTTAGTGGGAACAAGATGAACACCAAATGAACGCTAAACCTGGCCAAGCACAGAGCATGGTGTGGCAGCAGAACACCCCATGGGCAGAGGTGAGGAGCTGGTGAAGCCACACCAGGGCCTGCTGCTGGTTTGCTAGTTTGCAAAGAAAGTGAATAAATACAAAACCCAGTGGTGCTTCCTGCTGCCAAGGAACGAAGGAGCCTGCTCTGTACTCGCTGCGCAGGAAAGCCGAGGAGTAGGTGGCAAAGGAGTCAAAGGTGCTGTTGGATGCCATTCACCTCGTCCTGTATCCCGGCTCCAGTGGAGGAGCTGCTGGCTGGCGGGAGGAGGAAGAGGAGGGATGGAAGAGGAAGAGGAAAGCCCCACCACAGGTTGGCTTGGGCTGGCTGGTGGTTGTGTGGTCGCGTGGCAGAGCTGCCACTCAGCATCCGCTGGTGGGAGAATGGCGTCACCCGATGCGCGGCGTCACCGGGCTGGCGATGTCCTGCGGTGTCGGGCCCTGCGTTTTGGGGTTTTTCCCCTCTCTATCTTTTGCTTTACTAATAATTCTATGGTTTGCAGTTGTTGGCTCATGGGAGGCTCGCTCGGACTCGCAGCTGAGTGACAGACGGGAGCAATGGAAACATTGCTCTTTAATTAATTATATTGTTCCCTTAGAAGAGACGAAGAGGAGAGCCCGTAGATTCCTAATTGGGCGATTGAAGTAACAACCCATTTACATGCCGTGGTTTTCTCCTTTTAACTGCCTTTTCTCCCACATTCACCACTTGTCTGTATCCTAATTTTGAGCTGTACACAGCTTCCCGACTCCCAGCCGGGTGTGGGGACTGCGTGCCGAGACTGTTTCCATATGTGTAGATGGGTGGTTCTTCTTCAGAAGGATTTGATGCGAGTTAGTATTAAGCCAAAATACGAAGCACATGCGGCAGAATAAACAGCGCTGGCTGTGGAGGGGGACCAGGGAAGGTGGAGAGGGCAGGCGAGGAGCAGGAGAAGGAAGGCAGTGGGTATGGTGAACTCCTGATTTGCCTCAGGGACTGCAGATAATTCAGATATGTCTTCTTAAGTAATAAGGCCAATCCAGAAATACAGGTACAGCAAATTTCCAGGAGCTCCTAAAAGTGCCATTTCTGCTGGACCACAGAAACACCAGCACCTGATGGGTGCTCATGGCTGGAACAGGAGCTGCTCCAGACGCTGCCTTGCCTGTGGCTGATGGGTTCTCATAGAAAATTGCTATTATCACCCTCAGAGATGAACTGTTCCCTAAATGGGAAGAAATGTAGAACTGAAACATGAGATGATATTTGTCCTTTTCTTTTCTCTCCTCATAAGAAAGAGTGAAGGGAACTCTCTGATGGAGTGAAACAAATGCAAGCGTGCAAGCTAAGTCTGAGCAATGAAAACCCGCAGGCCAGAGGATGCAAGGCAGCAGGCACTGGCCACACAAGTATGGTTCCAAGGTGTTAGTGTTCATTACGTCTTGGTGAACATTAAGACTTTGGTTTCCATTATGTCTTGCCACAGCCATTCTCCATTGAGCTTTACATCCGATGGATGCTGGTGGTCGGACGTATCAAGATGCTATCAGCTGGGACATTACAGATTACTGCAGTGTTATTAGAGGCTGGGGGGAAAGAGCTGCTTGTATTTACTACAGCTGAAACTGCTTGTTTACTGCTTTTAAGCAAAGAGGGGGGGAAAGTGGTTTCAGAACAGTGAAGGAGGCAGAGGTTGTGCAAATGCTGGCACAAAAGGGAAGGGAAAAGCACCCCAGCCTAGAAACACCCGCAGCTGCACAGAGCGGGGTCTGTGGCTCTGAACAGCATCGCCTTGTCTCACTTGCCAGACACCCACCACAACCACAGCTCCAGCCTCAGGGTGGGAGGCTACACACAGCCACACTGCTCCTACAAGAGTGGTGGCATCACCCCCAGCTCCCCAGCAGTGGGGAACACGGAGCTCTGGCCCCCACTGTGGTGCAGAGGAGACCTGGGCAGCCCAGCCCAGCAGCATCCCTCTTGCACATCTGCCTGCTTCAGCCTCACAAGGATCTTGGACAACAGTCAGGGGTTTTTGGGGCTATTTCTGGATTTTATGGCTCCTTTCCTGCAGAAAAAGGGTGGGAGTCTCAGCCCTCCCCTGGCTCAGGGCCCACTGAAGTCAGTGAGAAGAAAAGTCAGGATTCAAAGGAGGAGGAAGAGAAGGGGAAAGTGCTTATAAGGTGCTTCCCACCCACCACGTTGTTAGGAGCAGATGGGAGCTTTGGTTCAGCTGTGCTGATTCACGCACTGACCAAACATCCTTCAGCAACGCTAACTGCTGGAGGCTCCATGCGGGGCTTTTCTTCTCCATCACCATCCCAACCATCCCCTTTTCACTACAACATGGCTATGCCACCCCATGGATGTAGTCCTGAGCCCCTTTGGCACAGCCAGGGCTGCTGGTCCTGGTCATCATCCTTATGTGATCCACAAATCAACTGTTATCATGAAACTTCTCTTCTTGCCCCTCCAATCATGGCTTTTTCCCCATGTGGGGTTTTAAATCTAAATGCTCCCAATTGCTCCTGCACCCAGGTGTAAGGGTGTTATGGGGCTGCAGCCTACTGGGATTCCATTTGTTATCCAGGCATGGTACTAGCACATGTCAGGGCAATGAATGACCAGCCCAGGCAATACACTTCATTACACACATTTATTTGCATCCTGGTGAGAATCAGAGGCATCCCCAACACTTTAGTGTTCATCAGTACTCATGGAGATCCAAAATTCCTCCCCAGAGCCCTAAGAGGCTCCAGGGCAATTTGAGGACAAAGCCCACGTTAAAGTCTAGCCCTTTTACATCCATTTACGGGGTCCTTCTTCATGAGCAGTGTTACCACAGGAGCTGTGAAATAGAGCCAGGGTAAGGAGAAACACCTACCCCAAAGAACGTACAAGGGAATTTAAAGTGACTGAGGGAGCCCCTGGGAGTGAAGACACTGCTCTGGTGGTACTCGCAAAACACAGCTCGGGAACGGGCATGTTTCAAGAATAACTGATTTACAGCTGCTGTGCAATCAATCCACCTCTGGGATGGTCCCCCCTGTTCAGAGCCTGGTGCAGCTCTCCCATGCAGCTGCAGCACGAGCTCGGCTTCGGGTGGGTTTGTTTCCTGTGTGAAGGGAAGAGCTCTGTGGTGGGCAGAGGCAGGCGGGCACATTGCAGAGGATGAGTATTTCTTGCTAGCAATAACATGGATAGAAAAACAATTAACAGAACCCCCAGGCCCAAACCTTCCCCCTGGCTCTCACCACCAGGAAGCTCTGGATTTGCTCTGTGGCCATTGCTGCAAAGTGAAGGGCAAACCCAAAGACCCACCGAGCCCTCATGGGCTCCCAAAGGTGCAGTGGGTGCAGCAGCACCATCCACACACCCCCACTGCCCTATGCAGTCCAAGAGCCAGGGAAATGCAAGAATCAAAGGCTTTAGCATCCATGGGTCTGCTCTGTACGGAAAGCACTGCAGTGTTCCACGCTTCCCAAACACCATCACTACATGCAAGGCAGGGACTTTCACATTATAGATAAGAAACTGATGGGGACTAGAACATCCTTTCATGTGGGTTGTCACTGAAAGCAGGCAAGTTGTGACCTTAACAGTGCAGAGTCTGGAGAGGCTGTGATGTGCCATGTCCTTTCAGCATGCAGTGTTTTAGCCAGCACCGACCATTCCAAAGCAGAGGGGCAGCTCAGGACCCTCTGCAACACCCCAGGCTGGCGGCAGTGCCCAGACAAGCCTGTCCAAGGCGCAGCTCATGTGCCTGAGCCACGAGGCCACGGCGGTGCGTCCCTGCCCCACCGCCAACCCCAGCACCCAGCTCTGCACTGGCTCTGCCTGAAGCAATGGGAAAGGAGGCATGTGATCAGCTCCAGGAAAGCTATCATGACCCAGGAACAACTCATGGTTGTCCAAGCTTCACCCCAGAGCTTCTCCACTGGTGCCAGGATGCTCTGGGAATGGCCAGTGCACAGCCTGGGCTGCACAGAGCCGGTCAGGCACAATGCTGGTATTGTAACCCCGGCAGTGGCAGAGCCATGCGGAGCGATGCCTCCTGACCCCGAGCAAGGACCAGCCACGGGATCGCTCCATCACGGCTGCCTTGTTTTCCCTGTGCATCCCAGCGGAGGCCTGGGAGCCCGGTGACCCTGCGCCGAATGCTGAGCCTGGTGCCAGAGCTGAGGAACAGAGCACGAGGAAATTCACTTTCCTTTTGGCTTTAATTACATCTGCCTGTTGTGAAGCACCCGGGGGATGCCCACCCATTCCAACTGCCGCTCTCACAAATGGCAAGGCAAAACCAAACAACAATTTATGGCAAAACCCGTGAATTTTTGTGCCTGGTCTGTGGTCTCAGAGTGTACATTCTCCAAGAGGAGTCTCCTGCAGAAACCAAGGGCACCGGTGGGTTCTCACTTGATGTGTCTCCCACCAGGGATAGCCATGCCAGAACTCAATCCAGGTTTACCAGCACAGAGGAGTCCAGGAGCAGCCTGAGGCCCACTCCCCACCATGCTCAGTGTTATGCCCCACCACCACATGCATCAAGAGCAGGGGGGTCGTGCAGCAAAAGCCATGGAAGGAGGCTCCAGACATTTATTTCTAAGAGTGTATTTTTCTATTTTGCAACACTGGGCATTAACATGGAAAAATACGGAGAGGAGAGCTCGAGGAAAACTGCCATCACCTCCAGCTTCCATGTTTCCCTCCCCAGGACACAGGGCTGGATTTATTTTATGGAAGGGAAGGGAAGGGAAGGGAAGGGAAGGGAAGGGAAGGGAAGGGAAGGGAAGGGAAGGGAAGGGAAGGGAAAAGGACATCACCACCCCTGGGGGAGCCCAGCAGAGCCATGGGCTGCTATGACCTCAGTGGGTACCCAGCACCCATCACAGGTTATAGAACCCCTCCACATGCCCTGTGCTGCTTGGAGAGAGGATTCATGTGAAATAGCCTGGACTTGAGAGGAAAGATGGAAATTGCAGCTCCTGGACACTCAGTAAATCAACTGCTATTAGGGTGGTGGGTTGGGATTGAAGAAACTGGGGTCTGACCCCCTGCCCAGGCATGACCTCGGGCATCTGCTGTCAGAAACAAGATTCTCTTGAATCCACCATGCAGAAAGCACCCCTGAAAGCATTGCTGGATGGGGACTAGGATGGGGTTAAAGCCCTGATCCCAGGAGGATTTGACCATCACTAGTTCTGACATCCCACAACCAGCCTCCAAGGCAGCAACTGCCTCTGCCATGTGTAGGAAGGACCCTGAGCCCTCCTGGTGGGGTCCAAAGCTACTGCAGTGCCCGTAATGCATATCGTTTATTACCAGCTGCTCACGATTCATTCCTGCATCCATATTGCAAGAACTGTGTTATATTTCAGAGGCAAGATCTTTATTAGGATTACTACCGAGTTACTTGCTTTCCTCCAGAGAGCAGAGATTCAAACCAGAAGAGCTAATGGCTTAAAGACCAGGGATGAATTTAAAAGGATTCAATCCGTGGTGTTCTGTTCCCATTCACGCTACACCCCTCTTGCTAAACAGAGTAACACTGCCGCTGTTTCTTACTCTTTTTCCTTTTCTGGTCCTTTTTTCCCCACTCATAGACAGCTGTTTCTCTTGATCACATCTGTAGCAAATCTGCACTCAATCCCCCACTGACAGTGTAGAAGAGGGTGGAAGACTGGAAGGGCTGATCCCAGAACCCGGGATGGGGCAGGGAGGGAGGGAAGGGCTGTAATGGGAGCAGGAGGCTCTGTCTGGGCCAGCTCCCAGGAGCAATCCCAGCTCCGGACCCCGTCTCCCACCCGGCCCATTTGCCATGACTCCGAACCTGTGGAATCCAGCTCCACCTGCCCCGGGAGCCCTGAGAATGAAAGCACAGAGAGAAGCAGCTCAAGGTATTTACTCATTGCTTTCCTTTACTTCCCTTTCCTTCCTCCGCTGGCGGTGTGAGCCCTCAGGCACTTCGATGCAGAGGAGGGCAATGCAAAAGCAAGGACGGCAGAAGGTTCCCCTGCATCGCTTCACCCCTGCAAGGTAGGGATGGTGTTTTGGAGAGGATGGAGAGCTGCTGCTGCCTGGGAAAGGCTACCCTGGGGTGACCCAACTGCACCCAGCCCTGCACCCATCACTGTGAGGTTTCACCATGTCACCTTGGGCGGGTTTTGGTTTGAATATGGCACTTTGGGCTGGTGATAGGCAGCGGGACAGTGACAGGCAACAGTCGAGGGGCTTCCTGAGTGCTGCTTAATAGGTGGTGTCTGCAGAGCCTCATCTGCTTGGCATTAGGAAAGCAATGGTCAAACCTGCTTTCCCCCGTCCTGGTCCAAAGAAGCAATAACACTGCTGAAGACAAGAGACATGTTGACACAGGCAAAGGTGGCTCAGACACAAAGAGCATCCTTTAACCACAGAAAAAAACAATCGAGGACAAAATCTGTCTGCCCGAGATTTGGGGGATGACAAAGCCGTGCATGGCCCAGCTGAGGAGCTGCAGTGGAATCTGCCTGGAGCAAGGAGCATCCCTATCAGGGACCAGCCAGGATGTGGAGATGCTGGGAGCAGAGACACCAGGAGCGGGAACACATTTACAGCAGGATGGAGGCACTTTGCCACCAGCGGCCAAGTTCTGCAAACTTCCACCCTCTGTAAATACACATCAAGTCATTCGTGGCCCAAATTGCTCTGATGATTATTGGTGGCATCTCACCGTAGCTGGCGCGGGGAAGGTTTAACACTTCAGCTGCAGCATCCCCAAATGTGAGCACAGCGATAACACCCCAAGCCCTTCCCTGTGAGATGCAAAGGGCCCTGCAAGGGCCACCCACCGGGGGACGGTGCTGGGGCACATCCAGAGTTCACCTTTCCTGCCCAAAGAAGAACTAGCGGTGGCGGGGGAGGCTCATGCACAGCAGGGGCCACGTCCACCCCACCTCCAGCACCTGATTCCCCACAACGCCTCCTGCTTTCACAGAACACCCCCGTTCCCCCCCCCAGCACCGCGGCTTCTCAGAAGGGCTGTGGCCCCGCTCTCGGTTACTGGAAGGGTGCAGGAGGCCCCGGGCAGCTCCTTCCTTTCTCACCACGGGTTTTTTTCCTCTTGCTCTTTCTTTTGTCATTGAAACCCTTCGAGTGGGAGCTCCGCTCGCCAGGAGCGAGCCCCGGAGGCAGCGCCGCGGGGTGCTTGTCACAGAGGTGGTGGCAGGCGGCAGGGACAGCGGCAGCACCACGGGCAGGATTTGGCAGAGGACAGCTGTGGAGCACTGGGGATCAGCCCCCAGCCTGGGCAAGGAAACCTCTGGGCAGCACCGCACGATGCTCGGGGGGGTTTCAAGGCAGCCCTGAGGGTCTGGGGGTGAGGCAGCGGTGGGTTCACGCTGGGAAACAGTTCCCCCCATGGGGTGCTGTGGGGGTGATGGGGAAAGGGGAAGGCATACGGGAGAGGAAGAGGATGGGGGAAGCGATGCTCGAGCACCGGCGCGGTCCGGCCGCGCTCGCGGCAGCTATTTAAAGAGCAGAGCGTGGGAAACTTCTTCAGACGTGCGGTTTTCGAAGCGAGGGCCTGGTGTCTGCAGCCGCAGGGTGAGTCACGGCGCGGCGGGGGGGGCACGGCACAAAAGAAACAGAAAAGGGCAAAACCCCCAGCGCAAACCCAGCCCAGAGGCGGGTGTTGGTGCCGCTGCCTCCGAGGACCCACAGCGCCGTTGCCTCCTGCACAGCAAATCAAGGTCAGATTTGTTCTAGAGGAGGAAGCTCCACGGAGTTCGTGTGTTGGGGTTCTTTTTTGTGTCTCTCCCTCCTCAGACAGGAAAACTGTCCCCCTGCCTCCAGCAACCAAAGACAGAAACCCCAAACCTCTTCTGTGGAACTAGATAACGCGAGGGGTGCTAAGGGCGCCTCTGACCTGGAGGAGACCCCTAAGAATCCTGGGCAGCTCCAGCACCTTGGGCAGAGGCAGGGGTCGAGCATCCCCAACACTATCCCCTGGGAAGGAGCCTGGAGGTCCCTGCCACCAGCGCAGGACTAGGACCCCCCTGGGCCAGGAGGGCTCCAGGTGAAGCCCAGCTCTGCCTCTGACCATGGAGCCGAGTGGGGCTGGGGCTGGGAAGCGCATTTAGTCATGTAAAGGCCCTTTTCCCGTTCCTTCAGAAGTCGAACACTTCCCTGCAAAGCGCTTCACCTGCTGTCTTAGCAATAAAGGAACCTGAGGCACGAACCAACACACGTTCACAGCTCCATGTGGGTTAGCAGGGTTATAAACCTGGGGGTTTGGCCTCCCACTGCTTTTCAACCTTTACTTCTCTGTCGGCCTCCCATCACTTCTAGGCCTCCCACTTTTTCAGTCTCTGCTGTGCTGTTGTTGGCCACTCTGGAGCGACTGGGGCTGTGGAAGTGACATTTTCCTGGGCGAAAAAATACACATTTCTGGCTCTCTCAATATCATCATAAGTGCAATGTGAGATCCTTGGAGCTCCCAGGTAGGATCAAGCAGGTGGGTTTGACCAGAGGGAGCTGGGAGGTGGTTTGCCCTGGGTCAGCATCAGCACAAAGACACTCCTGAGGTGGCAGGTGCTTCAGCGGGTGCTGGTGACACACATGATGGGACACAGGCAGTGCCAGGGCTCACACCTCCTGCAGGCACCACTGAGTCTTCTTCTGAAACAAAACTGCTCCGAGGCTGAAGTTCTGAATTCTTGTCATTTGCTCTTATCATAGAATCACAGAAGTCACAGAATAGTTCGGGTTGGAAAGGACCTTAAGCTCATCCAGTTCCAACCCCCCCTGCCATGGGCAGGGACACCTCACACTAAACCATCCCACCCAAGGCTCTGTCCAACCTGGCCTTGAACACCACCAGGGATGGAGCATTCACAACTTCCCTGGGCAACCCATTCCAGTGCCTCACCACCCGCACAGTAAAGAACTTCTTCCTCATATCCAGTCTAAACTTCCCCTGTTGAAGTTTGAACTCGTTACCCCTTATCCTATCACTACAGTCCCTCATGAAGAGTCCCTCCCCAGCATCCCTATAGGCCCCCTTCAGATACTGGAAAGCTGCTCTGAGATCTCCACGCAGCCTTCTCTTCTCCAGGCTGAACAGCCCCAACTTTCTCATCCTATCTTCATACAGGAGATACTCCAGTCCCTGATCATCCTCATGACCCTCCTCTGGACTTGTTCCAACAGTTCCATGTCCTTTTGATGTTGAGGACACCAGAACTGCACACCATACTCCAAGTGAGGTCTCAGGAGAGCAGAGCAGAGGGGCAGGATCACCTCCATGACCTGCTGGTCACGCTCCTTTGGATGCAGCCCAGGACACAGTTGGCTTTCTGGGCTGCGAGCGCAACTGCAGCCGGCTCATGTTCAGTTTCTCTTGAACCAACACCCCAAGTCCTTCTCTGCAGGGCTGCTCTGGATCTCTTCCCTGCCCAGCCTGGAGCTGTGCCTGGAATGCTCTGACCCAGGTGTAGGACCTTGCACTTGGCATGGTTAAACTTCATCAGGTTGGCATCAGCCCCTTCACAAGCATGTCAAGGTCCCTCTGGATGGTCCCTCCCTTCCCTCCAGTGTATCAACCGAACCACACAGCTTGGTGTCGTCGGCGAACTTGCTGAGAGCGCACTCAATCCCACTGTCCATGGCACCAACAAAGATGTTGAACAAGATCGGTCCCAACACCGATCCCTGAGGGACACCACTCGTTACTGGTCTCCAGCTGGACACTGAGCCATTGAGCACAACTCTTTGCATGCAGACATCCAGCCAGTTCATTTGGAGCAGCTCCTGCAGGTGACTCAACCTGGGAGAAAACCACCAAGAATAAGCCACAGACCACATTTCAGCCACATTTGGGAGGTACTGGGAGGGGAGGTCAGGGTGCATGTGGTGTTGTGCTGCCAACAGTGATGAGTGGTGGGTGACTCCCACACCGAGCCGGGGCAGCAGACAGGGGCTGCCCTTTCCCCAGTTGCTTTGGGTGCAAGAATCCACCCTAAATACAGTTTTTCCCAGTTCCGGAGCAATTTTGGGAACTGAAGAAGAAAATATTAAGCAAAGCAGGTCAGAAAGGGGGAAACCCCAAAAATACAGCAAGGTTTGCGTTTGGCCTGGGAGGAAACGGTTCCTTTCAGGCATCAATTTTTCCAAGGTTTTAATTTAGAAAGTAACAACTTTTTTGTGTTAAAGCCACTTCCTGCAGTCTGTGTCCCCCCTGGCTAAAGGGAAATCCAAACCCCATTGCTGCAAGCCCATGGAGGTTGACCTGCACATCTCGCTTGGCACACAGGGGGTACCATGGGTGACACATGGGAACAGTGGCAGATCCAGGAGCAGGTACTGTGTGAGGACAGGGTCAGTGGCTCTGGCTCTGTGCTGCCTGGGAGGATTCAAGAACTGGTGGCTGAACTCTGCAAGGGACCGCACGGTCACACAAAGGCAGGCACAGCCCAAGGGTCACCTTATCTGGGACCCAGTTACCTGCTGTGAAACCAGCCCGGTACAGGGGCCAGCGCGACCCGGTCACCCCAAACGACTGCAGATGTGGTCCCTGCAATAGGGAAGGGCTGTGGGAAGCCCCAGCCCTCCCTGGGGTGTCCCTCTGGGGACATCAGCGCCAGACAACCAGACCACTGTGGAGACGGCTTTGCACCATTTCTGCCCCAAAACCAGTGGAGGTTTTGCTCCAGGGACCATGGAGAGGGGCGAAGGGGATGGGGGAGCACGCTCAGAACAGGGCCAGGCTGCAGGCAGGACCCCAGGGCTGAGCATCCCCCTATGCCCCCTGCTGTCGCCCGCTGTCCCCACGGCCAGGAGGAAGCAGAGGCGGGCGTCCCCCCCCAGCAGACAGAGCTGTGCATGAGGTCATGCAATGAGCTGTTTGCTCAGCAGCCCGGACCCGCAGCAGGTTCCGGGGCCGGGGGGCACCGCGGCGCAGCGGCTCAAGCGCCCCAAGCAGAAGTCTGCGCTGCGCTGGGGAAGTGGCGGCGGCCGATGGCTGCTGCCGGCGGGAGGGAAGATGCGGCTTCCAGTGACCCCACCTGCAGCCCTCGGGGGTTGAAGTGCTGCAAACCCCGCGGGGATTTCTCTTTCTAGAGAGGATTTGTGCTGAATTGCCGTCTTCTAGCGCCTCGCTTCTCCCTTCCCCAGCGCGCAGTGGGGGCTGGTGCTTGCAGAGAGCCAGATGCCAGCCCAATGCTTTGCCCTTGCTGGGCAGACCGACACGGTGCTGGATCCCTGTGGCATTTGGGGTGGCTCTTCCTGACCATTGCAGGGCCCCAGGACCTCAGTTCCAGGGTGCTGGACCAGCCTAGATGCAGAGAGTGAGGAACAGACCTCCCCTCAGCACTGCCTTTGTGGGGTAAAGCAAAAGGAAATACATCAGCAAATGATAAATAAAACACATCCGTAACAACAACAACAAAAGCCAAAATAAAGCAAAACAACAGTTCTGATAGTTTCCAAAGCTATCACAAGAGACATGACAAGCCTGGACTCTGCTCCTCCTGTGCCTACCCATGAGCATCCCAGTGCTGCATCTTCATTCCTGGAGGTGGCAGGGTACAGGGATGGGGCACTTGGCTGCCTCTGCTACCAGCCCCATTCCCCCTTGCTGGGACCACACCACGTCTGCAGGGACACAATTGCACATAGGTCCCATCCCCTCTCTTAGGATGGATCCCAGTTGGAGGATGTGGATCACGGGGTGAGGGTATTTCTCATCAGCACAAGCAGCTGGACCAGCCTGGCCCCATGCACTGGCTGCAGCAGCAGCAGCACACAGCCTGCAGGGATAATTCACCATGAACCTCACACAGCCGTGGCCGGTGCTTTTCCTTGTTTATCAACCTGAAACTTTTCATTAGCAATGAGTTATTAAGCCGATCAACCCATCTCCCAGCTGGCAGCGGGTAACGAGTGTTTCATTAAGTGATCAGGAGCTAATGCAAGCTGCACCCGCTGCATCCGCAGGGCTCGTACTTCATTAGCCTGGGATTATTACGCCATTTATAATTAAACGTTCAATGATTTCAAATACATGCAGCAATCGTTGGAGGTGGTCACCCAGGAGGCAGGAGGCATCAGGGAGGGCTCCTGTACACGGTGTGTACCATGCTGCTGGCAACACCGCTCCATGGCTTTGGCTGCTGGGCAATTTGACCAATTCTCCAGTTTTCCCCGCAATTCCCAGCAATTCCCAGTTTTCCTCTGTGGCCAGGGAAGATGCAGCACCCAGGGGCTTCTCCAAAGGCCACAGCCATGAACTCAGTGGCAAAAGCCCTGCTGGGCACTGCAGCAGCGAGTGGCTGGATGAAACAGAGCAAAGCTCCAGCATTTCCCATGCCTGGGGTCTTCATGGACAAACCCTATGGAGCAGGCACCCTCCAGCAGCACCGTTTCTGTTTTACAGCAGCACTGCAGTCTGGAGCAGTCTGGTGGTTTGGTTTGATTTTAACCCAGAAGAAATGTCTCATTTCTGATCTAATGGGAAGCATTGTTTCCAGGGAAAGACCAGCCTTCTCTGCCCCGCCGCGGAAGGACAAGCTTTCTGGATGAGCCGATAGCTCATCCCACTGTAATTCTTGCCAAGCCTCCACGCTGCTATGTTGTCATAGAACTCAGTGTTTGTGCCCATCCCAGGGATGCTACCAAGGGTGAAACCAGCCCTACAAAAAAACCCCACCATTTCCTTCAGTGTGGGTCCATGTTGTCCTGGAAAGGACCCAGCCAGCTTGAGCTTTTGTGCAGAAAGGTGCATCTGGACCAGCATCTGCAAATCCAAGACTGTTCCCAAGCAGCAACGGCCACATGGGCAGGCCCAGCGTGCTAAAGAGCAGCAGCAGCAGCCCCAGAAGAAACAATTAGGAAAGGGAATTTGGATTTGGAGGCAACAGGCTGAGCTCCTCTCTTGGCCAGGAATAACCCCATAAATTTCAGATGAGTGAAGCAAGTGCAAATTGATGCTCAGCTTGTTTCGCAGCTCTGACATTTCAGCCTTGTCAAGAAAGAGGATATATGAGAATAGAGGGGGTTTCATGACTTGTTTTAAATCAGGGAAGGGAACAAATGCTTCCCTGATGGAAACTGAGCCACAGCACGTGAGCACTCACCATGGCCATGGCAACAAACCCAAACCAAACCCAAAGCTATCCCAGTGCATCCTGGGCTGGGGCAAAGCCTCCCAAAGCAGCCACTCACCCTGAAGGAAGAAACCTTTAACAAAAGGACTAATTAACAGAAGACTTCTTCCCTACACCAGTAATTTAAACCTGACGAGTGGGGAAAGAAAAACCACACTCCCATTATTTCAGGCTCGCTGAGTTTGGTCAGTTGGGTTGTGCTTTTTCATTAGGCTGCTCTCTTGCAATAAGTAATTTTCCTTAATGCCTCGAATCACTCTTGATACCGCTGTGGTGTGCCTGTGGCCAGCGTGAAGTATGAGGAGGTCACAACTGATGTGTCTTCACTGGGATGGGGTTTCATTAAGTGTGAGTGACCACAGAATTTAACCGTGGAGCCCAGCAACACTGCCCACTAATTGCTTTAGTGTATTCTGGTACCACCACAATTTCCCCTCCTCAGTATTGGGATTCATCTACTTAATCCAGTGCCCTTCGCCAGGATTGTAGGGAGATGTGGCCTCATTATGTAAATACGGCTTTTCCTGAGTCTCTGATACCTCTTCAGTGTTGAGAAGAGGGAGACAGCCCTGCACAGGAAACATCCTGGTGCCAGGAAGACCTCCAGCCCCATCCACCAGCGCTGTGAAGTGGACTGCTGGGTACACTGCTCAACACATAACCCATCACTGAGCCCATTTCACAGGTGGGGAAACTGAGGCACTGGCAGGGAACTGCTCCAGGTCAGCCCACAGCCTGATGCTCATCTAGGAAAAGGCGAAAGCCATGAGAGAACATCAAACATCGGGGCACTGCAGAAAACACCTTTAAGGTGAGCAGAGCTGAATGCTGAATGCTCTGCAACATTCCTCCTCCAAAGCAGATGGCAAAATGAGCAAAGCCAATTTTCCCTTCACTAGGAAAGGGAAAAGGGAAGCCTGGACCAGGGACTGAACCCCAACCCTCACCCTGCATTCCAGCCCTGCTGGAGGCTGCTTGGAGTCGTCTCTATTGAGCGGTGTTATGGCTTGTTTTGCTTTAACTAAGTAAAATCCATCTGCTCTATTGTGCTATTTCTATTCCTAAATCTTGCATTACATTGAAAGTCTTTTAAACCGTCTGCTCAGGAGGACTCTGTGCGGTTTCTAGGGCATTTTCTGTTTAACTTGCATTAAAGTGTACCAAAGAGTTACAAGTGCATTAGTGGTCCTGCTCCCAAATTGCTGTTATAACCTTTGCCCCCAGCCAATCAATCTTGCTGACACCCATTAAAATGAGCTCATGGTGCCGTTTTTATGGCCGGATTAAGTGGTATATCTGTAGCTCGGGTGGTTCGGCGAGGGCGTCACACTGCTAATGATTTCTTTATTGATCTTTAATGATTTCCTACATTAGTACAAGCAACATTAGCCTCAACAACATGCTCCAGGACAGACTGACTAAATAATTCACTGCAGCAAACTGTGATCACATAACTGCACATTCCTCCTTTGTGTTAAGAAACAGGGGTGGAAAGCGCATAATTATAACCTCTGGTATAAGGCAGAAAGCTGTTGCCTCCCCCCAGATTTCCCCCAGCCATTCCCCCAGCACTGACCAACTGCAGGAAGAAACCCAGTTTCATCCTATGTGGGTGGCCAGCAGTACGGAAAAGATGGAGCCATGGCAGCCTGTGAGGGCAGGACCTGCAGGACCCTGTCGAGGCAGATCTGTCCCAGCTTCTCCCCCAAGCATGCCCAGAACAGAAACGAGAGGAGAGGAGCACGTCCTCCATGACTGAAATGAGGTTTTACAATCTCTGGGATGAGTCTGACATCCATCATTACCTGGACGATCAATGGGTGGCTGGGTGGATGGATGGATGGATGGATGGACGGATGGATGGATAGATGGACGGATGGATAGATGTCTCCCCATGCCTCCAGCACACACAGAGTGTATGGGATGGTTTAAAGGAAACCTCTCATGATGCCCAGCTGCAGAGGTATACCCAAGGCCATGGCCAGCACAGGCATCCCTACAGCCAGGGCACCCTGCCACATGAGCAGGAGCAAGAGCAGAGACTGGACCCTGGCATTAGGGAATGAGTGGAGCTGCCACGGACCCAGCACCAGCCACCCTACTCTCCATCCACCTCCCAGCTGCCAAACCCTGGGAAGTCCTCCAAAACCTGATTCTGCAGCATCGCTTCACTATTTCCTTGGTTCACCCTACCTGGGAGCTCCTTCCCTTTGATGGCAATGCTGAGGACCGACGCCAGGATGGGGATGGCTGCTCCCTGCCAGCCACAAGACCAGCCCATGTGGTTTGGGGCATGTCAGAGGCCGTCTGCAACCTCCAGCCTCCAGGAGGTGCTGGTGCTGCTGCCTCGCTGTTTAACTGGGGAAAGCACTTGATGGTGTGGGTCAAACCCTCCACGAGTGCTGGAGCAGAGCCAGACAATGCTGGGCACACCACAGTCTTCATTAGCGTAACTGGCTGCAAACCACAGCTCTTGACCTGCAAATAGCAATGATTTCTTCATTAATGGACATGTCAACAGTAGGGAACCTGTGGTTTCTAATGACACTGCTATTTTCATCAAGTGCACAAGCAAACTATTAGGAAAACAGAAAACTGGAGCCTTCACCCCTCTCCCCCAACTCAACGCAGAGCAAACCCTTCAGATGCAAGGTGACATTCCCAAGTGCTGTAGCAAAGGAGATCTCTCCTACAGAGAGGCTGAGGTGAACATCACCATCACTCATGCTGGCTAAAAAAAACCCTCCCTGATGTTACCACTAGCACGTCAGCAATGGGAAAAGCTTCTGGATGACACCTTTGGATGTCATGGCTTGGTGACCACATAGAACAAATCTAGAGGGGCATGGATGGTCAATGGGGGCTGCTCTGGGGACCTTGGCTGTGACTAACATGGTGTCTTAATGATGGGTGATATTCGTTCCCTCCAAGGCTGCCCTGGGTGGCAGAGCACGCAGGGTGGCATCACTGCAGCCTCAGGAACAGAAAGAGGGGTTTCTACAGAGCAGAAATAGAGCAAAATGCAAGAAAACAAACCAACCAACCCCACTGAAACAGAGCGGTCAGGCATGGGACAGGCTTAGGCTGAACCTGGCACTGCCAGTTGGAAAACAGCCCCCAGCCCCAAAGAGATTCACATGGAGAGCTCAGGGCAGAGGCATGATCCCAGTTTCATGGGGTGCAGCTCCAGCCCTGCCCGTGAGACATCCCTTGACCCTCTGGGAGCCTTTTCCTGATGGCAAAACCCCCACAGATCAGAGGAACCAACTCTGCTCCTTTCCAGCCCAAAACACATGCGCAGCCCGGCCCCGGCTGGGGCTTCTCACAGTAACCATCCCCATGGGCACAGTTCACACCTCAGAGATGCTGCAACATCATGTTTGCTGGTGATAAACACCCCGGGGTGAACCCGTCAGCAGAGGATGCTCAGGATGTTCGTTGAAGATCCAGCTCTCAGGCAGGGTCTCCACTGGGATGAGTCGGCATTGCCCTCCTTGGAGTCAAACAAAGCCGCGTCCAATGTTACTCACTGAAGTTCTGAGTTTACCCACATTTAGGGGGCCAGGAGTGCTATATTGGGAAATGGCACCTGCTTGAGTAACTTCTAGATTAGGGAGGGCATTTGGGGGGAGGCATAAAGAATAACTAACTAACCAACCACAACTGCATTTCATTACGCAACCTGCACGCACCAAACCCAGCGCTGGGTGGGTGGGCAGCCTCGCTTACCTCAAGTGCAATACTTGAAATTACAGTTCATCCCCTAGTTTTAGCTGTACAGTTGACATTTGTTCAGATTTAGGGATAGAAGCATCAAAGCATCCACTGAAGTGGAGGGGGGTGAGGGGTGGAGATGGATTACAGCAACAAATCAGATATTTTTGTTCTCACTCATAGCCGTTACATCTATTTGGAGTAAAACATGCTCTTGGCAGAGCAGTCCTAAACCGTCGCTCAGAGACAACCTTCTTCAAGGGAGGGACTGCCTCTTGTGGGCTGAGGAGAAACCCAATCCCGCAGGTTTTCAGCCCTTTAGACCCCAGGGAAACCTCTCTGGTGTGCGGGCAGGACAGGCAGGATGAACGGGCAGGGATCTGCCCTGGGGGGAGAGGACGGTGCCGGTGGCTGCAGGAGCCCCAACCACGCTTCCCATGTGGCTTCAGAGCCTCGAACCGCTGCCGGCCGTGGCAAGCAGCTCCGACGGCAAAGCCACGAACAGCCCCATCTGCCTATTGACCAGGGCCTGCGGGCGCTGCCGTGCCCAGGGACATCGATCACTGCTGCGGCACAGCAGAAGCCAAGGCCACGCGGGGCAGCACAGGAGCACAGCCCAGGCACAGCACCACAGCCTGGGCACTGATACCATGACACCGGCACCATGACACTAGCACCGCAGCCACAACACCGGCACCGCACAGGAAAGCCATGTGCTATTGCACATTCGGCTAAGGGACCTCGGCAGAGGGTGCCACACCATCTCTGGACCCAAGGGTGTGAAGAGCCTAAGTTCAGCTCACCTGCAGATCCAGACCTGAGCCCTTGAGGAGCTCCCGGCTCATGCAGCAGCATCCGTGGTGCATCCGGCTGGACCTTGCACAGGGAACAGCCGCAGCAGTGCTCATGACTGGAGTTCCCATGCCATGGGGCACCCATTCCCACCGGGCACCCTGCACCCCAGGTGGAGCGTGGGGCTTTGTCTCCCTCTAGTGCACATCGCTCCAGAGCAGCTCAGCCATGGGACATGATGGATGGGGCATCCCTGGACATGGCGAGCACCCCAAGGCTGGGGCTCACCAAAGGGTTGGCCACTGCACCCAATGGCACCGGGCAGCAGCTCTGCTTCCCGTGGCAGCATAATGGTAGCATTCATGCGCCATCAGCTGGTCCTGACGTGGGAATGTACCCAAGTGGAGGTTGCATCCTCATAGGGCACAGTTTGGACTCAGTACCCCAAGGAACTGTTCACCAGAAGCAGCACCCAGAGTTTGTCACCTACAGTGACGCAACCGGGAGAGTTCTATCACATCCCCACACACCTTCTGTATTGACTTTCCCTGTTTGTCCTGTTAAACAAATATCCTGGCAGGGGTACAGGGTGACTTGTTATCCTTGCATTGCAATATCTAATTCACTGATATATCTATTATTCATTTATTTTTCTATTATTCATTTATTCACTGGGAATTTAGAGGCAATCAAAAAGGCACTCTTGGTCATTTTGCTATAAAAGCATTTTTGATCCTCCTCTCTGCCAATGCAAACTTGTCTCTCTCGCTTAAAATACATTAATGACCCATTACAGGGATGGGATCTGATGCCCTGCTTATATATAGGAGCGTCTTCGGAGATTTTGAAATTGATATAAATAAACAGGGGCTTGTTGTTAATGCGCTCATTAAGCAAGGGGTGGGTTGGGGTAAGGAACACAATATTTTCCACTCTGAGCTCCCTGGGGGCTCTGCAGCAGTAGATGTTAATGCCTAAAAACAAGTGACAAGAGAGAAGAGCTAGTCAGTGCCCATCAGGCACCAAACAGCTCTTACCACCCCATGCTCCCACGGCCATGAGCCAGTCCCAAGCCCTGCACCCCAGTTGCTGGAGCAGGGAAAGCACCGGCACAGGGACTGGGTCCCCTGCAGCCCTCACAGCTATATAACAGCCCCTCACTTCTGTTTCCCTGTTCCCAGCTGTGGTCACCCCTTTCCCCGCTTCTCCCTTTGCTCCTGGCCTGAGGTGACGCCGGGCCCCAGCTCCACAGGTGCCATGACCCAACGGCTTCCCACCTTCCAGCAGAACCTTTTGCACGGGGTATTGTCCCCAGGCATCACCCAAGCTGCTGAGCAAGGCAAGGGCACAGCAGGGCCACCGTGAACCCCAAATCTGCCCTCGACCACCAGCGCAACTTCCCTCAGCTCTGCTGAGCATGCAGGGTGCAGGCTGCCACTGCCCACCACAGAGTCGCCTCTTGGGGTTGCTGCTTTGAGACAAAGCCAGATGAGGTGGTTTGCTGATGTCCTACTTCTTCTTTAGAGTCTCGGCTCTTCTCCCACTTCCATAAGCAGCACCTTCTCTGCTTGCAGGAAGAACACGCTTGGTGAGCTCCTCGACCCACCATCTGGTCCATCTTCCAGGAGACCAGGTTACCTCTGAGCATCCCCGTGTCTGGGAGGAGCCTTCACTCAGGAGGAAAAATGAAAGCAGGGAATGGGCTGGAAATGAGGGCTTGACACAAGCCCTGATATCAGCTGAAGATTTTCCATCTCTTTGGAAGAGCGGCCCCATGATGGCGACCGCCTGGTCACACACTGGTGGCTGAGTCAAGAGAACCGGGCTGGGGGATGGCCCAGCTTGCACACCCTGCCCTGAGCTCATGGCTTTTGAGATGAAAAGCAGCAATACATTCCAACCGGGAGAAGTGGCCGGGCAAGAGCCGGGACGTGCATCTCCTTCTCATCCTGGCTGTCACATGGTTGTGGAGCCCCTGCAAAGCACAAGTCCTTCACAGTATGGATCAGGGACAGGTCTCAGAGGAGACGCTTGACTCTAATGGCTTCTTGGAGGCATGAGCTCTCTCCAGGTGCTGCCACCTCAGCCCAAACCTGCCTGTGGAGCGGTGGCATTTACTGTCTTCCTCCAAGGCTGCTGAAGGGCACAAAGACCATTGCAGTGAACCCCCACGGTGGCCACAGTCAGGGCCAGGCAGAAGATATGAATTATCACATCAGTGAAGCGGATTTAAAACAAAACCAACCAAACAAAAAGCCCTCAACCAAAAATGAAAACAACCCCAACCCCCCACCAAACAAATGGCACCAGCATTATGGAAAAAATACAGCTATTACTGGCTGCAAACATTCAGGCTCCTGAGCAAGGCCTTTCATAGGTAATTTCTGTTGTAATTAACATCTCTGGGTCTAATGGATCCAAGTTCAGGGGACAAAGAGCCGCATTGTTAACAGCCTCTGCTCCTGGCTGCGTCGGGCCAGGCTGGGGCTGGACTGACGGAGAAATCTCTGCTTTCATCTGTCATTAGCGCCAACCCAGCTGTTATACCCAGGAAATTAAAACTATTCACTGCAGTAAAGCTTTAACGTCCGCGGTTTTATTTGACGTCCTGTGACTTACGGGCTTGACTGGATCCCCCTGCTCTGATCTCCTGGATTTATGAGCTTGAAAAGGCACCGAGTGACAGCGCCCGGCACTGAGCCCTGGGCAGGGAGTGACACACGGGCCCGGGCGCCAGTCTCCCCCCATGGCTCCCAGGGCAGCAGCTCCCTGCTGCCTCTGGCTTCGGGAAACCTTCCCAGGGCCACCCGTGACACCCAGGCTGTGGCTGTTATTCACATCCATCAGCGCTTCCATGCAGGGCAGGCAGCACAGAGCAGAGCATCGCAGGGATGCCTGAGAGAAGGGATGGGTGCTGCAGCACTGGTCAGCACCAGAGGTGGGGACAGCCCACTGCAGTACAGAGGAAAACCTGAGATACCGCTCATGTCTGCCTCAGACTGCTCCATGTGTTTTACAGCCTCCTGGGCATGGACACCTCCCTGTAAATTTCCATGCCAGCCCATCCATCAGTGACTTGTACACTTAGGAATAAAGGAAGGAGGCAGAACCCTCCTCTGAGCAGAACCTTCACTGCAGGCAAAGCAAGCAGATCAATCCTGCACCTGAAACCTTTACACGTGGTGCTCAACCTGCCCCTTGGGGACAGGTATCTCTGAGCTGCCAGCAGGGAACGTGCAGGTCGGGAGAGCTGAAGTGGCTGCTCAGTGCCCATGGCCGTGCTGGAGAGCGGCTGCAGCAGCATCCTGGATTTCAGCATGCAAAGAAATGCTTAACAGATGGATTTTGCATCCATCCTTGTGGCTCCTAGAATAATCTTCATAAGCCACAATGTGCCCTTAATCCCACAACAAAATCAAGTCAAAGAGCAATTAATGCTCTGATACCTGTGGCTAGCTGAAGTGATATAGAGCTGAAGATTTCTTTTTCCATTTCACTCCAACTGTGGTTTTGTTTTTTTCCAGCCATTCTCTGGTCAGTGGTTTTAGGGGCACCAAGGTTCACTTCTGTGGGTAACCTCCACTGTTAGCTGCTGATTTAATTAACTCGGGCTCCTCTGCCTTCTTGACCATACCAACCCCAGCAGGGCTGCGTTTCAGACACAAGCCCTGGGTATTTCTCAGGGCTTAAATAAAAGAGCCCAGAGAAGTCAAGAAGACGGCTCTGAATGGCCGGGCTCTGCAGCTCCAGGGCAGCAGTATCGGTTGCTTAGTCCTAAACCCAATTATCCAACAAGCATTTGTGACCTAAACTTGAACCGAGAGTTCGACAGCTCAAAGTCAAGGCATGACCACAGGGACGCTCGCAGCATCTCCAGGGGCAGCACTGAATGGCAGGTCCTGCTGCTTTGCAGAGGGAAGGGGAAGAGCAGAGTTTCTGAGCAGGGCAGGCAGACAGAGAACCTCAGAGCCCAGGGAAGGGACCCACGTTGCCCCAGCAAAGCCCTGGAACTGCTGCCCCCATGGGCAGTGTCTGCAGGTCCAAGTCCAGGTGGGGTTTGGAGGAGAAGCTCCAAGTCCTCTGGATTAGGAAGCAGTGGGAAGCCAACTGTTTCCTACAACAGCATTTGCCAACAAAGCCACCAATCTGGACCCCCACGAGAAACACAGTCCCCCGCCTCCAGGGATGGGTCAGCACCTTCAGCAGGACGTGGGGATGTCCTCAACCTGGCGCTGAACCACTCCGACCTTCGTCAGCGGCCAAAACCCCAGCGGGGCCCGGCCCGGGCGGGAGCTGCCTTGTTTTTAGCAACCTCGTTGAAATTTAAATTGATTTGTTATTTATCCAACTGACAACAAAGAGAGAAAAAAAGAGCCCTAACTCTGTGCGCTGGGGAGATTGGATTCCTGTATCACTGTCAGCTGCATTAACTTACTTCCTGGACCTAAACTCAATTAGGGCAGCATTCCCTAGCATTAATAAATCAATACCAATGCCATTTTGATATATTTTGAATGTCTTTCATTATATATTTCAGGGCAGGGATTAGTGCTGGATTCAAAGTTAATGGGACGTGACAGGGCAGATCAAGTTGGGGAGGTAAAGCCTTAGAGCCGTTAGCTGTAATTGCTTTCTGTTGCAAAAGATTGTGGCGGTGAAACAAAGGGCTGCTGAACTTTTCTTGTCAGGGAGTGATCCCAGCCGGGACTGTCCCTCTTTGGAGGGGGAAGAGGGGTTCAGCACCAGCAGAACGTCTCAGGTGGGGTTTGTGCCTGTAATGGGACAAGGGTACGGCGCCAAGTCCTTCCTGCAGCAGCTTCTGGGATGGATTCGCACCTCAAGCCCCTCCTCAGGGCTGGAGGGGCTCCGGCTCCCCCCACCGAGGCTGGCTTTTAACTTAAGGGGTTGTGGGCAAATTGAACTGGGTTTGGGGCTCAGCTCGAAAGGGTGAGACAATGGAGCCACGGAAAGGGATTTGTCCACCAGCCCCTCTGAAGGGGTCTTGGAAATTCAGTGCGAACATCCAGCAGCATGGGCAAGAGCCTGGCCACTGGGTCTGCCCGTGCACCCGGGCCCAGCATTTCTCACAACAACAGGGCAGGGAAAACACAATAGCTCATACCACAAAGACTCACTGCAAAGCAAAGAGGAGTTTGCAGAGGTGATGGAAAAGCCTTTACTCAGGGCGGGGAGAGTTTATGGCATCAGGAAGAGCGTGAAATACGGGTAAGCAGCATGGTGCTGCTGCCACAGCTAGAGACACAGTAGATCATCCTTGATATTGGCATCCTTAAACCTAAGTGTAAAAGACAAAAACCCAGATCCTCAGCTGGGATTAACCTCACCAAGTCACACAGACAACCCGGTCCTGGCTTTGGATGCTCTGGGCAATAATACCTCGATATCCTTCATGGCAAAGGTGAATCTCTGCATCTCCTCCTCCCTGTACTCCCCACTGCCTCTCAAATTGATCGGGACAGTCCTGATTGCAGATTAAGTGACCGGCTATCAGTGACTTGAATCCTGTCCATCAATCACTCAGGCTGGTCGCTTGCAAAACATTAGTGAAGTAATTTCTCAGAGCGACTCTTTCAGACAATAAAGCGGCACCTTGCAAGATGGAGCGTGCGACTGTTAAAGGTCTTAAAAGCATTTGCCAGTTATGAATGGCCTGAAGGGAGCCATTCTTGCTGCATCTGGGGATGAATAAAGATGGAAAATAATAGTGTATCAATGGTATTGCAACTTCGCTGTATTAATCTTTTAGGGATTAAAGTTGTTTGGCCCTTCCAAACAGGAATAGCACAGAATACCTCTTGATTTTGGTGCATTAGAAGTGGAAGAATGTGTAGTCTGAGACCACTTCTCACCCATTCCCACCAAACTTATTGTGGCTGTGTCCCTGAAAAGCTGCTGCAGCCTGTACAGGGGACAGAGACACACAGGGAAGGGCCCAAACTCCACCAAAACCCTTCCTGAATGCAAACTTCAAAGCAGCAGAAAAGCCCAGTGTTTCCTCTGCCAAGCAAGCAAGCCCCCAGACCACATTATCCTGTCCATAAAATCAAAAGATGCTATTAAGAGCAATTAGGAGTCAGGATTGCCCTTTGAAAACAGGTGGTTTCACTTTCAGGGGCACCACAAGCTGCAAGAATAGCGGATTTATGTAGATTTTCCATAGCTGACTCGGAAAAAACCATAACTGGAAGGAGCCCACTAAAGCACAGCCCCGAGAAGGGCGGTAGCACCGCGTCCTTTTGCCATTCATTTCCTCCAGAGGCAGGTGCTGATCTTACTGGAGGGTCAGGCCAGGAGCGGAGGCATCAAAACCCACCATACTGTTGATCAAAACCATTTAGCCCCAACAGAAACCAAGCAGCTGTTTTCCCAAGCAGATTCCAAAGCCTCATAAAAAGGCACTGAAAGCGTAATGATCTTATAAACCTCAGCCCCGAGCACACTGGGGGGCAGTTCAGCTCTGACCGCATCATCCAACGAAGCGCCCAGAATAGCTCTGCTCCCAAATGACAGCGACTGCCACCCTCCAGGTGATGCAAAAAGCCAAATCAGGCTGAACCCAGCAGGGATCTGGGTCCAGAGGCAGGATCCAGCCAGCAGGTTCTCCAAGTGCCTCTATCATGGCTGGGCTCTCCTGGGGTTCTTGTGGCTGGTAGGGGTCTGGCTTAGCAAAAAGCCAAATGGAGACGTTCTGGCCACATCTGCAGCTTGCTGCATTCCACAGGGCATTTTCTGCCCACTTCTGAGCGACTATAGTATAGGTTTGTAGCTCCTGGAGGGTGTGGAAAGTCGGTTGTCGTGGGCTTTTATCGAACTTGGCCATGGAGACTGAAAGAACTGAAATAGACGTTCAACTAAGACAAGGCTCAGTGAGGATTGTTCCACCTCGGCCGCAGGCAGCACACCCTCCTGGATGGGCTCTGCCACCCCCATGTTCGTGCCAGGTGAGACCCCAAAAGCAACCACCATCTGGACTGGTTTCCCTCGACTTCCTTGTCTCACCCGAGGGCTTAACCCACTCCAAGGAGAAGGAGAAGAAGAATGAAGAATGGCTTTGCCCAGATGTGTTGCACAACCTTTAAAAAAGCAGAAGCCTCACTTGCGAAGAAACCTGCTTTGGGCAGCCCAGACGAGCCCCAGACCTCTTTGCCCACAGTCTTGAGCAACAATTTATCCCGGCCACGATAGGGATCTTCTCTCCCCACACCGCAGCGAGCCCAGCACAGTGAGCACAACAGGGTTCAAGATTCGCTTATGCATCCAGCTGCTATGGCTTAGCAAGGGGGTCTTCATCCTGCCAACAGGGTATAACGCTGCTGGCTTGCTCCTAGCCCAGGGGAACGAAGAAAGAGATGCAAAGCAGGGGCTGGAAAGCTGAAAGAGCTCACATCTGCCTAAGAGATGTTTGACGTTTCCTAGTTTTAATTAATTAAAGATGTCAAGCAAATGGCAAAGAGAGCTCGGGGCTGCTGAGACCCAGTACGGGGGCAAAACCCTGTGTATGAGTGTGGAAATCAGAGAAGGTGTTTGACAACCAGGGAGGGGGATAAAAAAATGGAAATATTTCAGACATTCCAGAAATAACAGAGGCAGTTCCTGAATTACCACTGTGTTAATGGATGGAGGCTCCTGTGCTGGCAAGGCACCGAAACCTGCTGGATCCCCAGGACAATCAATGCAGCGGCAGCGCTGCCGGCGCAGCATCCCTGCAAGGCTGCAGCAGCGATGGGGCTGCACCAACACACACTCTCCTCACAGCCCAGCCCTATGGCCATCGCCACCAGCGGATGCTTAACATCAAGATAAGAGCGTTACTGCATCAAGAACCATCAGATCCAGGGAAGGCAGCAGGAAAAACTCATGCACCGTGCGAATCCGACCACGAGCTCTCCCTTTCTACCCCAAACAAGGCTCTTATGTCCCTCCCTGGAGGAAGTTTTGAGGCTCCCTTTCAGCAGGGTTAGAGCCTGTCAGAAGGACGGCAGGACGCATCTGACGGACAAGCCCATCTCCCCCTACTTCTTGCCTTTACTTCAGACATGACCTTTTGATTTCTCGGGTAGAGTGTAAATTACATGTCGCCAGCATAAAATATTAAATCCAATTTATATTTAATTATTGATGTTATTATGTATTCCATAGTAATGGCAGCAGGAAAAAAACCCAACCACCCACCCCACCATTAAATAGCTCGGTTGCATTAGCAGCTTCTTGAGGTTAGATATCTTCCTCCATTCCTTCTTAACGGCAAGATTGATGGGTATGGGGAACTTTGTAAATAGTCTTCCAGAAATATTTTATCTGATTATTGTACCTATAAAAGGGAGCGGGGAGGGGGAGAAAGGGCCTTTGCAAACCACTACTAATTATTTGCACAGCTAAAGGGCAAACAGCTCGGTGAGCTGCGTGTGTCTAATGCTCTCCAGCAACCCCACTGGAGGCCGGCCGCTCCGGTACCCCCGTAAGCAGATGGGGCCATGGAAACCAGCCTGTGTTTAAGAGAAAAAAGGGCAGTGGAGAACCACAGTGGTTTTTATCCAGCTGAGATTTAACCAGTCTGTTAAACTTGAGTTAGATGGTTTTGCTAAAATATTAATCGATTCTGTTTTGACTTGATTAAGTTAATTTTCTGCCCATATATACATATGTACATACATATATATATATATATATTTAATGCCAAAGCCATTCAAGGTGAGCACGGCTTCATTGCATTGGTTTTGCTCCTGTGGTCCTCACAGGAGATGAAAGGGATTTATGGACATCCAGCACCAACCAGGCTCCCTATGGGGCAAAGCTCATCCCACTACCCCAGGTGCTGAACCACCCAAATCTCCTTCACCCCCACCACAGCAGCTTCACGTTCACCATAACACAGCAACAGCTCAGCTCATTTCTGCAATGCCCCCCCCAGCACCCGCAGCTCAGCACAATAAAACCAACATCACCTCCCTCACTTGAACATTCCAATCAATAACCAAATAGAGAGAATCCAACTCAAGAAAAGTAAAGACCAAGAATCCCTCTGGGGACTGATGCAGGCCACTAAGTGCTCCAGTGTCACTGTGCTGGGTGCACCTTTGGGACCGGGCAAGCGTCAAAGGCGAGGGGGAAAGTTTACCCACGGAGCTGCTCCTGTGAGACAAACATGTGGGATCCTTGACATTCCCCCTCCCATTCGGGGGCTGGCAGAGCTCAGGCGATGCTCCAGTGGGAGCTGCTGGGCTGACCCCACACATCGAGTGACATCCGGATGCTCTGCCAGTTGCTCTCCGTTTCCTGTGCACCGTGAGCACATTGCGCTCGTGCTTCGAAATAAAGTGCTCTTTTTGATGGGAAAAGCTTTGGGTTTTACTAAGAACGCTCCTCAGCAGCCTCATAAAGCAGCTCAGACACCTCCAATCAGGCAACACAAAACACTGAATCGGGGTCTTTTGGCTACCTGAAAACCTTCGCAGGTATCTCATGGAGCCAAATGCCAGGTGAGCTCCTGCCCCATCACCAGCACTGTGCGAGAACCACCTAAAGCTACTGGGCCAGAAACCACCGGGCATGACCTGATTCTTCCTCCACTCCCCAGCACCAGCCTAGGGCCAGGGCAGCCCAGACTGCACCCTCCTGCTCCTGACAGCCCTTGCTTCCCCCAGGCTCTGGCACACAGGGACCATGAGTGCACTGTGAGATATTTCAGCGTCACAACAGCTCCGAGGAGCAGCAACAGCTTTCCAAGACTCACATTTCCCAAAGCAGCTCCCAGGGTTTGCAGCACAAGAACAGCCCAAAGCCCCCCTGCACAGGCTGATGAGTGGCACATCCAGGATCCTGAGTAGCCACGAGTTCCCTCCCTCCTTCCCACCCGCTGCAGCTGATTAATCCCTAATTGCCTTCACCTTCTAGAGCTGCCCTGCAGCCCAGGTGCCAGGTGCCAGGCGTCTGACACTGCCTCTTGTCACCTCCGCATTGAGCCAGCTTCAAACTGTGGGTCTGGGCTTCGTTTCTGAGTCCACAGGACCTCAGAGGGCTTTAAGAAGGGCCCAGACTGCAGCACAGAGCTGGCTTTGCACCCTTCCTTCCCTCCATCATAACTGAGAGAGGAAAATTAGCCCCAAAGCGTACCAAGGGTCGTGCAAGCCCAGGGGATGTGCTGGCTCCAGGAGCACAGGAGCATCCCTCAGTGCTGGGTGCTTTGCCAGGGCTGCAGGATGCTGTTCAATTATCCTCTGTGGTGGCTCAATCGCTTCCAGCAGAGTTCTCTGCCCGGACCTCTGATCTGGCAGCATCGATTCCCTAATCACGTTTGTCCACATCCTAATCTCTACATTTACTTTAATGCACATTTATATCTATGAAGAACAGCAGAGCCCAGGGTGTTTCTCAGAAACACTCCGAGAGCTCCAAGCAAGCACCACACACGGGCATCAGGGACCCACACAGCCTCACGCTGTGGAGCCGGAGGGATTCCTGCTCCTACAAACACATAGCCTGGATCATCTGCTTAATTCCTTTCTTTTCCTGAAGATCCACATACAACCTCCGCCAACCCATTCCACAGCCACGGGCAGACAAAACCCAGCTCACCCGTGTCCCGAGGTCAGTGAGGCACCTGCAGGGACACAGAGGGATGGCACCGGAGCAACGTATGCAGAGCCACGGCCGAGCTGACGCCTCCTGCCCCAACGAGTGGAATAACTGCCCCAGACAGGCAGGGACCGCTCGGGGTCCCTGCACCCCACATGGGCTCCCAGTCCGGGAGAGAAGGCCTCGGGTGCTTTGTGCAACCACCATGGCAGGGATGGAGCTGCCTGGTTTGGGGGAGCAGCCAAGGAAGGGGTGTGAAGGGAGGAGGCGGATGGGGAGGCTGAAAGCACGGAGGGGGCTCATAGATCACTGCTGCATCCCGCGCGCTCCATACAAACCCATCTGGGCTCCGGAGGCTTCCCGGGATGAAGACGTTTCCCCCTCTCCCGCCTCCTGGGCTAATTTTACTCGGCCTGGCCGGGCCGCAGCTCTGGTTCTCGTTACGCCCCCCGCCGCGCACCCGCGCCGGCACGCAGCGCTTCTGCAGTTACAGCAGAAATAGCCTCGCTCTGTTTGCTTTGTCCTTCGGCCGCTTCCAAAGTTGGGAAAAAATGACGGAGTAACAAGAAAGGGGGAAAAACCCAACAAACCCCACCAAAAACCCAACGCAAGCAAACCCAACCAACAGAGCAGGCAAATCGTAAATAACCTCTGCGTGCCGGGGGCCAATCGCGCTCTGGAGCGGAAGCAGGGGGAGGATGGGAGGAGGGAAGAGATTGAAAATCTCGGAACCTGGCATTTTGTTTATTACCAAAGCAAACCCCCAAACCCGCGCTCGCGGTGACGCCGGCCCCAGCCTCGCGCTCCATCCCGCAGGGCCCCTTGGCCGTGGCTCCCCATTGCAGGGTCCCTGCTCGGGGGCAGACACCCCACATTTCCTCCTCCGGCCATTCCCACTGGCACAGCCACCCCAGCACTGGCTTGAATGGGGCGCGGGAGCGTGTACCCACCTTGTGCCACTGTGCTGAGCCCTGGACCAGGCAGCACAAGGGAGGGAGAGGAGGATGAGCTGAGGGAGATGTGAAACATCAGCAAGAGGGAGAGCAGGGATGGCAGGGAAAAGGGAAGGCACCGGCATGGGAGGAGGGGTCTGACCCCTAAAAGGGGGTCAATAGTGCTGATCAGAATGGCCACACACTGCCAAATTCCTGTGCATGGCACATCCAAAAAGCCACAGCCCCAGGGGAACCTGAAACTGAGCTGCAGAGGAGGGGAGCGGGGGCAACGCTCGAGGTTTTCATCGCAGCCCTTCCTCGATGGGAAAACCACATTGAACAGAGGGTCCAGAGCACAAAACACTGTGTTGTGCCCCAAAACCTGAGTGAAAGCCATCACCCCCTGGGCTGCCGGGTGCAAGGTGGGCGCGGGGAGGAAACGGTCCCAGCAGCGGGTGAGGAAGCTGCGGGGCTGGGGCTGCATCCAGCACAGTCCTGGTTAACACATGTCACAAAACTGAAAGCCAAATGGAGAAGGAAACAGAAGGTGACAGTGAAGATACCGTGACTAACGGGACCTTCCAGGGCTGCTGAGAGGAACTGCCTTCGCCTTGAGGTGGTCAGGGATGTGCTCGAGAGCTGCAGATACCATGGAAATGCCACCCAGGTGGTTACAAGAATGACGGATACAGGCAGCCGAGCAGGAACACGTTTGCAGAAGTGACACCCGCTGGGGCTCACACCAGTCCCCAGCCAGGCGGGGCGGTTCCTCTGCTTGCTCTCCCATCAAACAGCTCCCATACAGCCACAGAACCCTTCCCAAATCCTGCCTTGGACCAGCACCGCCCCAGGGCTTCCTACCCCTGACCGAGGTTTTAAGGCAGGCACAGAGGTGCATGGCATCAGCACGCCTCTCCCACTAACAAAAATCACCTTTCTGTCCTGTTTTAGGATGCTTTTTGCACAAAGGAGGAGGTGACCGCCCGAGGTGCTCCCAAAACAGGGGGAGGCATTTGTGCTACCCAGCAAAGAGCAGCATCACCCACTGAGCCCTCCCAGCACCCATGGGTGTCCCCAGGCAAAGGATGTTCTGGGCAGCTCTTGAGGGATCATCTCCCATGGGATGACTACAGATGGCAGAGATGGGGCATGGCCTGAGGGGCACTTACAAGGAACCCAAGCTTGCATTTCCCCATGGGCCTGAGCATCCCCATGCACAAGCATCAGCTCCTGGGTTTGATCCTCCACGAGAGCTGAGCAAACCCAGCTTGCTTGCAGCCCCACTCAGCTCCTTTCACCAATGTTTCACCATATTAAGCAGCTGAACTGCATCATCCAAGGAGTGTCAAATTGGTTTTAAATGGTTCTAATTATAACCAGGAAGTTTTAAAGCATGTGGGTGGAAAGGAATGCAGCAGATTAATTTAATAGCAGTTACCACGGCACAATAGTCCTTCAATTAAGAGTTCTTTCTGGCTGGGTTTTTTTTCTCTTTTTTTCTCTTCCCTGTTAATAATAAATGTCACAAGTGAGAATAGACATATTACTTCATCAGATGCTTTGGCATATCTTGTCACCGAACGCCTTTTGTGCAGAAATAGTAGCTGAAAGGGTAATTTTATAGGGCTTAGCACTCACTTAACACTTTAGAGGCCAAAATCAGGCCTCAGAAGAAACCCAACAAGCTGCACCTGCTTACATCCAGCAGGATCCGACTCAGCAACCACAGAAAAACCCCAAACCTCGTGCAGTAGCGGAGTTTTGCTATGGTGCATCAGACACGAGCCCACTGGGAGCATCCCACCGCCAGCACATGGGGCTGGGGAGCACGGGAGCCCCCAAAACACCCCCGCTTGGCTCTGTTTGTGTTCCCAGTGCTGAGAGCCTGAGCCCTGTGCCCGCTGCAGGGGGAGCGGGACCCCCGTAGTCAGGGAAGGGGGCGGCTTCCTCCCGGCTCCGGCTTTGAACAGCGTGGGGGTTCCTGGGATCCAGGTGTGCAACGGGAAGCGGCGTGCTTCCAAGGAGAGAGGCCGTGAGCCGCATGGGGTGTCCCACAGGAGCGGCAGCACCCGGCTCCTTCCCAGTGTTCCGACCCCATCAGTGACCGTGAGGAGCAGCAACATGCACCACATGTGTCCCTGGGAAGGAAACACTGGGGCTCCTCTCATTAAAGCCATCAAACCAGGCTGTGTTTCCAGTACCCCGTGCAGCACACCAAGGCTAACTCCCACATCCTTCATCCTCCCCTGCCTTTGTAATCCCTTTTCCCACCCCGGTCTCAGCTGCAGCCCGGCAGGTTTCTCTTTGCAGCTGGAAATTTCCCCTGGCTCTGGCTCCCAGTGCTGTGGAGGGAACCCCCCAGCCCTGGCATTGCCTGAAATAGCCTTTACCATTCTTATTTTCTTCTTTGAAAGGTTTATTCTGGTGGGTAATGAGGGGGGAGACTGCTGGGTTAGGGGAAAACCACGGAGCAACCCAACCCAGCAGTTAATGATGAGGGAGGATGCAGCAATCTAGGCCAGGAGACAAAAATCCTGGGAAGAACAACCAGAAGCATCTTTGAGAAGAAAACCTATGGCTGGTGGAGGAGCAGGAGGCTGGGGGGGGTCAGGAGATACCCCGACACCACCGGGCTCCCTGGGGCACAGGACAGAGGAGGGATGGAGGGAGGCACAGTGATGGGGCCCATGAGAACCGGGACACAGCATCCCCTCGTCAGTGCTCACTCAGCCCCGGCACTGCAGCACTTGCTCGCGGTGCCCGGCAAGACCGCAGGAGCTTCCCTGCACAGTGCCAAGTGCTGGAAAGCATCAAAGACTGAGTAATATTCCCCAAAATCCGGCTTTGTCTTTGTGATTTGTGTTCGCGTTTGGCCGACGCGATATTGAACAGATGCCTGAAGGGACTTTGGTGCTTAAAAACAACGCACAGGAGGTAAACAGGGAGATTTATTATTTTACTTTTGTGGTTTTGAGATAGTTTATGGCACTGGGCTAATAACTCACCAACCAAAATCTCCATTGATCAGGGGAAATGTTGCGTTATCCTCCCTCCACACCCAGAGAGGCGGCTCCCGTGCAGCCATCCCTGCCCCACTGCCCACCAGGGATAAGTCGCCAGTGTCCAAGCCCTGTGCCCCACGGCAGAAGAGAAGTGAACCCCTGGTGTCCAGGGCAGCCTCATGACCCCCATGGTGCTGCGGACTCAATACTGCTCATGCTAGGACTGACAAGCAGGATTGTCCCCCACTGCCCGGCTTGCAGCATCCCTCCCTCCAGCCCCCTTCTCCCTCCTAATTACAACAGCAGGACTACAGGTCCCCTCCTTCCTCGTTATTGACAGTTAATGAATTGCCACTTGTCACATTCCCCCAGGGAAGCATCCACCCCCAGCAATCGATCTCTGCTGCTGCTGGGTTTTGGGAGCCTCGAAGGTGTCCCCATCCCATTGGGCTGATGGAGAACCAGTGGGGCACCTCCCAGAATGCCTGTGCATGGGACGAGGCACCAGGTCCTTGGGGTGGCACATGGGCTGTTTCCCAGCCAGAGCTTGGAGAGGTGGAAGCACAGCAGTGAGCATCCCGGGCCGCCCTCCCTTCTCACACTGGTATTTCTGTGATATGCACTGTAAATCTGCTTCATTTGCAATTCACAGCTAATGACTGAGGTGCTCTCATCCAGGAAACTCTGCGAGGTTCCGGCTTTTAAGGGCAAAGCTGTAACCAGGCAGGAGCTGGTGAGCTGTGGAGAGATGCCCCAAAAGCTGCTCCAAAAGCAACATCAACCCCCTCAAGAAGCCCATCATTTGTCGGTCGTTGGGGCTATGAATCCCAAACCATCCACCCCATGTTCCCTGGCCCTTCATCCCAGTTCAAGCCATGTTCCCAGACCAATGATGGGCTGAAACATGGACAGGGAAGGCTTGGACAAAGCTTCCCACAGGCCCTCCTTTGGCCGCTCCAGGGGGACTCTCCGCGTGGTCCCAGGGGAAGGTGGGGTGGGTTTTCCATCGTGCCCACCACTCGCTGCTGGCATTAAAGGCGAACCATTGCCATCATTTGAACTATATGATCAGGAGCCTAATTCAATACAATCAGGCTCATTGTTTGAGGCTTGAGCATTTAGCTGAAACCCTAAGCCAGCCCTGCAGTAATTTGGCTGGGGAGGAATTGATTTTGACCATCAGCACTTTCTCATTTTCAATAGAGTAGGGACGTAACCAGGTTAATTTCTGTTAAGCACATTACCCAGGTACTTTTTGCTCTCCAGTCCAATGATTATGTGTCTGATCTGAAAGATTATAATTGCAACCCAACAGGACACAAGCACCAGTCTGTGATTGAAAGGAACTGGACTCAAAGAATACCAGTTTCTCTTCTGCCTAAAACCCAAACAATCCTCACATTTCCCCTCTTTCTGAATTCCTCCATGGTAAATGACTACATGCAGTAAAGCAACGCATTAGATCTGCTTCAATGAGGAATACACTCTGATTAATCTTATCTTCCAACACACCAGTGTCACCCTTCTGGATTAATGCAGTTATTGCAAGTTTGGTTTGGTCCTACCCAAGTTTTAGGTCTATTTCCTTCTTTACCCAAACCAATGCTTCTGCTTGCGAAGGGCTTCCCAGCGTGGCCAATCCCAGCACCGCACCTGTCCCAGCATGGACACGCCGGCGTCCCAGACGCTGCCTCTTTTCCTGCCCCCAGCTTTCACCCTGGTGACAAAGGAGATTTGATTTCAGGCCTGAGATTCCCAGACATCGGCACACCACCGGCATGGCCACGCAGCAGGAGCACAGTGAACCCACCCTGTGTGTGCTACCCAGGCGCTCCCCTCTGCTTCCCCCACATCCAGAGGTGGGAAGGGTCCCCCCACTGAGGATGGATGTCCACCCCACCGCCGCCACCCGCCGCAGGGCCCAGGCCCGGGCTGAGCGCCTTGTCTCCAGCCCTGCCTGTACATTATTCCCCCTGATCATCAGAACCTTCTTCCGCTTCTAAAGCACCTTTCATCACGAAACAGGATGGAGCGCGGCAGCTGCTGAACAGCACGAGCTGCGCCGCGCAGGCAGCGCCGGGCAGGAAGTGAAGCAGCTCCCGCAGCTGCTGGGACCGCGCAGGAGAGCTGAGCTCACGCCACCGCATGCCGGGGCCTTATCGCATCCCCGGCACGCTCCCGGCTGCCTCTGACACGCAACGAGCCCATGTGGCAGAACGCGTGCGATGGCTCCGATGGGACGCGCGGCGCTGGGAAGACTCCAAGGGCAGAGGTGTCCCGGGCTGCAGCAGCGCATCACAGCCTTGCCTGCAGCACCCAGCGCGTGGACCTGCTGAGCTGCAGCTCTGACCTGCACCAGTGGGGTTGTGGCATTGCACAGCCAAGCCATGGCACTGCACACCCAAACCATGGCACTGCACAGCCAAACCATGGCACTGCACAGCCAAACCATGGCACTGCACAGCCAAGCCATGGCACTGCACAGCCAAACCATGGCACTGCACACCCAAACCATGGCACTGCACACCCAAGCCATGGCACTGCACACCCAAACCACGGCACTGCACAGCCAAACCATGGCACTGTACATCCAAACCATGGCATTGCACATCCAAACCATGGCACTGCACACCCAAGCCATGGCACTGCACACCCAAGCCATGGCACTGCACACCCAAGCCATGGCACTGCACACCCAAACCACGGCACTGCACACCCAAACCATGGCACTGCACATCCAAACCATGGCACTGTACATCCAAACCATGGCATTGCCCAGCCAAACCATGGCACTGTACATCCAAACCATGGCATTGCACAGCCAAACCATGGCACTGCATATCCAAACCATGGCACTGCACACCCAACCCATGGCACTGCACATCCAAACTATGGCACTGCACACCCACCCATGGCACTGCACAGCCAAACCATGGCATTGCACATCCAGACTATGACATTGCACACATAAACCACAGCACTGCATACCTAAGCCATGGCACTGCACATCCAAGCCATGGCACTGCACATCCAAACCATGGCACTGCACAGCCAATCCATGGCACTGCACAGCCAATCCATGGCGCTGCACACCCAACCCATGACACGCTGTTCAAGTCAGGTGCTGCAGGGGATCAGCCCCTGCTGGTGGCAGATGGAGGCTGCACAATGGGGCAGGAGTTTAGGGAATAGCTGCTGCCGGGTGCCCCAGTGCATGGCAAAGCACTGGCTGTCACTGTGTTCCAGCTGCTGTGCTTGGTGCTACCAGCACCGCTTCAGCTCCAGCTTGGAGCTGTTCCCCCTCGCGGGTGGGGGATGTCCCAGGGCTGGGGCTCGCTGCCTGCGGGGCCTGGCTCATGCCCCGGGGATGCGGTGTGGCCGCTGCCACGCGGGAGCCACAGCAGCACAAACCTTGCCAGTGCCCCGGCTGAGCAGCCCCAGGAGCTTCCCATGGCGAGGGCACCGGTGGCTGTCACCGCAGCCCCGCACACCCCACTCACAGCATTGCGTTTACTGCGGTGGATGGGAGATAACCAATGATGTCCCATTCCACCCCCCCACCCCGACCAGGATCTTCCCCTTTGAAAAGGACAAATATAACTGGGATGAGTCAGTTCCTCCGAGCTCCATCCCCTGTACAATATGTAACTGGAATTTTTCATTTCGGCACTGCAGGGGAGGCATAACTGGAGAAGACAATGGAGTCAGCTACAACCAAAAGAGCAGTGCCAATTCTGTGCGCATGAGAAATACAAACATTTTTTAATCTAAAAATAAATTAACTGTAAGTGACAGCAAGAGCAGATCTGTGTGTACTCACTGCCAGCCGCGCAGGACCAGCCCCTGCTCCCTCGGCTCAAAGCGGGTCAGGGAGAATTCCCTGCTCTTTAGGGCCAGGTTGGGATTTGCAACTCTACCACAGAGCCGGGGAGACACTGGGCACCTGCAGCAGGAATGGGGCTTCCTGAGCCGGGGTCAGACACAGAAGCAAATCCACAGACGCCAGGGAAACCTCTTGGGTTTATTTTCCAGCTGCATTACAGCAGCGGGAAGGGAAAAGAGGCTCCAGTGAGCGCAGGGCTGGACACAAACCCATGGGCACGTCCAGCCCCCGTGGTTCAACAGGAGGGCAGCGACTGCACAAGTGGGTGACGGAGCCGCGGCCACCCCGCACCATGGAACCTCGGCCCCCAGCCGCTCACCCTCTGCTCGCTCCTAACCCGTGTCTGGAGGGGACAAGCGGTGACCGAGCGCTGAGGGCCCAAGCTCATAACTCAGACACTGAACTGCCCGGTGACTGCGCAACATCAGCCCCTTTGCTGCTGCTTCTCGCAGATAAACCTCTTCCAGCACCGGTGGTCCCTGTCCCTGGAGCAGTTGCAGTTTGCTCCGTGTGCATGGAAATCTGACAGCTCCCAGCCAAGCAGCAGGGATGCGGAGGAGGCAGGTGAGGGGAGATACCAATCCCCAAACCACGTCAGGACAACCCTCTCCTTTTCCTTAAGGCACTGTTCACCATGGCTATAGGAAAGCCCCCTGCCCCAGACTGCTCTGTTGCACGGCACGGCTTCACTAGGTTGGGTTTTTTTTTCCCCTCTGGCTCGACTCCTCGCTGGGTAACGCTGCATTTGATATTTTTAATCACTCAGCATGCATCAGAGTTTGGCAGCAGAAGAAAGTGAAGTTAAAAGAGAACAGAGACAGTTGGGGTTTGCCGGGGCCTGCCATTGCCACAGCCCCTCATCACTTGTGCTGCGTTTCCCTCTGCTGGGAAGTGACGAGCTGCAGATGACAACGCCGACGCCAAAACGTGCGGTGGGGCGGCGGTTACTGACCCTGAGGGTCTGGGTTGTTTCTACAAAGGAAAACAGAAGCTCTGGACCTCCGCAGACACAAAGGGCGTTACGAGCACACGCACATGGATGCACCTCTATGGCAAACCAGCACTGCTGACAGACCTGAGAGTAAATCTGTATTCGGGTACGCATTATCTATGGACAGCACCGGGTTTCGCCGTTGCTCTGGGGCTCAGGAGGCTCCTTCTGGACCACTGCAGCTCCCTCGCTTTGCTGCAGCGACTGCATCCCCCACCGGCTCCTTGGAGAAGAGGAGGAAAGCGCTCGTTACCAGCGCGCACCGAACCGCGGCTCGCTCCGAGCCCGCCGGGCGCTGCCTGCCCCGGCTCCAGCGCTGCGATCCGGGTAACGGGAGCTCGCTCCCGGCCGGCTCCAGAGGCAGCGGCCGGACTTCAGGCCTGCCCCGGGGCAGGCGGCGGCGGCTCCTCCCGACCGCTGGGGGGCGCCCGAGGCGGAGGCGGCTGCTCCCGGACAGGACGTGCGCAAAGGCGGAAGCGGAAGGGCTTCTCGTAGGCGATGGCGGCGGCGGCGGTGTCGGAGCTGAGCGGCCTCGGGGCTCCCGATCCCGATGTGGGGGTGAGGCGGCGGCGGCGGCGGCGGCGGCGGGGGGGGGCTCTCGGCTCCTTCCCCCGCCCCGGGCTGAGCGCGGCTGTTTCAGGGCTCCTCGGGCTCGGAGGACGAGGCGCGGCCTGGTGCGGCGGCGGCGGCGGCGCAGAAGCGGGAGGAGCGGCTGCGCCGGTTCCGTGAGCTCCACTTGAAGCGGGTACGCGGTGCGGGGCCGCCGGTTCGCGGCTCCGGTGGCACAGGGCACGTCCCGCGCGCACGGCGGCGGGCCCCGAAGGCGGTGGTCGGGGTGGCCTGAGCCGGGCTCCTGCGGTCCGGGGGTTCCGAGCGGGTATGGCCGTGCGTAATGGACCGCTTTGTGCCTAGAACGAGGCTCGCAAGCTGAACCACCAAGAAGTGGTGGAAGAAGATAAAAGACTTAAATTGCCACCGAACTGGGAGGCCAAAAAAGCTCGGCTGGAGTGGGAGCTGAAGGTGGAGGAGAAGAAGAGGGTAAGCGCACGAGCACAGCTGCTGCAGCCTTGCTGGGCCGTTGGCCATGCACTGGCAGTGGGGCAGAGCCCAATTCATGTGGTGCTATGGCCTTGGGAGCTTGTGCAGGCAATAAAGTCCACCTCACAGTTAAGGCTCGAGTATCTAAATTACTGTCCTGCCCTGTGTGCTGGCTGGACTCATCCAAGGAGTTATAACTAAGCTTGATGTTTGGCTGTTACAACTGAAGCATTCTTTGTTCTCTGGCAGGAATGTGCAGCAAGAGGAGAGGACTATGAGCGAGTTAAACTGCTGGAGATCAGCGCTGAGGATGCAGAGAGGTGGGAAAGGAAAAAGAAGAGGAAAAATCCAGATCTGGGATTTTCAGGTAATGGTTTAACTACGTAACTGTGTTTGTACCCAGCTGCAAATTGACCCATCAGATAAAAACCTTCACCTCCACCCATTTCCTTCCCCAGATTATGCGGCTGCTCAGCTGCGCCAGTACCAGAGGCTGACCCGGCAGATCAAACCTGACCTGGAGGAGTACGAGAAGCTCAAGGAGCAGTAGTGAGTTTTGATTTGTCATCTGATGGTGTCTGTGCCGTTTCAAAATTACTACCTAACACCAAAGTAATCTCAGCGTAATCCTTTCAGCACATGCTGTGCTGAACATCTCATACACTGTGATGCTAATTAGTCTTTTATCTTGAAACTCATGATCCCATAATTGACAGTCCCTGTGTGAGGAGTAGGAGCTGAGGTTCATTCATTACAAATTTGCAGAAGTGACAAGTTGTGTCACTTGCACTGAGGGTGGGTTTAGCACCAACACCAGGAGCTGTTACAGTAAACTCCTGGAGCTTTGTGTAAACTGCTGTCCATCTCTTCCTGTTGTCCAGCGGGGAAGCACTTTATCCCACCTCTGACAGTCTTCTCCATGGAACTCATGTGCCGACTAAGGAAGGGATCGATAGAATGGTCGCAGATCTTGAAAAGCAGTAAGTAAACAGAGAGGTGCCACTGGGAGCCCCTGTGCAGTCACACCCCCAGGTTCACCACGGGTGCCATTTGCCTTTCAGGATTGAGAAGCGTGAGAAGTACAGCAGGCGCCGGCCCTACAATGACGATGCCGACATAGACTACATTAACGAGAGAAATGCCAAGTTCAACAAGAAGGCAGAGAGGTTCTATGGGAAGTACACAGCTGAGATCAAACAGAACCTGGAGAGAGGAACAGCTGTCTGAGTCCTCAGCAAAGCACCCACCCCTGCTCAAGTTTGGCTTAATAGAGATTTTGTGGGTCATTTTATCAAAAAAATACATTGTAGACCTTAGTCATTTGAAAGATCAATGATACATTTAATGTGATGTCATCTGCAGACCTTCAGCTGTACGTAGCTTTTACTTGCAGAAGGAACAAGCTTGTGCAATCACATTACACACAATAAACTGGTGAAAAACTCAAATTCTGAGCAGTAGCCAAAGTTCCTGATGACATGTTTGGGGAACATGAACTTTGGTAAAAGCCTGTTTGGGGACTGTTGCGTGATGAGTGTGGAGCTCCACTGTACCACACAGCTGACCGTTACTGAGGGTGAGGGACAGGGACATGCTCTCTACACTTGCCAGCCTTGCCTGGCAATACAGTTCCTCACTGGAAGAGTCAAACTCACTTTATTTTAGCAGCAATTTATTTTCACAAAAGCCAAGCTAGCGTGAAGGTTCAGAAATCACCTGCTGCTGCAGGCTGTGTTAACAGCAGGGGAACAGCTCAGCCTGGACCTAACACACCACAGTGTGCAGCCAGCTCACCACCCAACATGGGTCTAACACTTGACACACCAAGAAGCCAGTGCAAAATTTAAGTTTATTCACTTGACGGGCTACACAGTATGTATCAAGACTTCAAAATAACAGCTACTGAACAGTTGTTTAGAAAAAGTTACCCACCTGTAAGCTCTAGGCCATTAAAGAAATACAAAACATGTACAACTATATACAAGAGTCCCATCTGTGGCTGGTGGATCACTGTGCTCTAGATCTGAAAGAGAAACCTAAGATTCCACAATTAAGATCTCAAAATGAACACTCAGCATTAACAAATCTTCACCCTGATCAGACCGTTTCAGCCCTTGCTACTGAAGTGTGCACAATGCTGCAGTCAGACACGAAGAAGTCAGCGTGCCCGGAACAAGGCACTTTTGGGTGAGAAGTTGAGAAATGTTTTCTTCTCCTCCTTCCTGACAGGAATCCACTGCCCATAGGGACTTCCCTTCCTGTCATCTTCTCTTGCCGGGGAGACTGCTGGTTCTTTAACCACTTGGCTCACTGGCTTCTGTAGGGCTGGTTTTGCCATTGTATTCTGGAGAAAAACAAACCACAAGTTTCCTTTAAAAATGCTGCCCCAAGAAGGAATTGCACCAAGGCCTGCCAGCTTCCACTGGTGGGACAACGCTTTCAGCTCACAGGAGACCTGATGCCTTCTGAGTATCACCTATGGACACACCTGCCACAAGACTTGGGGAAGCTGATTTTTCCTCTGTTTGCTTTACTAAAACATGTAGCTTGAATTAAGTTCTGGTGTAAACTACCTCTGGCATATACTTCTAAGCCTACAGCACAGTACGCACATTTGACTTTAGGTAATCATCCATTTTGAACACACTGCTATAGTGATTACAGGGCTGTGCTGCTGAAGGACTAATCCAGCTCCAAGAAACTCATTACTGAGTCAGTAAGTTCATTACCATTATTAAGTTTAAATTTTGCAACCAATGCTGGGACAAGCCTAGCAGAGTGGGGAAGTACCAGGCTTCTACCCTGGGAGGCCACACTTACATTAGGACTGAAGGAAATGCTCTTCTGTATAGCTGCTCTCTCTATTCCACTCTTGGTCACGTTTCCTGCTGGTCTCGTGGGTTGCTAGAGAAAGCACACACAGCTTAGGTGGGAGGATAAATTATTCAATGCAAGTTAAGGCAGTTACTAGAGAGCATGAACTTTCTGGTGGAGTTGCTTCAGATGTTTACATCAAGAGTAGCTGTTAGCTACTAAATATCCAAACAGATCAATGTCAAACTCTCTTTGAAAGCATTCAGTGTTTTTCCCCCCAAAGTCCATGTCCCAATTCTCTCATGTGATATCCATGCCCCCATTACAGATTTTAAAAGGATTCCACCAACTGGAAGAATGGACTGCCCCACAGTGCAGTGGGAGAGCAACTGGCATTACTTTCTGCATATCCATCCTGCAGAGCTTTGGATAACAATAAACTTATCTGCTAGTGATGCAGGCCTCTTCTTCTGTACTCTCAATATCTGGAATATATTGCATATATTATGAACAGGATGCCTGTACCATTTCTCTAAACCCCTCAGTATATTCACAACATCTGAAATAGCAGCATCTGTTCAATGGGAACAGTTAGTGCAGTTCTGCATTTATCACTAACCAGGTCACACTCTAATGACAGAGCCAAACTAACATCCACTTTAAGCTGCTCAAGTTTCTCCCTCCCTTAAATTCACAGCAGCTACAGCCCACAAGTCCCTTTATTACCAACAGATTTTCTTCATCATGTCTGGAACCATAGTCATGATTTCTATAAGACAGAAATAAAGTATGTAAAATGCATTTGTGTGCTTTGGTACGTAATTTCTGGGAAACAGTTTGTTGCACATGAAAAACTTTTAACAGTTAAAAAGGGTAGAAAGATGTAACTTGGAAAAAAAAAAATCAACCCACACTGTTCACTCGGTTTCATAAGGAGACTCTTGTTCTGGGTCAGAAACACACAAACTAGTTTAATTAATATCCTATCAGAAGAACAACCCCAAGGAAAAAACTACATTCACCTCTCCGTCCCAACCTGCTACTAACTGGAAGCCTGCAGGTATTCAGTGGATCAACCACCTCACAAGAGTCCACAGTACTTTTGGCTCAGAGCAATGTGGTTTCCAGAGCAGTTTTTACCACTCTGGGAAACCGAAGTTTTTGTTCAACAGTTTCAATTCATAATCACAAACTCCAGAGTTAAAACCGATGAGACATCCATGCAGAGCCAAGTTAAGAAGGGTTTACCTTTTCCTTGAGAATACTCCAGTTCATACTTACCTCAGCTGACTCCCCAGGATCTTCCTGCTTTTGTTTGGCGCTTTTTCTCTCTTTGGGAGGAGTAAACATCTTCAAGCTTGCTGGCAAAATGATGTTATCTGTTCCCAGAGCTTTTGCAGCATTTGCTTTTGCAATTTCCAGGAGTTCCCTCTTGTCTACAAAAACAGAAGTTTCTCCTCTTATGCTTAAATTAACACATAACTACTCACACAAGCCTAAAACCTGCAGGTTTACTATCACCGCACCTAAGCGAGCATTAACTGTGATGAATCTTCATCAGAACTTGTGATTTAGCTTCAGCTAAGTGCTAAGAATACGCTCTGAACTACTTTTTTAAACACATGTACTTATAACCACTCATTGTCACTTTCAATTCTGCTCTGTAAAGCAACTCAACAGATGTAAATTTGCCTGGTTAAAATAAATTGTATGCGTTGAGGTTCTTGCACAACAAAGGCTCAAAAAAGAAGTACCTTTCGCACTCAAGTGGAGAGGTGACCTACTGCAAGATCTTGTTCGTGACCTGCTCCTCCAGCTCCTGTAAATCTCAGGATATATTGTTCTCCCAAATCCATAATATTTTCGGCATCTAGAACGTGATCTGCTTCTCGAGTATGACCTTCTGTAATAGGATCTTCCACGGGACCAGGACCTGCTGCGGGACCGGTACCTTGGTGGAGAGCGGCGGTACCGGCGGTGGTATCTGACGTGGTATCCGCCGCGGTACCGCGTGTGGCCACGGGATCTCGACCAGCTTCTGGAATATGAGCGGGAGGATCTTCTGTACCTTCGGGAACTGGTTCTTCTACCCCGTGACCTCGATCTGGACCGGCTCCAACTCCTGGAGGAAGCTGAAGAGGAACTACTTGAACTGGACCGTGAACTGCAAGACGATCTGCTGGATGACCTTGTGGATGACCTGTCACAACTGCTCCTGGATCTCACAGATGACTCTCTCTTCTTTGGTGAGCTGAGGGTTAAGTCATCCATGAAGCCTGTCATATCCTCAGTCTTCCTCACCACCATTTCCTGCACACAGGTGCTTTCAGAAGCTGGTTCTAGTTTTACTGTTGTTCTGGAATACCCAGTCTCTGTTCCTGCCAAGGGTGGGGAGGGGAAGCTCATAGTTTACATGCATTAAGGTATTTATACGACAGCCATCACCATTATGGCACACAGGCAGAGAGCTCCAAGGTTAATTAAACACCAACAGTTGCCATCCAGTTTATCAGCATGTTTTGCCCATGACAGTTTAAAGTCCCACCATTTCCTTTTCTAAAGTCAGTCTTTCATATGAAGTGAAAAAAACTTTAGTTTGAACCATGAGTAGTTCTGTGTGAAATTTTGAGGTTTGTTCGTGTGGGTTTTAACACCCTTCATTTGCTAGGTTAGCACAAGTCTTTTTTGAAAAGGATATAAGTTAATACCTTTTTTCTCCGCTCTCCCAACATTATTTCCAAGGTATTGTACCTTCAATCTATCCTAAATGCAGCCTATTACATCTACAATGAAAAATAACCACCTGCCTTCCAGGTCAGTACAAATGGAATAGCTTTATCCTGCAGCTCTCTCAGAGCCTGCAAGGCACGAAGCAGCCACACCAAGACCGTGACGGTACATTACAAAACTACGCAGAGCTCCACAGGCCCCAGCAGCAAACTGCTATTAAAATCATTCTATTTAACTAGTGAGGAGTATTTCTCCAATGCCACACTGGATGTGACTCCGGTTTTGGATGTCACGCTTGCCGAGGTTACGCATTAATAATTAAAATGGCTGTCCCTCTAGCGGCAGCCATTTCATAGCTACAGAGGTTGCTGCACTCCACCTGAGCTGCCTTACACAGGACTACACCCCGGAGTCATGTCAGCATTCACAGCTTAAGGCTGCTTGCTTTACCTCAACGTTTCTATTCACAGCCCGCTGCAAGCCAAAGCTACCAAATAAACCCTAACGCCTTACTGAAACCTGCACTGTACCCTGTCTGTGTACGAGCCGGCAGGAAGCATTCCCCCTCGCCACTACTAAAGTCGAAGCTTCACTCCTAAACCAGGACCAAGGTCACAAGCGCTACAAAGGGCACAGCTGAAAGGAAACGCCCGACGAACCCCGATCTCAGACACGGCACCACGTATCAGCGCCCTCCTCCCGCTCACGGGCACCTACCGCTGGGAGCCGCCGGGCTCTGCTGGTCCTGGTTCCCGCGGGGCTCCAGAGCGCTTCTGCGAGGAAAAGAAACCAAATATCGCCTGTGGAACCCCGACAACGCCGCGGCGCCCCGCGACGCGTCCGACGGCAAACACACCCCCCACCCCCCGCCCCGAGCGAGCGCGGTGCCGCCGCCGCCTCACCGGCTCCAGCCACCCGGGCTCCCACCGCACGGGTCCTGCTGAGGAGACAGCCCCGCTCCGCGAGTCACCCCCATGGCAGCACGGACGGGACGGACACAGCACCACCGCTCCCGCCACAGCGCCTCTGGCGTTCCAGAACGTTCCAGCCCCGCGCTTACGTAACGGGCCGGACCCACCGCGCCTGAGCGGCACCGCCCCGCCCGTGACGCTGCCAGTGCGCCCCGCGCATGCGCAGCGCTGGGTGGCGGCGACCGCGGGAAGCGCCGCCCACTGCCGGGACCGCGCGCAGGTGAGGGGCACCGGGGCCGGGGCCGGGGCCGGGGCCTGCCCGCCCCATCCCCGGGCGCAGCTCCGGGGCCCCGCCGAAGCCGTGCACCGGGACCGCCTCCGCAGCGGTTCCCCGCGGGGGCTGCCGGTGCCCAGGCGCTGCCAGCGGCCCCCTCGGAGCGGGCCCTCTGCGAGTCGGACCCGTCCCGCGCGGCCCCGGAGCTGAAGGAAACGTCCCTTTTCCGTCCGCAGCCCTTCAGAGCGCTGGAAGATGTCGGGGTTTCTGGAGAGCCTGAGGTGCTCAGAGTGCGTTGACTGGGGAGAGAAGCGGAACACGATCGCGTCGGTCGCTGCCGGAGTGCTGGTGCGTGCGGCTTCGCTCGGGCTCTTTGGTGCAGTCAGGAACTGTTATCCCTTTGGAGGTGAAAGGAGGGACAGGGGTATGTTTTCCTCCTGTGTAGCGTTAATGACAAAACCTGTTCTGGGCGCTTGCATACGTGTCTTAAGTTTTGCAGCTTCTACTCATTTAGTGGCTCCTGGAGCAGGTAAATCTCTGGCTTTGCATTTAACCCTGTTCTTCAGTCGATGGCAAAACCAGTTGTGCTGTCGTCTGAGTCAGGGTTGGGATCTGTAGGAATGATTTCCTGTGCTAATGTCTCTTTTTCTGGAGCTGCCTTGTTAAAATACGTGTGTCCATATTGGAAGTTGTTGTGCTCTTCTTTTGAACTAGTTTTTCACTGGTTGGTGGATAATCATAGATGCAGCTGTAAAGTACCCCGAAGTGGAAGACTTCAACCATTCCTACCATGCTTGTGGGGTTATAGCCACGCTCGCATTCCTAATGTAAGTGCAGTTTCTTGATCAGAGCCATGCATTCCAACTTACTTTGTGCAGTTAATTAGGGAACACATAGTCTTTAAATGGAGAGGGAACTAAGAATAAAAGATCAAGTTACAGTGGCTCTCATATCTATTTTACATTTATTGATACTTAGAGTAAGGAACCATTTAAAAGGTTAAATGTTGTACAGGTCCAAGGCTTTGGAGAAATGTTTTTTACTATTTCTAGCTAAATCACACTATTAAGTTTTAGCCTTATACCCTTAAAAACAAATACATAAGAAATACAGGATTTTATCCTTTTTCTGTAGGTTTCTGAGAGGTTTCCTATTCCTCCTATTGCTTTGTAAAGATACTTTTTGTTTTACTCATGTTTACCCAGTTTGACTCTGTTTTGCCTGTGCAGGATCAATGCGGTATCTAATGGCCAAGTGCGGGGTGACAGTTACAGTGAAGGCTGCCTGGGACAAACAGGTACAGAGCTGTGGGCTGTTGTGTAGTGACGGGTCTGGGAAGCCACCAAGCCTTGGAAGAGCCATGAGGGCTGTGCCACGAGAGTTGTTCCCTATGTGGCTCTGGTGTGGCTCCCAAACCAAAGCATCCTGCAAGGCAGGAGTGTCTGGACCCAGACACGGGCACAAAACATCCCCCTGTGGTTTTCAAGGTGCTCGGATCTGGCTGTTCATTGGTTTTATGATGGCTTTTGGATCTCTGATTGCTTCCATGTGGATCCTTTTTGGAGGCTACGTTGTTAAAGGTAAGGTACAGTGTGGCATGTGATCTGATCCGGCTTTGAAAGTTTGAAAATATTTTAAATGCGTGATGAATTTTAGATCAGTACATCGGCCTTTGTTTTGAAAAAGGAAGTTGGGTCACTTGAGTGCATGTAACAGCCCTGCCAGCGCCTGAAGCTGCAGTGAATTCCACACTAGTGAGGGCGAGTTGGTGCTTCTGTTTAACACATCCTCTTGTCAGCTCTGGCCTTACTCAGTTCCCAGGGGATTTTCAAAGAAAGCCAAGGGCCCAAGGTGCACAGCAGTGCTAATGTGCACTCCCTTTTGTATATTGTCACTGTACATGAACATATGCATTCCAAACAGGATGTGCAACCCGGTGTGGTAACTGCAGTCTACATCAGCAGTGCATGAGAGGCACATGTTTGGTTAGAGAACAGGAGATATTTCTTCTCTTTGGAAAGCTAAATGACTGGGGGGGAGGAGATGACACAAAAGCTATTGAATTAACTTTCCAGTGGGGTGAGGCTGATGGTTGTCTTCTGAGAACAGAGACTGGAGAGGATTTTCTGGAGACATACATGGAGATATCTTTCTTTTGATAGAAAAACCAGTAGTGTACCCGGGAATAGCTGTGTTCTTCCAGAATGCATTCATCTTTTTTGGGTAAGACAGCCTCTTTTTGTTTGTTTCATCTGATTTGTTTTTAATGGTAAAAACTGAAACTTGCTGTAACCTGGTTCCTCAATTCCTGTTTCATAACCAGACATGAATAAACTGCGTATCAAGGCAGCAGATACCTGGGATCTGTCTGCATAGGTTTCATTGCAGGACCAGGAAATGGATTTACAAATACCACAGTTTGCTTCCTGAAATCTTGTATTTAACATCATAGGTGTTTGATTTGCTCCGTGATGTACTTGTGTCCCTTTATTCTGTTTTAAACAGAGGACTGGTCTTCAAGTTTGGTCGCACGGAAGACTTGTGGCAATGAACATGACTGTGGAAGTGCATTGACTACGCTGGGTTTTTAACTGCACACTCCCCATGTTTTATAAAGCCATTTTGTAAAGGGTGACCTTCAGTTGTGTTTGAAGATAAACCAAGGAAAACTCAACTCATAGCACTAAAAATCCTGGTTCTGTGCTGTTTCATTTTTTACTCTTGTATGCTGATCGCAATGTGTAACGGTTTTGACACATGTAGAATTGCTGCATGTCACAACAGAAGTCACTTTTGTGATACCATGTTTGCTACAGGTAAATAGTATAGTGGAAAATGGATGTATTTAACCAGCTGTTTCTACGACATTAGTTACAATCCAAGACTTACTAAAAATGCTTTAAAACAACTTTTTAACATCTATTTATTAAATATTTCCTATATCTGGACAATATAACCATTTCTTCCATTCAAAATTTACTGGTGTGTGGCTTTTCTTGCATAATATAGGACTATGCTGCTTTGGAATCCCCACACACACACTATGGCGGTAATGAGGAAGTCTCTGGTGAGTAACAAGTCACTGTTGCTGTGGACGGTGCAGTGGCTGTAGATGGAAGCAGCTCATCCACAGACCTTGCTGTCAGCTGTTTTGTAACCACTGTGGAAAAAGGAAGAGTTCTGTCTTTGGCAGGGAGGACAGTCACTGCCAGAGAGAATGTTGATCCTGTGTCTGCCCCTTCCTATGCATTCACCTGGGCTGCTGCTCAAGAAATCAATGATGAAAGAGATGCAGGGAAAAGAGGGTGAATAAATTACTATTCCTTAGCAGCATTCCTGATAGAAAACAGCTGTTGGTTTGGCTGCTGGGAAGTGAAGGACACCAGTTGAGCCTGGAATGCACTGTGGCACAGGTAGTAGCATAGCATACTAACTGTGATAGACAAGCCATCAAATTGTCATTTTCTTTTATTAGATAAGCACTTTTTATTAAGTTTTTCTGTGTCAGCTATTTTGGAACAAAGAAGACACACCGAGGATCACAATCCATTTAAACACAAGGGTTCACTTGCCCCATCAGGCCTGAGCTCAGCGCAGGGTAAACCAGCCCAACATACACCACCCTGGGATTCGTACCACCCCGGCCCAAGCACTGTCCCCATGGCCTCCCCTGCTGCCTGCAGTCAGGGCAGCCTTTAGCCACTCTTCCCACATGGACAGGCTGTGCTGAGTTTTACTGCCAATCTGAGTAAATACCACTGCTGAAAAGGGCATGAGCCACAAGCAGAACAATTTCACTCCTTGTCACCTGAGCTTCTAAATAGATAGCTTGAGCCAAGGAATTATAGATTTTTCTTTAAGATGTCAGATAACTCAAGAGTTCAGTCTGGCAGGATGCAGAGTTCTGGCCCTGATCCAGCTCGCTCATCAAATCCCTGCTTAACAAAGCCTTCAACAGAATTAATTTAGCTTAAAAAGAGATACTTGAATGCTTCGCTAGAGAAGAATGAGTATGGACACTTTGGAAAATTGCGCTTTAACATCCTTATTTTGGCTTTGGGAGCTAAAAATAATTGAAGGTTTCCAAGCATTTTGATTGATAAGCCATTACAGCAAGGAATGCAGCCACCTTTTCTGTACCAAAAAGTACTTAAGTTCAACAAAGCAGTTAAATGCATCTGTAAATTCACACACTATCTTTCAAGAATAACTAGTACAGTGTATTACTAGTTTTTTTGGGTGCCCATTGGGATGGCTTTCTTGAGCCTCAGTCAAATCGCTCATCTGGGTTCGCCCTTTCAAAATCCAACAGCCAAATGGGGAAACTGTGGAAACAAAGATTCTTGTATCAGAACATTCTATGCATCAAATCATCATACAAAACAGGCACTGGAAAACATTAGAAGGTTCTTTTCATCCATGTCTTTTTTCTGTAATTCAGACACATCACCTTCAGCATTTGTAGGTGCCCAAGGCCTGTGTTGGAGCATCAGGCTGAGCACCACCCTGCACCCAGGAAAGCCGAGGGGCTTCCAAAATGTACTGTGAAATGTAACTTTTCATTTTAATTTATTTCGGATACCCAGAGCTCTTCACCAAGGTGCTCTATGTTCTCCCACACCTTTCATGTGACATTGAAACTTACCTCCCAGTAAAACTGGTCTTCAAAGTACTTGGATACAGGGATGGTCTTAAACAGTCTGAGGTTTAAGATTAAACCTATTTGCAAAAACACATATATCCAGTATGAATATATACATCAGGGAAAGGAGACGACTGTGGAACTGGAGGTTTCTTAATAACCCACCTGCAAATGTATCGTAGCTCAACTACAAATAACTAAACGCTTCAGCAGAGCCCCTTGACACAAGCTGACCTTAAATACAAAGGAGCTTGCCAGGATGACGGCTTGTGTTATTAAACATAAATTAATCAAGGTAAAAGCCATTAAACAGCTTGCCAGACTCTAAAAATACATCCAGAATTAGTCTTGCATGAAAAAGGCCTGTGTATTTAAAGCAGCAGGGCTCACAGCACTGCTAGCTTGGGATTTCAGATGGAAACATTTGGACTTGTAAACAATCAGTTAAACACTGTATTTTAAATTATCTAGCTGAATGTTTTTTAAAAATCTGCTTGATGAGCTCAACATCTTCATTACACTTGTGGGGAGCACAAAGGTTTGAGATGAATTAAAATACATAAAAAATGATTGTAGAGTGTATTTCACAGCAGTTTTCATCTGCCGTTTCTCTTTTATTCAAGATAGAATCAACAGGTACGGAAAAACAGCAGCTGCCAGGATGTCACACGGGGAACACATGAGCCCTGGCGATCCCAAACCACTCATGACCGCAGCCCTGTGCTTGGCTGGTGCCCACCAGCTACGGACGCTAGGGAGCCCGGCAGATTCCTACCCACTGGCCTAAAAAAGTGGCAAGCACTAGGTAGCATTTCTGTGTCACAGATACCCAGATGTAAAACTACTTCCATCCTGACACATCTCCTGTCTGAAACGCAAAGGCAGCTGTTAAGTACGTGTTAAAATAAGCTTTGCCAATGAAGGAATGGTGCTAGTAGGTTATTTGTGCTGAATACACCTTAAATACAGGGCTTTGAAGAGTCCCCGGCTCTTCTCCAAATAATTTACCCATAGAAACACACTTCACAGCCCCAGTTCAGCCTCTCTCTGCAGAGTGTTGCGCTGACATGACAGCAGGTACCATAAGCTGATGTACCCCTTACCCTGAGGACATGCAGAAGGTACCAAAACATCTAACACCTTTTTCAATACTGACCTGCAGTAAGACCTGTTATCAAAGCGATGCTGATGGTCAGGCAGAAGGCACTCACTTGAATCATGACCAAATAACCCAGACTGAAAAGCAAAACAAGTGTTTCACCTTTTGAAGTTGCTGGATGTATCATTAAGACTGTGAATTAATCTGTATCTCCACAGCATTTTATGTCAAAACCTCCCATAAGAAATCTGTTATTCCAGAATCTCTCTGTGGCTGCAGACAGGTGTTCTAAGAAACCCTATCAGAAGCCTAACACACACTTCAGAGGACATTTTTGCCCTTAGGAACCATTGTTGTGGTAGTAAAATGTCATAAAGTCTGTTTTTTCAAGAAGAACATGTAAGGCCCTTATGCTGCACTGTGGTTCCTTTCTGCATAAAGTGAGATCAGGGAACTTCTTGTAGGACATGACATGGGGCTGATTTGTAGAAATGAAATGCCAGTGCCAGATCAAAACAGCTACAGGGCATATCCTGAACTGAGCCTTCAGCTTTTGCAGCGTATCTCCCCAGTGTCTTTTCTAGCTCAGTGTCCAGGCTGGCTTTAGTCCAAACTGGCATTCTTGCCCCTAGCTCAGAGTTCAAGCCTTATCCACAGAGAAGTGCTGAGTTCTGCCCCCCATATTAGCATACAAAGCTCCCCAAAACATGTTACAAAAAACCAAACTGAGTCTTGGAAGGACACACATCCGCATCCTTCACCTCCTGTATCTGCCGTATTGAATGTCAAATCAAAAGGGAGACAGAAAATGGGACCAAAAGCTAGTATGGAAGTTTTGATCCAAAGTCTGCTCAACACTCAAAGTCTTTTTTACTGACATTTTTGGACTTCAGAGATTATCTTATCTGATATAAAACAACTTATCTGTGATGATCTTCTGTATGTATGAGAACTCTTTTCAGGGCACACTACAATAATGATTAGCTAAGTTTATTACATAATAGCAAGAATTTATGTACCTTGGTAAATTATTCCAGTTTTTTATTATTAAGAGAATGACCTGGGCAAGAGCTCCAAGCACGGCAGGCATGCCAAAAGTGAAATGAACTCCAGAGGTATCATGAAGCCTGAGAGGAGGATTCAGGCATCCCTGGGAAGAAGAAAAGATTTAACTGATACACAGGAGCACAAGTTGATAATAGTGTATTGTCTATTGCAGACCTAGGAAATGAATTTTGGTCTTGCAAGTTGCAGTCCTGCACTCCGCTCAAAAGACCTCAGGTCTCCCAGCTTTAATCTTATTGAAAGAGAGGTTTCCCTTGAGGTATCCTACATTGGAAAAGAAGTTTATATAGCTTATACAAAAAACAATTTCAGGGTTTGAGTACTACCTGTGCACAGTAAGATCCTAATATGGCTACCACGCTGGCAAGCAGACCCAGAACCATTGCAATCCAAGGGTGCTTGATACTGTGTGCTGCATAACCAACAGCGACCCCACCAGCTAGAACTGCACTGTGGATGTGAGACTGTAAAAGCAAAGAACAAAAACATGGAGTGAGAGTTCAGTCCTCATGTACAGCAGCCTCTGTAGACTGTGAATTGTGATCTGAGGACATAATTTCTATGTTGCAACTAAAGTCTTCTGCTTGGGAGGCAAATGACTGTCAGGCTGAAAACCTGGACTTGTTTTTACCTAGTAACTATTATACTTCTAGTGTATTACTGAGAGTCACAGAAAAATCCCTTTTCCATGCAGTGATTTTCTCCCATTTCTTACCATTCTGAATTTCCCATCCTTTGTGGTCAGAACAGACAAGGCAAAGGCAGTGACAGCACTCACTGCAAGGCCAAAGTAGGTATTGTAGATGGCTCTCCACTTGCTGTCAGATAGTACAGAATTGAAGCTTGGCCAGAACACCCAGAGAAAGAGAGTGCCTTGGAGACAAAGACAAGCAAATATCATTACCTGCTCTAAAACACAGTGAATGAACCACTCACTGTCTCTGAAGGGCTCCAGCCCACATTCTGCTTCCTTTGTAACTCCCACAATTTAAACAAAGGATAACACCTTATAATGCAGAAAGCCCTAAGAGCTACCTGCTATACCAGCACCTTCCAAGAGACACACCATCGTAATGTCAAACGGACAGGCCAAAGCACAGCTCTGCTGGCATCTGGCTGGTCCTTCACTAGCCTAAAGGTAGGACACTCTGAAAAGAGCCCCTTTAACATCAGCTTTGCCCTATCTATCATCCCCTTAAATGCAGGTTCAGATACAAGTAGGAACAATTCCACTGTTGATTTCCAAATTATCAACATCCTGCCTATTCTACACAGGCACCAGGAACTTGCTCCTTCAAAGTTTCTGCCTCTTTTCACGGAACTGCGGGATAACTGTTCAAAACCAGCTGCAAGAGAGAATGAAAGCCACAAAGGAAAACAGCTCACATGGTACGAATCACTATAAAGAAACCCAAAGTGCACTTTGGAATGTCTTTTACCTTGGCTGCCAGTACAACTGGCAGGCTTTGAAGAGAAAGAGAGGATAAACTGGACTGTAAGGCCAGAATTGTCTCTAGCTCTACTAGAAAGGCTAGAGACCATTAGCTTGATCTGAGGTGATCACACTCCACCAACCCTGCCATACACAGCTTCACTTTCTTGTTCTCTGTGAGAGGGTTATCTACCAAATAGCTACTGCCTGGTATGTGGGTCCAAAAAAACAGCTCACTTTCCTCCCTTAAGGTCACTGCACGGTGTCACACTTTCATGACCACATAGGCTTCACTAATAAGCAGGAACGAAAACAGGTTCTTCTGCTTCTCTGACCCGGGCCCTGACTGTCAGCATTTAGGAATCTGGGTCTCTGCAGAACAAGTCCACTGCTTGGCAGGATACATCTTTTCGTTATGCGCAGATCCACACCCGTAGATCAAATTCCAACCAGCAGAGGGAAGTACGTGGCCTCACACTAAGTCAAGTTGGACCACACAGGGCAACCTGAGCCTCTGCCGGCCGAGCCGCGAACAGCTGCGAGCGCACAAAGCGTCTGCTCAGCTTGGGGATAAAATAGTCCCAGTATGAGTCCGACTATGGGTGAAGACCTCAGCACCCTTCACACGGCCCTCAGAAGCAGGATGCCAAAAGGAACTATGAGGAATTTGCCTGCTCAGCTGCCCCTGCCTGCCCATGTTACCTCAGGAATTATTTGAGACATGGCAACATAATTACTCCAAAGCAAGCACTTGATTGTAGCAAGCTGCACTGAAATTATCAGAGGTTTACCAGTGTCTTGATAAGTTAGATTAAAATACTGATCTCCACAAATTCTCCAGCAAAGCAAGAACTCCAGGGACTCAACCCAGCAGCATTTACATTTCTCTTTCCCTTAACTGGGCAAAGACTAACCTAGAATTAGACTCTATGGGCCTTTGCAGAAAGATCTTTGTTCAACTGGTGGCAGTTACAAAATTGCTTCTTTAAGAAAAGGAATGGAACTCCCACACCTTCAGCCTGCCATCACTCAGATCCCTTCCCATGTGCCTGTCTGTACCGTATTCCCCACCCTTCATCAGGCTTTTATCTTTTCATTTACACTACTAGGCAGGAACTGCTTTTTTATATCTCTGTACAGCACCTTGCAAAACAAAACTGAGCCTTGGCCCCAGCTGGCAACCGGAAGCATTACTGAAATACAAGTAATGATCTCAGTTTTGGTGCATAGGTCCCTACCAATATGCCTAAACAAGCCCAAAGGGGCAAACGTAGCTGGTAGAGGGAATGGATAACCTGGCATAGCCTTTATGCTCAGCCTGACCAAAGCAAAAAAAGCTACAGCCCTTGCAGGAGTGGTTGCGTGCCTGGTAGGAAACACATGGCGAGACTCACCAAGGCACTGTCAGAAACCACGAAGCACAGCAGCAGCAGCAGTTTTCTATGCTTGGATGCATTCAGCTGTGCATTTTGGATACAAAAGCCTCAGTGTGCTGTGGCCAGCCCCCCCAAACTTTCCTTATGTTCCCATCATAATCTCTTTCTCCTTGTGAGACATTAAAGCAAATGCCTTACCCAACATAGACAATAAATCCGACTTCGGGGTTCTTGCATACTTATCAGTCCTTGGTGACGGCTCAGAGAAACGTGAGGAGAAGGCCAGACCAAAGTAGGCGCCAAACAGGTGAACATGCATCATGCTGACATTGTCTGTAACCTGTATCAAGAGAAGAATCATAGAATGATTTGGGTTGGAAAGGACCTTAAGATCATGTAGTTCCAAACCCCCTGCGATGCGCAGGGACACTTCACCCTAGACTATCAATCTGTAGGTTTTTTCAGGCCACAGGAAGACTTTAATGCAATTCCTGACTGAGTTGCCCATGTAACCTCCCCATAAGCACTTTATTTTCACAGTGCCTCAGTTTATGCACAAGCTATTTATGCAAGATTAACTTACCTGAATTCAATGCAGCTCATAAAGACACAATTCCACTAACAAACCACCAAAAGGCAACATGCTAAAATCCCAGTGAAATTTTCCCTCATGTGCCTGAAATCATATTACAGTACCTGCAGGAATGTGTTGTTCATCCATCTGCTCATGCGGAATACTATTAGCTCCAGAACTGTCATCAGAATTAATTGCACAGGGTTAGCCTTCCCAAGAACAGCTCCAGTGGAGATGACCACAGCAGTCATGCTCATAGCAGCCTCTATTAGTCTGCAATAAGAGAAAGAACAAAAGAATTCTGTAACAGGACCACACCAGGACCAATACAGAATGACAGTCAAATGTGCTTAAAATTACTCCAATCCTAACATGAGCAAATTACCTTTCCAGATGATGTTTATTTTTCTCTTGAAGAAGTAAAATGGATGTATCTAACAGCATGGAGCACTGAACACCAAGTACAATGAGCAGGAGGTTGAATCCAGTGGTGCTAAACCCATACCTTTTCAGAAACATCAGGAAAAAGCCAAATCCAAAAATCATCATGTGGTTGACATCTTGGAAAGCTGCATGACAGAAAGGACCAAGCCAGCAGAGAAGTTACTAATTCAGACCGGATTGCTGGTTAAAAACAAATCACAGTTAACTAAGAAGCCTTCAGATAAAAATTTAGGTGCCATTATTATTTAATAAAGAATTCCAGAACTCTCCTTCCAATCCATAAGTAATCAGAAAAACAATTTCCTTGAGCCCAAGTTTATTTTTTATGAAGTGATCAGAATGGATAATAGGAAGGGGACTGAGGGATCAAAAAGCACAACAGAAATTAAGTCCGTTTACCAATGAAATCTGGGCTTTCATTTTTCATGAGGTGAACTTAAAAAGCTTTAGTTGGACATCTCAGGGAGAGTTACTATGACTTAGTGCTGATTCATTCCTTGAGGGCACCAGGGAAGAAATGAGTTACAAAGAGAAACCCATATAATGTTCTCATTTGGGTAGAGGAACAGAAATAGCTGTAGAAAGAGTTTAATACGGAAACCATGTATTGGAGGCTGTCCAAGAGACAAGTCCTTGGATCAGTAGGTCTGCAAGCATCCCCTGGGACATGCAGACAGCCATATTCTCATATCCTTGTACTGGCCTGTCCCTTCTGCAAAATATCAAGCTGCTAGGAAGTAGATCTGCATTTTCTGAGCTATAAAACAGGGAGGGTAACACAAGAATATCACGAGGATTAATCAGCTCTTATTTGCACAACACTTTAAATACATTGCACACTATGGCCATAGCATAATCTGCTAATAGGTTCCTCTGATCAATGCACAAAAGGCATCTCCAGAATATATTTAAATCCTTAATTCCACTGTCTTAAGTTCATTTCTTTACCTCAAGCACCCAAACAGAGACCAGTGCCATCCTGAATTCTTACTTTGTAGCCCAACAACCCTTTTGCACACCAAGACCACTTAACACAGAGCAGTGCCTGCCCTAAGGAGGTGGTTGCATTCACAGGGGTCAAGATCACCACAAACAGGCAGCAGAAAACAGACCAACAATGCCATTTAGTATCATTTAGGTCTTAGTTCAGTGTCATTGCTTTGATATAATAAATACACAGCAAGATAGGGCACTCAAAGACCAGTAAACCATTTTACTTCTAACAAATACGCAAACCCACTGGATCCCATCTCTATTGCACGAAAAAATAAAAGTAGGCATTAACCCTTCCTTTCACAACAACGTTGCTCATCTTACCTAGGTAAGACTTCCTTAATTCACCATCATGTGGGAACAAAACGCTAAAGAGGATGATGAAAACAGCTTCCAGAGAAAGGATTAGCCACGGCACACTGCTTCGGAAGTTGCGGTAACTGGAAGGCATTGTGCACCAGACTACATGAAGCACAAACACAGTAATAATTTTGCCTATAAAAGCGTTCCAGTAACTGCAGACCAATAGAAATGGAAGGGGGGGGGGGCAGGAATAAAAACTTGAGAGAGATAAAAAAGGCCAAGAGGCAACAGCAACAAACATTTCCTTATCTGTGGCACAACAGGAGCCCAAACTTACCGCAACCGACACAGACTAAACTCAAGAAGTACTGGTGAACAGACATCTCAAGCTGTCAATGCTGCAGTGCTCCAGGACACCATCATGCAGTACTTCAGCTGCTGTGGAGCCTCACAAATCAACTAAACACCGAGAAAAGAACACGGACTCATAAGAGTAGAACGTTGCAGTTCATGCAAAATTGTTTACTACATTGCTTGTACCCAGCTACCGGGAGTGCTCTGAAGGCCCTTGGTAAGCTCCAGGCTGGGAAGCCGCCGTTCAGAACCAAACTGAGAACAAACCACAGACCTGCACCTTCCCGATTCTTTAATTCAAACCCAGCCTTCATCCAGAAGTGTACCAACTTCTGCATTGTGGCTATATGGTACCCACTGCTTTATGAGTCATGAGCCTTTTGGTAAGGCACAGCTTTTGTTCAGTTGTTATTTTAAACCAGGAGCCACTACAGCAAGCAGGGCTGTATGGTGGAAGTTAACTATGTTCAGTATATCACTATGCACAGACATCATGATTTGTTAGGTAAGATCCTTTGGTTGTTGAGGACAATTTATGAAGCCATAATAGGAACATTACCATCTCTCAGTATTCACTGGGCTTTTGAAGCCCCTTTGTTCAGGTAGTTCAGGAGATTAAAGGGCCGTACTTATGCCTCAGACCTTCTGCTTCGAGGCCAGCTCACCTGCTGGGGTTTGAGATAGTAACAGTGCACACAGACGGGTAGAAAGCCACCTACTGGCGACAGAAATGTGCATCAGACAAAAACACAGGCAGAATTCCAGTGAGTTTGTATTTTAAGCCATTCCTCCTGCAAACCCAGGCTAGACAGCACAGTAACAGTCTTCAAGCCACCTGTGAAAGGTTTGCATCTGTGGCAATAACTTGCACCTTCCTCACATGCAATATCAAATTGCTTTACCAGCTTTTACTTGGGCCTAATGAAGCACAAAGCTAATCATCCTTACCCCCATCTCAGGAGCTCCTAAACAACATTCCAAGGAGTTTGCCAAGCGCTGCCCTGGAGTCACAAAAGTCCTGATCATCATTCTTTTGATGGGATCACATGGGCAATTGAGACAGCACCAGAGCACGTGGTGAGCTTTCTCCAGACAGGAGAGTAGCTGAAACAGCAGTTCAGGAATTGATTTAGCCCATGCAGTGTCTTTGTGTGGTTTATAAATGCAATGTACCTCATCAGCCTTCATCAGTCTCCTGCAAGACTCACACCAGGACTGGAATGACCCAAGCTCCTTCCACCATTTTGCCACAGTCACATGAACACAATAAGCTCTTAGGGCACTTGTTACCAAATCCCCTGACAGCATTAACCCTCGGGGGAGATACACCGAAGGCCACGCATGTCCCAGCGGTGTCCCCATGCTGTAAATGCTGATGCTCAGATTTCCAGCTTCAGTTCTCCCGCAGACAGGAAGAACCAAGCTCGGCCATCGCAGGGTGAAGCACAAAGTAATCGTCCCATTAGAGCTGCGATACCAACAGCGCGTCCCCACCGCCTGAGCTCAGCGGCCGCAGCTCCCGTGCAGTTCCCTCTGCCCGTTTAATGCCTCACCGGGGCGCACACCCCGCACACTGCGCCGCAGGACCCCGGCTCGGGTAGGCCTGGCAGGCGCACGGCACCCAGTCCGGCTCGGGGCGCGCCAGGACCCCTCCTCCAGGCAGCATTAGGGCGGGCAGCGGCCGCTTTGGCGGCCTCCCTCGGGATCGGGGGCAGCCATTGGCTTCCTCACGGCTTCCACAGCCCAAAGGGAAGCACGGGGCCGGGGCGGGGCCCGGGCGGGGGCTCCGCCGAGCGGCCCCGGGGGGAAGCCCCAGAGCCGGGACCGGGACCCCGCGCCGGCGGCTGAGGCGGGGCCCCGCCGTGACTCGGCAGCCCCCGGCGGCGAGCCACGCCCACCCCGCCCCTCACCCCCCATTGGCTGAACACCTGCCCCGCCCAACAGTCCTCCCTTAGGGACTAGCTTCCCATTGGCCGAAGGCTGACTTCCGTCATGGCCTCTGATTGGCTTATCTCCAGCCACCGTCCGTCTTTGGGCCGATCGGAGAAAGAGAGGCACAGTCGCCCCGCCCCTCTCCGCTTCCTGCCTCGCGATTGGGCAAGCCCCTTGTCACTCTGTTGTACGCGTCCCTCATTGGCTGGCGTGGTCCGTCAGTCACTCCGAGGCGGGCTTTCCCCGCCCCGCGCCGAGCCGCCCGCCGTCACCTCTGCGCTTGGGACCCGGCTTTCCCCGCAGCCCATTTGCCAGCGCGGTTGTCAATCAAGTGCGAGGGGCGGCACCGCGGCGTGCGGCGACAGAGGGACTCGAACCCTCCTCCTTCCGTGCCCGACTGGGTGGCGGAGCTGCCTCTTCATCCCTGCTTGCGTCTGCCATTGAGCGCTGTCGCTGCCGATCAGAACACGGGGCGGGAGCCGGCCAGAAGGACAGTGGGCGGGAGGAGGACGAACCCCGCTCCGGGATTGGCTCACGAGCCATCAATTCACGGGTCCTTCTCCTCCACGGGCTGACGCCGCCGTCAATCACGGCTGCGGGCGGGCCTCCGGATAGCGCGGGGCGGGACCTTCCTTCCGATGCCGCCATTGGTCACCCTCGCTGTCCGTCTGCCTTTCCCCAGCGCCCATTGGTGGAGCGCGCCGTCTTTCCGGCGGGGTGAAGCTCTGGATTGGTCCGCGGCGAGGGTCGGGCGGGGCGCTGCGCGGCGGCTGCGCGGGGGCCGCGGCGGGGAGGGTCGGACCGGGAATTATTGTTATTTCTTTGTTTCGCGGGGAAAACAGGGGGGGAAAGGAGGGAAAACCGGGAACGGGCCCGCGCCGGGACCCCCGCGGGGGCGGATGGTGCTGCCGTGACCGGGCAGCGCGGGGCCGGGGCGCGCGGCGGGGCCGGCCGGGCCGGGCCGCAGGCGGCCGGGAGGATGAAGCGGCGGAGCGCGGACTGCAGCAAACTGCGGCGGCCGCTCAAGCGGAACCGCATCACCGAGGGCATCTACGGCAGGTACCGAGCGGGGCGGCGGCGGGAGGAGAGGAGAGGAGAGGAGAGGAGGGGGAAGGGGGGGAAGGACGCGCCGCCCCGGTCCCCTCGCGCCCCCGTCCCCTCAGCGGCGCCCCGCCCCCCGGCCCTGTCAGCGGGGCCACGCGCGCCATGGCGCCCCGTTCCACCCCCCCCGCCGTTCCCCGGCTTTGCCCCGCCCCAAGGCCTGCCCGCGCCGGCCCCCGCCGCCCCCCAGCCAGCGCCGCGCTCCGCCGGGGCCGCGGAAGGGGGGGGGGGGAAGCTGCTGGCCAAGGTCCTGCCGGCGCGGCCGGAGGGAGCGGCCCGGAGCTGGTGGGCGCCTTCACGTCCCCCTCCCGTGCCCCGTGTGCCGGGGGAGCGCTCCCCGAGGCGCTGCCGCTCGGGTCGGGAAGCTCGGTCCTCACGTGGTGGCCGCGGTCCCTGTGCTGTGGTCTCCGCGGTGGGAGCGAGGGATGCGAGCAGGGCCTGGTGTGGGGGATCCTGCAGCGCGGGTGATGGAAACGCAGCCGGTGTGTGAGTCGCCTCTCACCTACGAGACGGGGAGGGAAACTAGTAAAACGAGATCCGTGTTCTTGGCCGTGGTTTGGAATAAGGGCATGCTTTTCAGGTGTTTACATGAAGAATGCACCGAAACAGATTCTGAAGCATTTACTTGCTGTGAGCGTATTCAAAGAGTGGTTTAGAGCTCTGCTTCTCGAGTATGCCAAGTTTTGTATGAAATGGAGTAGTTTTGTATTTCTGAATGAAGAGGAGGTTGGTTTAGTAGAGGCTTTCCTAAGTTACATTGTAATGTCCCATTTCTGTTCCTAGTTTATATATGCAGCGGCTGGAAACTTGAGCAAACTCATATAATGCAGATTTGCATATGGAAATGGATGATAGTGGGCTCTGGTTGTAACAAACCTGTCACAATATACTGCTTATGCTACTTGTAGTGAATCTCCACGTGAGAGTTAGAGTAGGGAGTCTGCTGTTGCTTTAGACTCCTGGGGTTTGAGAGAAGGGTGCTTGGAATGTTAAAGAAAAAGCAACCATTGCTTAGAAGTTAATATTTAAGATGACTAAACTTGGGAAAACAATTAAAATATAAGCAATTCCTTTTATAATTACTTAGCTTTCCAAAGTCATTCAAAATCCTGTACTCCCTGTTACCTTTGACGTGTCTGGTTGGAAAGGGGGGAGAAGAGGAGGAAAGCCAGGAAAAGATGAAGAGGACACCAGGTGATCAGAATGTTCAGTGTGTAGAGCTGTTGTAGCTCTGTGAACAGCCTAGAGATGAGACTGGCTGCTTGTGCTAACTTCTGCAAGTGCTTAGTTCAGAAACGGGATTTTAGCCTTTGTTTCACGTGGCATTTGGGTCAGCAGAAGTAGTCAGTAACTTCAAAGTATTGTCCCCCAGAAGGAAAAGAGAAGCTAGTGGAAGGCTTTCCTCTTTGGAAGTATGAGCAGAGAGGAGTGCTTTTACAGGGATTTACATGGACTGTCGCTCTTTTCCTTGTTTCTTTTGCTCTCCTTTTTTTAGTTTTGGGGTTTATTACTGTTTTTTGCCTCTTTGCCCCTCATAATTCAAGGAGGTTACAACAGGTGGCTTCTGCTATAACTCTAGACTTGTAAAGTTTTGTAATTGCTGTAGTTATTTACTCAACTTATCCTAATTGTCACCATCAGCTTACACAAACCCAGTAAACAGAACACTCAGTAGGTAGCATCATAGTGTTACAACCAAGCAGCTGGGCTTGAACAAACAGCATGATTGAGATACTTAACTCTGGTGGGATTTCTGTTTGCTTTTTAAGGCAGATGTTCCCATCCATGCTCCCTCTCCAGGCTTTCAGTGCAGAGCTGTAACAGACACATGGGAGTGCAATTGAGAGCTGCAAAGCTGAAGAGTTTTGGAGCAGGTGGAGCAGTGAAGGCATTGTCCTGCAGTAGAGCTCTGGTGGCAGGGTTGCTACGTGTAAATCTGAAGCAGATCATAAGCAATAGGAAAGAACTTCTAGTCTCAGAACAGAGTTAGAAATGTAAAATCCAGGCTTGCATTGAAATACATGAATATTCTGTGTCTCTGAATGATAAGTGGTTTTGCTGTCTTCTGCAGTATCATTTCTAACAAGCTGATCTAAGGGTTCACAGCCTTTCCTAATCGAAATTTTAGAGCTGTAGATCTTCAAAGCCCTTTCCCCATCATTCACTTCCTAAATCAAACGGGCTGTTTGGCCTCAGCCCCTCAGAAGCACTTTCAAAGTTATTCCTGACCAATCTTCCCCACCAGATTTTCAACAGCAGTCTCACTATCCTGTTCACCTTTAGACTTCTTTTTGCATGCTGCTGGTTTTCCTTCCTTCTGCTTTCTGCCTTCTCTTCCCTTCCAGTTTAGTTTTACTCCCCTTCTACAGCTCCAGGGTACTCATGGCTTTGCTCTTGTGTGCTGCCGCTGAGGCCCTGGCTGCCATTGGTGTAGTAGCACCATTTCAAGTGACTGTTGCCACCTCTACCCTGAAAATCCCAACAAACCCCAGTCTAACATTATGTGCAAGCATGGTAAGGACTTGTGCTATTTAAAAGTATTGCAGTATCTGTGAAAAGAACGTTACTATAATTAAAACATATCTGTGCTTTCAGTCGAGTTCCAAACCCAGCAAACTGGGGGTAGGAATAGAGATCTCGTTATTTCCGCAGTGTGTTCACAACCTTTTTGCCTTTTCAGGTTTAAGGTATAAGTTGCCATTGTTTTCCAATGCTTGAGCGATGAGCATCTACCTTTGACACTGCATGCATTAAAAACTTAATGAAAATATTCATTGCAGCTTGTCAGCAGTTAGGCAATTAAAGTTTACTTGTTGGTGCTTGTTTCTAAGTCTTCCTAGTCCTCATCCTTCATTATTTAAAGCCTTTCAGCTTCATTGCTACTACTGCTTGTTTGGGCTTTACCAAGTCCTATTGGCACTTGGTACCAATTGTGGAGCTGGTTCAGTTTCAAGATGAACTCCATGTGTTACTGGCTTAATTTATGGTGCCACATCTGCTGTCTTCTGCTGTGTATCCTGGATTTCTTGACAGCAGCCCTTGGACACTGCATGTTCCTTTAGAGTTAGGATACTTTTTAGCCCTAGATGTGTATTGCTCTTTATCCCAGGCCTCACCTGGGCTGGCAGCCAAGTGGGAGGATGTGGCTGTGGTTACTGAGGTACCTGCTGCTGGCATGAAGGCAGCGAGTGCCCCTGGGCATCTCGTGCTGGGCGGTGTTCCCTTTGCTAAGGGATCCTGTGGTTCTTTGTGTGCTCTAACCTCTGATATGGCTCATTTCCAAGGACTTGATTCTGGATTCTGCTGACAGCCAAATAAACTGTAAGGAAAACCAGTTCATTACTAACTCCAGGAATGCAGCCTTTATTTAGGCTTTTTCTTAAAAACAATAAAAACCCCAATTCCGTAAGGATTCTTCCTACTGATCTATTCTGACACTTTTTTTATAAGCTTCCTATATGGGGAAAAACGTTTTCTTCTCAACCTGCCCTGGAGGTCTGTAAGAAACCAGCAGTGCTGTTCTTTATTACGTAAATTCAGGTCTCAAATCTAATTTAGCTTACATTTAAAAGTGTTCTACTGTGTCAGCCCCAATGGCACGTGTAATATTGCTTCCCCCTGCCAGTGACTTTCATTCCCTGCACGCTGCAATTCCTCTCACTTTATTTTACGTGTTCTGGAGTGATGTTTTCAGCTGATTTACCACAGTGGGTTCCCAGTTTCTCTTGTTTCAGTACTACAATACTGATTGCTGCTTAGCTGCCTGTGGTTCAGCAGTCTCTATTGCCCTTGCTTCCAGAATTGCCGTAAGAATTTTCTATTTTGTCTTCCTTTGCTTACATTTCCATCCTTCAGTGATTACTGTGTTCTTTGCCATATCAAGACACTGAATCAGTAGTCAGGGAGGTTTCCTGGGATTCTTTACATTTCAAGTTTCACATAATGATTTCCAGTGTGCATACCACGTTCCAGCAACCATGGTTTCTGTTGTGTATTTGCTGTGCTTATTCTGAACCACTTTTCCTCCTCACTAGTAATAATCTTGCATATACATTTGTGTGTGTGTTTGTTTACATATACAAAGCTTTTTAGCTTGAAAGTCTCCAGTGAGTATCCGCAGTGTTCTGTCTGGCATTGGATGGATAACCTGGAGGTGGTGACTGTTTGGTAATTCCATGGCATGTTAAAGTTCACCTTTCTGTGTTTGGTGCCCTGCCAGCCACAGGATCCTTCTGCTCCATTGTCTTGTGTGAGCCAGGATGCACAATGAAACATGCCATCCGTTCTGCCAAGATTCACTTTCCAGCCTTAGGGACTTGCTGATAACAGAGGCATAGAATAGAAGCTTAATTTGCTACCAGATAGGATTTGGGTTCATAATTGGTTGGGGTTTTTTCCTAATGATTTTTAAACCTATTTTTACCTGGTAGCAAGCACAAGGTCTGTTTCTGTGGGGCAGGAAAAAGAGAACAAAGAACAGTAACAAAGAACAAGGGGTGGGGGGGAAGGAAATGGCATCTGGCACTTGAAGAGGGGGAGAATACAGAGGAAAATTATATGTTTGCAAATTCAAAGGGGGAGCACAGCCACGTGGGGTTATGAATAAATGTTTCTATTCAGTCTGCATTAGGAATCCATTGAGGTTTCACAGGATTTCCAGCGCTGTGGTCACTGCTTCTTCCTGTGCAGTGCCCTGCTCATGTGAATGTGGCCATCCTTCCCCTCATCTTCTGCTGCCCCATGAGAGTAGATGCCATGTGCCAGTTGTATAGGGAAGGCCCTGTCCTTCTTAAACCTTTCAGCTCACTGAAGTCAGAGTTCTCTGACATCTGTCAGAACATGAGATAACCCAGATTTTAGGTACTTATTGTATAGAGAACAAACTCGGAATTCTAATTGGCATCATGGAATATATTTGAGCCTTTCTAATACAAAGGTTCCAGAGGTTAGAGAGCACTTTGCCTGGTGAATATTATCTTTAAGTGAGGATACTGACACAGCAGCTATCAAAACTGGAGAACTGTGTGGATGTGCCCGGAAAGATCAATGACTGTCAGAGGTTCACGGGCACCAAATGGCTGGTGCTGGATTCCAGAGGAGTGTGGGATGAGCGTGCTGGGTGGGGAGCAGGTAACAGTAGTGATACACTGAAGGGAAGGAGGAAATCTGGAAGGGATTAATAGATTGAGGAGCTAAAATGAAGTAAAAGGGCTAGTACAAAGCAGAGGGAGGGAGGAGGGCTACTGCTCAATTCTGTTAGTCACTTCATTCACGTGGTGTGATCTGAACTGTGTGTCGTATGAAACAAACCACAGAGGAGTGATGAGCCTATCCAAAGGAGACGTCCTCAGCCTGCTCGGGGTGTAGCTCTCACTGGAGGTTTCTCAGCTGTGGCTAATTTGGGTGTTCACTACAAAGCAGTCTGTTCACTAAGCACTTGCAAGTTAACTGATGTGCTGGGCAGGAGCAGCAAGCCCGGGTGTGCAGCACACCTCTGTGCAAGAAGGGTAAGCAGAGATCTGTGTTTCTGCCTGTTACGAAGCCTCACTGCCAACTGCAGGCTGCAGTGTGCGGCACAGGCAGAGCTGTGTGTGACTGTGCCAGCACAATGTAAACCCGGCCCATTTCGAGGAGGGAGCTGGTGTCTGGAGGCTGCTACCAGTATCACTTTCTAAAGCTGGGCTGAGTGTGCCGCTCTGCTCTGCAGCCCTGCGGGCTTCAGCGGAGGGGGCAGCAGGTCCTGATGTGAAAAAGCCATTGATGGGGTATAGTACCCTCCGGGTGCTTTCTCCGAGTGTGTGTGCACTCAGCAGCTGAACATACCTGTAGAATGTATTGCACATCAGTGAACGTTGTTGCTGAGCCAATCTAAGTGGAAGAAGTCCTATAAAAGAAATAACTTTCTTGTGTCTTAATCTTGTGCTTATTTAATCATTCCTTTTCAGGTTCTTCAGGTGACTGAGAAATAGGCTCTTTAATGTTCTTGGAAAAACCTTATTACCATTGTTGTACTGCAACAATTCCACTTTAGAAGGTGGTAAATATCACCATGGCCTTTGGATTGATGTGAATTTAATATTAGAAATCACTGTTATGGCCGTATTGCGGAACTCTGATTCAGCAAATGCTTTAACTTAGAGTGGCACTTAACAGTTGAAAAGTGTTGGTTCTGACAACCTAATTTGCTGGGGAAAATGTAGTCTCTATAGGTTTCAGTGGCAGAAAAATCAACAATAACCGTAAGCTGACCCCAGGAAGAAGTGCCTACACAACACAACTGCTTTTCCAGCTAAGCAGGCAGCATCAGGACTGCCTGGTTGTGGTGCCTCGGTGTGTTTTTCTCAGATCCAAAGAGCTGCACATGTGGGATTGACTGTGTGGTCAAGGCGAGAACAGTGGTGACTGTGTCCCCACATGTCAGTCACGTTTTGTGCCTGTGTGTTCCCTGAATGTGGCTGCTTTTGATAGATATCTGCTGCAGATCTCATCTTTAAATAAATAGAGAACAGCAGTGCATGCAAGCATAATCTACCAGGACAAATGTGACCATTTAAGGTGTTTTGGTGGGGTTGGTTTGGGTTTTGTTGTCGGTTGGGTTTAGTTTCTGTTAATACTTGTACTGTAGTTTTGTCTTTCTCAAAGAGGATGTTTTGGCTGAGTGTCTGGGATGGTTCTGTAAAAACTGGAAAAAGCAGGATCTTCCCCCCCCCCAGTCCTATTACGTTAAAATCCAGATTCAGAACGTTCAGCCCGGGTGAGTGGGGGGAGGCTGAGGTGGGTCACGTGTGGAATAGTTGCTAATCTGTCACAGTCTTCAAAATGCATTTTCTATTAAGTTTTCTTGTAGCTTGTGCTGATTTAAAAGCATGAACTTGTGTGAGTACATTTAAAGCATGAACTCATGCGAGTACGTTCGTGTGAGTAGTTCCACAGGAGCAATTCCTTTCCCTAGTGCAAACCTTGGCATTGGACTTTTGAGGGGGAGCCTGCTACCATGCGGTCAGCAGCAAAGCCAAGCAAGAACTCTTCCCCTGGGGAGGCTGCACGGCCAGGCCAGTCACTGAAGGACGCTTTCAGGCACACAGTCAGTCTTTGCTCGCAAGAAATCAAAGCCTCTCCCAGTTGTGTGGTTTGGAAGTTGACCTTGCGTGACAATGTGAGTGATAATTGCAGGGATAGTTTCATTGCCTCCGAACCTCCACTGGTGCCTGACACTGTTGACAGAAGGTTTTTGTTTTGTGTCTTCTCTGAAGAGCTTCCTAAAAAAGCCGCATGTTCATGGACGGTGCAGAAACTCGACTCTACCTGGCGCTGTGCATGCAAACTCCTAGCAGCTGACCAGTAGACAGCCAGGGCAAAGTTCTGCTGATGCTGTTGGCATGTGATAAGAGGAGGAAAAAGGAGCAGCTAAAAGCAAATACTGCCCTTGGTTTAAAACATGTGTTTGAAAACCCCCACCTTTGCTATAGCCCAACAGAGCGCGGCAAGGTAGTTGCATTTTGGGGAGCTGGAGTAACATACCATATCTCTGGGTGCTGGGATCTGGGGGAGCTTCCTCCTTTTCAGCAGAATGGATTGGGCTGATCCCTCAAGTGCTCCTGTGTTAGATAGGGTCTCAAAATATTTTGAGCTCTAGCCAAGAAGGGTCATCAATGGTTCAAAATGCAGGACTAAGATTTAGGGAAATGTGCTTTGAAATAAGTAAAAACTAGAAGTTAGACTGTCTGGTCTCAATGTGTCTCCATTTTTCTGTTGTGGTTTTATTTTACATTTACTTTACTATGGATGTTTTCAAACATAACACTGGCAACTCAGAATCAAGCCAGTCTTCGTAATTGCTGTAGTTATAGGCCTGGAATATATCTCAATTTATTGGTGTTGCAGTTTCTGTGTGAAATGTGGAAAATGAGTGAACATCTGCAGTCTGAGGAGCAGGAGCACAGACATTTCCAAGCTCCCAGTACAAGAGTGCAAAGTGGAAGAGCATCACTTCAGCTGTAAAGTCATACCTGTGCCTGTGTAAAACTGCCCTGCAGAGCTGAGGGAGGTGGTCCTGCATGTCTGCAAGGGCAGTGAGCATTCTCTGTTGCTTTGCTACTTTAACACAAATGCAGTCAAATAGAATTTGGTTCATTAGACCAGGCCTGGTTTTGTAGAATAACGATAAACCTACTGTTTTGTAAATTATTTTGGATGAAGTTTTCTTGTCTGTTATAGTTGTCTATAGTTTTTATTCTTGAACTAGGTCTTTCTGTTGCAAATACTGACCTGAAATTACCTTTTCTTTCTCCCCCCCCAGTACTTTCCTGTATCTGAAGTTCCTGGTAGTGTGGGCCCTGGTACTGTTGGCAGATTTTGTCCTGGAGTTCAGATTTGAGTATCTGTGGCCATTCTGGCTCTTCATCAGGAGTGTTTACGACTCCTTCAGATACCAGGGTTTGGTAAGTATAACACACATTCCCTCTGTAGGGAAATCCTTCACAGATTCAGGGCGTGTTCCATGTTAGAGAACTGGCTTCATAACACTGATGAACCTCTTCACAGAAGGAGGAATTTTGAGGTGACTTAAGTCCCCTGGGCTCAAGCCTCTCCTCTCTGACTGCCTGCTTTGTGTGTAGCAAGTGGAGGTGAAATACGTAGCTAGCAAATGTTCACCATAGGAAAATATTGTTTGAATTCCTGAGATTAGTGAATTGGTTTAGATCCCTAACCGGGTTTTCTTCAAAATGAAACAGAAGCCCTTAACTGTTTAGGTCTTTTCTGCTCTTTCAGAGAGTAAATGACCCTGCTGGTTGGTTGGGTTGGGCTTTTTTCCAGAAAGAGAATACAGTGATGATAATTTTATATCAACAGTGTGGATGAAAGTCTTCAAGCAAACTAATAAGGAGTAAATGTAGCTGTTTGGAGACTTGTTGGAAGAGTGGATGGGCACAAATTCTCACATTGTACCTGTTCTCTCTTAATCAGCCAAGTTTCTCCTTTCATTGGGTGCACTGCTCTATTTCTTTGCCCTGGTTAGAAACAGCGTTAGTGTTTCTGTGCTGAAATCATTGTAGTGTCAGCATTAATAAGCTGGTAATATTTGCTGAAATAAACCAAAGCACTCTTCTTTCCCCCACCCCTCCTTTCTTCTAGGCCTTTTCAGTATTTTTTGTTTGTGTAGCATTCACATCAAATATAATATGTCTGCTCTTCATACCAATACAATGGCTATTTTTTGCTGCCAGCACCTATGTTTGGGTACAGTATGTCTGGCACACAGGTAGGTCACTCTTCTTCATTGATTTGAATATATATCTTGCAGCTTTTAGTAACATGCAAAAACCCTTTTCTGTTCTTTACCACATTTGTTTTAATGCAGTTTTGTTAAAAAATGTTCTTTCTTTAATATTCCCAGTTACACTTGATACACTTCTATGTGTATCTTGTAGTAATCAGGAACACCCGAGCAGTGGAACTGAAGTTGCATGAACAGCAATTCCAGAGCAGTAAAACAAATATTTTCCTAACTTCAAAACAGTTCTGCAGCAATTCAACAAATACAGAGCACAGAGAAAAAACTTGTGGCACAGAGTTATGTTCCTCCCATCTTCCATTGGTGTGCTGTTCAGTTTGTATTACCGTTGTTTCAGTTTGTGTTAGTCAAATCTTTGGGTCAACTGGATTCAGTTTCTGAGCAAAAAAGCTGCTGTCTGCCCCAACAGTTTGGCACATGTATGGAGAAATCTTCTTCCCCGGTGCCGTGGGTTTTCATCCTTACTTGTTTGACTTTGTTTTAATAAATCCTTAGGTTCTGGGGCAGCAGTTGGCGTCAGCAGGAGGTGGTTTAGTTTGCCTGAGCACTAAGACTTGACATGGGTTCTGTGCCTGTCTTTCACACAGTCAATACATTTTAGGAGTAAAACTTTTTTTAGAGGTAATTTCTCACTGCCCCAAGTCGTTGGGATTTGAGGCCTTTGTAATATTTCATGCTAGACTTGCCATCAGATCCTGAGAATTTGAAGGCTCATTTTTGAGCTGGCTGGTGAAAGCAGTCATCTTTCTGACAAGTTGGTAATTTATCATAATGACAATGTGGGAGCTAATGGGAGATGCTGGGAACCAGGTGCTGCCCAATTAAAGTACATAGGCATTCTGGAGCTATTTTTAGGATTGCATTCACATGTTAAAGCATTATCTGATGTTGTTCTCAGGGTTAATGCTAAAAAAACCCTAAAGGAGAACCATGATGGGCCAGCTTGAACTGTAGCTACTGAGCTTGTTTAATATTTTAATTCACTGCAACCTTAGGGATTCTTCTCTTTAAGTGCTCATGTAAGTCGCACACACCTATGTAATCACATAGGTTACACATGCATGTAATCAAGACCTTTGTTTATTTCTATGAAGCTCGTGGCATGTAACTGGGATAGGTTTATGGAGATTCACAGTGGCTATATTGCAAGTAAAAGTGGTGTTTTCCAGCAGCCAGGATGTTGAAGACCTTTGCTTGCTTGGCTACCACTTTCCATTCTTTCCAGTAGTGCTGGAGAGAAAAAACAGTAGAGCATCCTGAATGTCCCCCTTGTGTAGGGTTTTGAGTCTCAGGTTATTGTCTGTATATGGAGTAACCAGTATTGTGCTTACTCACTCCTGTTTTCTCAGTTGATTTGCTCACTGCTGCTACCAAGATATACCTAACTTGGAGTGAGAAAGTAGTCCAAGTTTACCACTTCTGACTCAAAGATCATAAGCTGTAACATTACCTCATCTTCTGCAGTTCCTTCCATTTGCGTTCTTTCTCTGGGTAGGGTTTTGTGCCAAGCTATTTCATTAGCTGTGCATCTGTTATTTTTCACTGATGTCTTATAAAAGTAATAAAGCAAGATAAGGAGATGAAAGTTTAGATTTGCGCCAAAAGAAAGACATCCTTGATACTTTATTCTGAGCAAAACCTCTTGCAGTCCCCTGTAACTCTGAAAATTCCCCTTGACTTTTGGAATGTTTTAAACATAACTTGATTTGCTGCTTGTAATGTATTACTGAGGTGTTTTTCTCTCTTTCTCCTGTCAATAGAGAGGGGGGTGTGCTTGCCAACAGTATCACTGTGGATACTTTTTGTTTATATTGAAGCAGCCATTAGATTTAAAGATTTAAAAAATTTCCACGTAGACCTTTGTCGTCCATTTGCAGCACACTGGTGAGTGTTTTCTTGTTCTCCTTACCTTTATTTCACCAAAGAAATTAATATTTAAGGCTTTTTTATGTTGGTTTATGGCTTGGCTGTTCAGCGCCCCTCACATATCTGTCATTAAATAGTCCATGAGAAATGCATGCTAAGCAATAACCAAGTACAACCCATCTGAAGATACTGTGCTTGTGAACTGTAGGGAGCTTGTAGCGTGGATATACCTAGTGATACCTGTCATCGGGTTACAAATTTTGAATTCACATGATGAATAGATGGTAAAAGTAGCAAAATAGTTTCACTGATAATTTATGTATACCATTGCAAAAAATAATCCTCCTTTTCTGTAATAAAGCACTCCTCTTTCCCCTCCAACAAGACGGGCTCTCATGAGTCTCTGATTTCATAATTCACAAGAGGAAGTGAATAAGCTGCAGGTTGAAAATCATGACAGAAAATAAGACAACCACTATTTATTATATCACTTCTTTGGAAGTGATAAGAGTGGCTTCAGGCAAAAGACTCGGCTGCAGAGTATCCCTATCTGGAAGAAATGTACTCTTATTTCACAGGTTTTTGGTGTAGTATCCATGGACTGGGCTACATTTAAAATGTGTCCTGTTTTTCCTGGAGTCATTTGGTCCAGTTCCCTGTGATCCAGCCTCTAATAAATTGGACACCTGTCCATTTATATTGTCTACATTGTGCAATAAGTCCCTTAAACACTAATTAAATTCTGTAATAGGCTACAAAAGCACTTCAGGAGCTGTGAAGAAAGGTCTTTCTGCTGCCGAATTGGATGCAAACATTTCGGCTTGTCATCAAGAGTTTTTAGCACTGTAGCTACAGCTGGCTTTACACAGCATTACAAAAGAAGCCTCGGCAGAGATAATGTCAGATGCATATGCAAATGATTCTTGCATTCTGGCAGCTTACTTAGACATGCAATTTGCACAGTGCTGCTGTTACTGAGCAAAGAATGAGAAGATTGTGATGGTTAATAGTCATCTGCATCTGAGTTCTCCCCTGACCTAGGATACCTTCAGTGTTTAAAATGCAGCTCCGCTGTGCTTTGTTAAAATACTTGTCAAAGATCTGTTTATTTTGATTCAGGGATGTTAGCTCACTGATTGAGCATCCGTGTTAATAAATATTCCAGCAGGACTTGTTGGCATTCTGTGCTGGTGCGCTTGTCACAAGGTGATACTCAAATCCTGTGTGATGAAGCTGATACGCAAAAAATAATTCCCAAGTTCTGTAACGCTTCTGTCATCCCCGTCAGCAAATGGAAGAGCAGAGTCTGGCTGGAAGGGAAGTTTTCATATAGTATCTGTCAGTAAGATCAGTGGAAGAACCAAGTTTAGGGATGAGATGTTTCCACTTGCAGCTTCAAGGTCAATCCCCTAAACAGGAATTTCCGAAGGCCATTTGTTGCCTGCAGATCTCTTCATTGTGGCCATCCTCAGCAGAGGCAGATGATTACTGAGGCTTTACCTCCAGGGTCACTTCTTTCTCTCCCAGGGTGGGTGATGGCACTTTGGCTCACAGCTTTTGTCTCCTCAAAGATCATGATAGCACCAAAGCTGCATGTTCCCGTGGCTTCTCCAGCTCTTGTTTCTCAGCCTGTGCTGCAGTGAGAAGGGGCCTGTTGCAGAGGTGGTATTTTGTCTCAGTTTTAAAGAGTGCTGGAAAAGGGATGTGCTCTTAATTTCTGAATGCAAAAGGATGAAGTCAAGGGTCGGTTTCTCCTTCCGCTGTTCTGGATGAATGTTGCTAACGCATCTCCCACTTTAATGTCTTAAATATTACATTACCCTTTAGGAACAAAACTTGGGAACTTCTGTCTGCTGTATTTGGCTGTTATCTCCTTAGCAGATGCATGATTCTTAGCCTGGTGCTTGTCTAAAAGCTGTCTTTGCTCTGCGTAGTGCCATTGTATTGTAATCCTTTAATCTGTACTACTCTTATTAATTGTTGTCTGCAATGAACTGTCATTTTATCTCAATAAAGAGGTGCCTACATTTTTGAACTGTTAGCTATTGTACAGCAAAAAATATTTTAGGTATAATTTTCTGTGATAAGTTGTTGCCTTGATGTATTCTCAGCTGTATAATTTATTACTATTTATTAATTATGATGATATTAATTTGCTATTATGCTTACATTTTGAATGATAACATTTCTTTTTTCCTAGTATTGGCTACCCTGTTGTGACTTTGGGCTTTGGCTTTAAAAGTTATGTCAGCTACAAAATGCGTTTAAGAAAACAAAAAGAAGTGCAGAAGGAGAATGAGTTCTACATGCAGCTTCTCCAGCAGGCTCTGCCCCCAGAGCAGCAGATGCTACAAAGGCAAGAGAGGGAGGCAGAGGAAGGCAAGTTATGCTTATTACTTAATGTGTTCACTTTATCTGCTATTTAAAAAACCTCCTAAGGAAAAGCTTCGTTAGTCCACGTTGTTTTGGGGAAAGTACAGTGAACTTGGAAACATGGTGCAAGAAATGAAATAGTTTTGGCAGTGGTTAGTATGGCAGTGGAAATGAATTATGTCCTGTTTAGTTCTTCGTTAGCAACTGCATCAATCTAGTCAGTGCTTCATGAAGCACGAGTATTTGTTAGTCCCTAACTGTTTCCTGCCAGTAATGATAAAAAAGCCTTAAGTTATCATGACTTCTGATGTTCTTTTCTAGATAGACTCTAATACTGATTGCTTTCTGCAGAAAGATTGATATGTAGCTAATGATTTTTCTTTGTATGTCACAATATTGATTGATCTTTATGAACTAAGTATATTTTTTGTTTGTTTTGGTATTGCAGCAGCCAAAGGATTATCTGATATGGATTCCTCAATACTTTTACAGCACAATGGAGGCATTCCAGCCAATAAAAAATTATCTACAACGTTGCCAGAGCTAGAATATAGAGAAAAAGGGAAAGAAAAGGACAAGGATGCAAAGAAACACAACCTTGGAATAAATAACAATATTTTGCAACCTGTAGACTCTAAAATACAAGAAATTGAATATATGGAAAACCATATCAATAGTAAAAGATTAAATAATGATCTTGTAGGAAGTACAGAAAACCTCTTAAAAGAGGACTCATGCACTGCCTCATCCAAAAATTACAAAAACGTCAGTGGAGTGGTGAACTCCTCCCCTCGCAGCCACAGTGCAACGAACGGGAGCATCCCCTCCTCCTCTGCTAAAAATGAGAAAAAGCAGAAGTGTGCCAGCAAGAGCCCAAGCACACACAAGGACTTAATGGAAAACTGTATTCCTAATAACCAGCTAAGCAAACCAGATGCACTGGTAAGGTAAGTTTGATCTGAACATTGTGTAACAGCCTGTCTTACCCTCCCTTCTCTCCAGTACATCGAAGCTTTTTTTCAACAGGAAAATACATCTTATAGTCCCGTGAAGACAACAGAATTGCCTAGTAATGGAATAAGATAACTAGGAACTAGGCTTTTGGGTTCTGTTCCTGATTTTTGCCTCTGGTTTGCTATGCAGCCTTGAGCAAATTGCTTCCTTTCTACATCAGTACTCAATACTTGCCTACCTCACAGGGGTGTTGTGAGGCACAATCAATAGCCTGAGAATTGCTTCATAGAAGGCATGAGAGAAATGTGGAGAATCATGATTACAGAGCTCAGTGGATGTGTTCTTGATAAACATGGAGTGCGCTTTAAATCTCCAGGGAATTCAGTGGGGTTGATGGTGCTGAACAGACTGTTTTGTCTTAGTTTTTTGTTTTGTTTATCTCCTGAAAAGCCCCAAATGTTGGGCTTTTGTTTTCATCTTCAGTTCACAAGCAAGGATGTAAAGTATCAGCTACTGTGCAAGCCCTTAAAGTTCTAAGTTCAGGTTCTTGCTTGCATATCTGCTGCCTTACTGGTTTAAGAACAGGTCCAAAGGATTTAATTTAGCTGCCTTGTAAACTACAAAGATTGAAAAAGTCACATCTTTACATGTGCTTATCTGAAGTTTCAATTAAGATGTATTTGTGAAATGCAGCTAAGTACTTGCAGGGTGTTAAGTCAAGACATACGGTGCTGTCATGTTACCAGAACAAGTACTTGTAAGGAAAAGGGAGGAAGTGTTCAGGTTGGGGGTAGAGATGCACCTAGAACAAAGCTGTTACATGGATATGCACTTTCTTACCGTTCCTGGCTTACGTCTGTCTTTTGCCCTTTCTCATGTGCTCAACTCTTGTGTTCAAGCTCTTGTTGGCCAACTTAACTGGCACGTCGGGTTCGCTGGCCTTGAGGGTTCCTTCTGGTAACAGGACTTTTGGCTCTGCTCTGTCTCTGAGGATTTGTGCTGTGTGAATACAATTACTTTGATGAAAATGTTATTTTTCTCCTCTGCTAATCACTCTGCCACTGCTTGGTGTACCTCTGCCAGTTACATATCCAGGCTAATTGATACCTAATGTCTAGACAGAGCTTGTGTGAAGAAAATGAGAAACGAGCTGATCAATCTAATCTGTGAATTGGATTCAGCTAAGGTTAATGGAATACAGATGGCTGTCTCTTCAGCAAAGCTGCATCTAAAGAAGCCTGTAGAGGACTGCTGTGTTTGTATGTTGCCAGTTTCAGATGGGCATCTCTGTGTTCCTTAGGTTACTTGCTCATTGAAGAAAACAGGTCAGCTCAGCTTTGCTGCAGTTTAAAACATAATTCCTAAGTCCTGAGAAAAGAGAATGATCTGGAAGACTCAGGCTTTTTTCCCATGCAGCTATGACAAGAAATGAGATTTAAACCTCTCATGTTTTACATTACACATTGAAATTTTTATATGCTGTGATGTGAGCTTACTCCAGGTCATCGTGGTCATTGTCCAAAGCAGGTTTTCTAATGCAGAAATGGGTATACAATAAACTAGACTGTGCCCTTACAAGGTTCTTGCTCCTCTAATTCACTGGGTAGGGGCAGAGTACACATTAGCGTACTCTGAGTGTGCCTTTGTGCAAGGTAGCCCTGCTCTGCCCAGGAGGAGAATTAAGCTACTTCAGTCTTTGTTTGTCAAGTGTTTCTCTGTGATGTGTGGGTGTGATGTGGCTGTTGTGTTAGTAATTCCTGTAGCTGCTCATTGAACATTGATTTCCCTGTGCAGGCAGGCCAGGAGCACTTAAAACACCAACATCCGGTGTGTTGCTGCTCAGTTTCTTACAAACGAGATGACTGAAATCATTCTTGAAATGCAGTTTCTATTCAGATTCAGTATGTAACTCCTACACAATGGAAGCATAAACTTACCTGACAAATTGGATGGGATGGAATGCACTTAAATTTAAAAATTCATGTTTATTTTTTAAGACTTGTCAGTTATCTTGTCCCTGGAGTGTAAGGAGAGATTTGTTCATCATCTTTTCCACTTCCAGTAGTATTACTCATTCCTCTTGTTAAACTTTTAGTCTGCATCAGTGCAGAAGCCTGAAAAGGGCTGTGTGCAGTCCTGCCTGTGTGTCCGACTTTCAGATCAGATCTGCTCAGCTTCCAAATAAAGAGGCTTTTTATAACTATTTGTCCAGCAGACTCACAGCAGGATGTCAAAACCAAGCTGCTTTCCTTTTGTGTTCACAAATGACTTCCCTGGGCTGACTAACCTGTATTAAATGTAAAGCACGCCTTAGGACTGCTGCGGACTCAGCTTAACAGGGGTTATTTGGGAACAAGACAGTCTTGCTAAACTTTTAACTACTTGATGCACCACTTTATATCTGAAAGGGTACTGCTGATTAAGTTAATGTTTTATATATACAATATTACTCTTACTTGAAGCAGTAAGGTTTTCTTCTTGCTCTGTCTGGTAAATGGTTAGTGCACAGAGGAGAGGAAGTTGCTGCTCCCCATCCTTAGATGTTTCAGTGAATCTTGTGTTACTGTCATCTCCGTTGATAGAAGAGAGTGATTTAAGAGACTGTGTCCCTGCTGATCAGCCTTGAAAGTAACCTCTTAGGGGTTTGTTCCTACAGTTGAAGTAAATGTGTACTTCCAGTGGATGCTGAAATCTGCTGTTGTTTGTCAAGAACTTAGTAATTGAATCTCTGATCTGAGCTGCTTATTTGCCAGCACTGATAACTGAGCCAAAAGGAATACTTCTGGGATCTAGCAGAGGGATGAACGTGGTATCTCATAATACTTCATGCTGTTTGTGAGTAGGTACAGTGCAGATTGACTTCTTGTTGCTGTTTCGCTGTCACTTCTGAGGCACGGCAGGTTTTGTTCATGGTTTAGGGGCTTGCTGTATGGAACAAGTCCAAGCTGGCATTGCTGCAGACTTTGTGTGTGTTGCATCTTACACAGTGTGTCCTGCCTCTAGCTATTTGCACTCCTAAACCCAAAAAGGCACAAAAAGCCGCAGTCAAAAAACTGGCAGTGTAGCTTGGCAAAGCTGTTTGTGTCCAGAAGGGTCCTGCTGTTGGCACACGAGGTGTGGAAACAACCTGTCTCATGTACTAATCATTCTCAGAGATAACAATGACATCTTCTGGCATTTGGACTAAGGAAAACCTCTGCAAAGCAATGAGCTGGTCTACCCACATTTTCCTTGGCTTTACTCAAATCTGACGTTACCTGCAGAGGCAGACTTGAAGGTTTTAATGTAAATTTATCTCCATCTGATACCAGTAATTGTACATCTTTTGTGGCACTGTTGATGTCTTAAGACTAATGGCTGCTGCTTCCTTATCACCCTTGCCTGAAATGGCATTAGTGTTCCAGGCTTTTTGCTGTCAGCTGCTGTGGGGGTCAGCATTTCATGCAGTATGATGGGAGTGACGGGAAGTGTAGAACAGAGAAGAAAAAGAGTTAGGAACGGAAGCTAGAAATCATGGAGATGATCCTTCTCACAGACCACTCTTTCTAAGCCACTGTCAGCATAGCGCTTGGACTGTTCATTAACAGAAAACCCTTCTGAAATGCCACCTGCTTAGATTACTTCTGTGTAAGAGAAAAATAAGTAACTTGGCTTTCTTTCTGTGGATTGCTGTCTTTTTGGTAATGAGAAGTGCCCTGAGAAACTGCTGGTACCAGCCTATTAGTTACAGTAGGAGAGCCTCAGTGCTGTGGGATCACATTGGCTACTTCAGAGAAGTTAGGTTCACTGCAGGGGGTGCAGATGCCAGGAGATTGGGCCAGAACAGAGCAAAGGAAGAGCATGGGTCTCCTAGAAAAGCATCTGAGGCCTTCTGGGGCTTTAAAAACTTTAATTTCTATATGAATTGTGTTTTAATTTGTGTACAATTGCCAGGTGATTATGGAATTGACTTAGCTGAATGAGTAACCAAGCAACAAGGTATGTTATTCACCAGTCATCAATACTTAGGTGCATTAAGCTGAATTGAGTTGTCTTTAAGTTGATCCATCCATTTCCCTGAAGCATTTGGAAAAATACTTAGTCTTGGAGGTGATTACTGATGAATTCTTTTCATCAGCGAGATCAGGAATGATGTGAGGTACTGCTGAGAAAAGAAAATGCGTAAATCTGCATTCATAGTAATGGCAAACTGCAAAGAAAAATTGGCCTTGGTTGTGTAAACAGCACAATGTAATAATCTGCAGCTAAACCCTCATCTGAAAAATAGTTTTATGTCAAAATGATTTGTAGTTTGTGCAGCAATAAAGCATCTTCTAGAACTCTGGTTTGCTTCACCCCCACCTTGTAAATAACTTTCACAATAAGCCTGGAAATAAGAGACTTAAACAGAAAATGAAATGGTAGAAAGAATAATAATAACTTTAAAAATGCTGTCTTCTTGGATCATTTATCATTGCAGTAGTGGTGCAGACTGTTGCAGGAGGGGAAGCTCACACACTGTTTCATGCTTGTAGCAGCACAACTCTCCTTATGGCATTGCATTGCTTTACCTTGATGATGTGCTTCCAATTTAGAAAGTGGGTAGCAGAAGGGGTGTTCTTCATCTCCTTCTATTTCTGGGAAAATGATGGATGACCCCTCTCTGCACAGCAGAGCTTTGGCTTGCTGTTCCACAGAGTGACATGTTTAGGCTGAAAGTGCTTGACTGATAAGCACATGGTTACACAGTGGAGGATACAAGGAGCACATGTGGGTTTGAGGGGGAATTAACTTCATGTAGTTTGGTTTTTTTAATGAAGCTTTATATCTAGCTAATTGTGGCAGGTCTGGGAGAGAAGATGTAAGGAAACGTTTGGTCCTTCCATTGTGATGGATTATTAGCTTCCTAACTCATTTCAGATAGTGAGGAGCATTTATTTGCTCTCTAAATTGTAGAAAACAGCTGCTTTGGTATTTAAATCTGTAGTGAAAAGTACAGCATAATGAAAAGGAGTAATTAAAGTCTGGTAAAATTTACTTTAAAATGTATTTCTAACCAAGCCCATTGCCAAATAAACTTACTTTAAAATGTATTTCTAACCAAGCCCATTGCCAAATAAATTTCTAACGGTTCTGTCTGCTATTGGCTTGAAAGAGATGGGTTTCCTTTGTTAATTCTCTTCTGCCCCTTTGGAGTTGCACTACAGTAGCTGATCACTCACATAGATAGATCATGGCTCACATCTGTTATTCTGTTGAAGTTAGGTTATCTGTACTGATAGGAGAGATTGTTTCACAACAGGATAAAGACTCTTGACTGCGAGGTGCTGTGAAAAAATGGGGTGCAGGGAGGTCCAGAATCCTTTGATTAGGGTAAGTTGAACCAGTGCAGTTGCCACTTTCAAGAGTGAGAACTGCTGAGCCCACTGTGAGCTTGTTTGTAGTGGCGGGTAAATAGGAGGGTCTTCGTGTTTTAATGGGCACACAAGGTGTACTGCTCCCACTTCACACCTGCTAGCAGTTTCTGAGACGCAGCAGCTCTTCTGCCGCATGTAGTGAGTTAGGGTTGCAGGTGGGCAGTGCAGGCTGCTCACGGGCAGTCATTGTCTCTTGGTGCCTGGTCTGCCTGGATGCATCTAGCGATGTGGCTGCTGAGTTTTCATGAAAAGTGGCAGCACCCAGGGTTTGACCAATTATTGTTGAGTTTAATCTTGCAAAAGGGTGAACGTTTGATGTTTGGAGCGTGCTTGAAGAGTAAAGGCAGAAAGGTATCCATGGGGTTTTTGTTCAGTGTTCAGGCAGGATTTGAGTGATGTATGAGTGTGCAGCACTTCTTGATCCCAGTTCTCACTAATGTACGCAGTTTTGGTTGGACACTTTTACCCAGGCTGAGTGAAAAGGAAGGCTGTGGCCTCTTATTTCCTCTGGTCTGGCAAGCAGCATCCTCTCTGCTCACATTTGTCTGTGCTCTCTGGATCCTGCAGGATTCAGCTCTCTCTACAGCGCAGCCTGGACCAGCCCCATGAGCACTGCAGGTGCAGAACCCTTCCTGGAACTGCAGGAATGCCATGAACCAGATGGCTTCAGAAGTTGGAACTAATGTCAATGCTTTGTTGCCAGAAGCACAAATTCAGTTGGTCCTGTGCCAGCACCTCTTGATCTATTTGAGCTTTACCTGATCAGTTCTTCTTTTCCTGGAATACTAAATGCCCAAAATAAAGCCTGGTATATCTTATTTGAGCACTTTGAGATAGTTACAGGGGAAAGGATATTTACAACTGTCTTACTTTCACAGTTATCACTTTGTTATAGACATGCGTGTTGCAATCTGTGGATAAATGTCAATGTAAAGTGTGCGTGTGTGATTTCTGTGCATAACTTTATGTTGTCCTTCCAACCATATTTTCACCTATTGATGAAAACCTATATTAAAACCAGTCAGCTGTTGGTGTACAACAGTTTAATGCTTCCTACAGCATCTTCCTCTCTTCAGTTACTAAGTTTGCTCTTTCTAAAATACTGAGTTACTGTTTACTGGAAAATTAAATTGAACTGTTATATCATTGCCCAAGAAGTCTCCAGCTCCATCACTTAACATACTGAACACTGGGAGGATACATGCCCAATAATGCCTGCTGATGGCTTTTCCAGTTTTAGTGTGTGCTGTGGTTACATGCTTGAAGGAATATTTGGTTAGGTTTGCAAATTCTTTTCCTCCTACAGCAGAATACAAGGTGTTGAAATGATCTGTGGTCTTCCATCTGAAACGTGTATTTGCTTTGTACTGTTACTATTTGCCTTCTAAGTAGAAGTTTGGTGGGGTGGGTTTTTTTTTTCTATTTAGAAGTACATTTGATCACAATTTCTACTATATTAAATTCATTTTATCAGTGGGGTAGTTCAAGTATAACTAGAAAGACAACTTAGTACAGCTATAGAAAGTGGGATCTGATCCTTTATGGCTGTTTCTTGCTATTAATTTACCCAGTAGACCTCTTCGGTGCAGCTTTAGCCTATTACGTTTATGCTTTTATGGATTTCCAGAAGTCTGATGATTCCACATTTAACCTCTTGATTAATTCACACAGGATGTTCTTATGCCTCATATCGTTACAGCTCTCCCAGTAGCATTTTAGGTTAAGATTTTCCTGCACTGAAGCCCAGAGGAGTGAAGTGTTTTCATTCTGAGGACAAAAGCCTCTAACAGTTCACCTGCACTAGTGAATGTCAGTACGGGCTGTTCATTTGGGCTCTTGTGACAGTTCTCCCCAAGTCCTAATGTTCAACTGCCACTAATTCTTTGTGGAACATTAGGAAGGGAAAACATCTTTGTTTTCTTTATGAACATTTAGAAACTTTGAAATCAATGACTTTGAAATCAGTGACAATCAATTTGACAGTGCAAATGAGCTTGTGTGAGTGACTGAGAGGCATATTTGCTTTAAATAAGTATGTAACTGTGCTCATAAAAATGGTTGATTATTTACCTGAGATGTGCTTTTATTCCAAGAATGAACACATTTTGAAATGTATTGGGGGAATATTTAGAAGGGGGGGGAATATTTAATATTTCAGGGGAGCTGCGTGCCTCTCTTCAGCAACTGGGGGCTTATTTTAACGAGGTTTGGTAATAAGCTCACATGAGTCTTGAAGAACTTTCTAAAGCTGCAATTAAATGTATAACAGATGGCTCCTGTTCAGGAACAATTAAAAATAAATTTACTGACTCCTGAACTGTGGATGACTTGACACATCCTGGTTATTCACCGTGCGCATCATGTGCTTCAAGGAGCAAACCACGTTTAGGTGAGAATTCAGCAACGTGATCCTTACTCGGGTATAACTCGCAAATGAAACTCTGATTTGGTGAGAAAAGTAGAATTTGTTCAGATGTGCATCTGGCCTTGGTCATAGCCTCTCAGGCTTAGAGGAAAAATGGAATTCCATAAGTCTTGTTCTAGGATTCTGCAGTGCAAAACAAATTCCTGTGGGAGGATATGAAGCGTGTGTATCACTATAATAGAGCTATATACATATCGTTATATAAAACATTATTATTTAGCAAGGATAAACATAATTTCGGAGAGTTGATTATTTTAAGTCTGAAGGGTTGGGGGTTGGCAGATGGTGCGATGTTCACTCTGTGATTTTTATATAACATGCGTGAACCTTTGGGTAATTGGGAAATGAAGTTGAAATGGTCTCTTCAAATTGTCTGTCCTAGGTTGGAACAAGATATTAAGAAGTTAAAGGCTGACCTGCAGGCGAGCAGGCAGATCGAGCAGGAGCTGCGCAGTCAGATCAGTTCTCTGACCAACACAGAGCGGGGGATTCGGTCTGAGATCGGGCAGCTCCGCCAGGAAAATGAGCTGCTTCAGAACAAGTAGGTGCTCCTACACTAAGTTAGTGCTGCTGATTGTAGTCAGGGGAAGTATTGTGTTAAGTCTCTACAAAATTCGCTGGCAAATCCAGCCAGGCTCATGTGGGACCACTGACAGCAATTTATTTTTAGTAGGTGAAATCCTCCATTAAATCCCATACCTGTCACCTTCCAGATTACACAATGCTGTACAAATGAAACAAAAAGACAAACAAATGATCAGCCAGTTGGAGAAGAAACTAAAGGCAGAGCAGGAGGCACGAGCCTTTGTAGAAAAACAGTTAATGGAAGAAAAGAAAAGAAAGAAGTTGGAAGAAGCAACTGCTGCACGTGCTGTGGCATTTGCTGCTGCTACAAGGTACTTTATTCTACCCCAGACCAAGCTCCGCTCCAGAATATCACTGAGATGTGCTTTGGGGGGTTTGGGTCAGCATTTTTCACTCTTCTGTATATAAAAGAATAGTCTGTATTTATTTCTGTGTTGGAAAGCCTGATCTATGTTAAGAGGTCTACTTGTGTTAAGGCAGTGGGAGGACTTGCTTCAGCATCTCAATGTTTTTTCTGCAGAGGAGAATGTACTGAAACTTTACGGAACCGTATCCGGGAGCTGGAGACAGAGTGCAAGAAGCTAACAATTGACATAAAGCTGAAAGAAGATCAGATACGAGAACTAGAAATGAAAGTTCAGGTAAGGAGAAAGCACCAGGGGCTTAGATCATCATCACAAGGAGTGAGTGCTTTCAGCCCTTGGCAACTGGTGGAGGCAATCAACACCTTCAAGAATTCTGTTCCTCAGATGACTGTCTTGCATGCCTTGCATCAAGACACTTGTTTGCAAGATGAGAGAGGTTGTCTCAGCTCCACACCGTTCCATTGTTGAAATTATGAGGATTTTTTTCCCCAAACCAATGTAAATCCCCTCAAGAGTTTTCGTCTAATGTGTGGAGCTTGTTGCCAGTCTGCTTCACTTTAAATTTCACTGCTAGCAGGCAAGACTGCTTACTTTATGCAGTCTTAATCGCTGGCCAGACATGTTTTGGTTTCTCGTGATAGTGCTTGAATATTGAAAGTACGCTGTGCTGGACTTGTAGCAGATGTGTTGTCTTGCACGTTCGAGTTTAAGAGCTCAGCTGTGTGAGCTGAAGCTGACCTTATTCTTTGAAATTGTTTGTTCCTAAAGAGGTACTGGCTTTTTCTTAGTCAAAGTTCTCATGCATACGTCCCAGCCACAAGGTGCCTGACTCTTATGTGCAGAATCCTGGCTCCTTCCTTTTCCTTTTTCCAAATTTCTGGGGTTGCCGCACAGCTGGGTTCAATGTGGGAAGTATTCTGAGATAAAGAAACCATAGAAATCCCTTTCATCAGCCAACTGAAGTAGCTTAAAGTGCTTCTTTTGTATCACTTCAAACTGTTCAGCAAGGCATCAGTCCCCGCTGCGGCCATTTTGCTGTGTTAAGTGTTGTCACATTCCACAGCTTGGCTGAGAGCTGCCTGGCTGCTTGGCTGGCACTTGGAGGGGCTGAGGAGGGCTCCTCCATGGAAGCTCTCAATACAGATGAGAGAGGGCTGAGAGGCAGGGTAGATGGTACTTGCTCGCTGCACTGTATTTATGTGTTGTACAATATGGCTTTAATCGCTTGTGATGGTCGTGTATAATTACTGGAGGTAATATTACAGTGTCCTTAATTAACCATCATTTTAATTTTACAGTATTATTACCAGGCCCAGTGGTGGGCTGTGGGGAAGAGAAAGGCTTCTCGGTATATCCCACGTATGAAATCAATGAGAATAACATTTGTCCTAATTACTCCTCCAGGAACTGCGGAAGTACAAGGAGAATGAGAAGGATACAGAGGTGTTAATGTCAGCACTTTCAGCCATGCAGGATAAAACACAGCACTTAGAGAACAGCCTGAGTGCAGAGACAAGGATCAAGCTGGATCTGTTCTCTGCATTAGGAGATGCAAAACGGCAGCTTGAGATTGCCCAAGGTAACACAGGATAGTTTAATTCAATACACAGTACTGACTGAAAGCATGACAATAGAGCAGAGAGAATATCCTACCCCTTTATTTAGGGATGAGCTATAGCCCTCGCTCAGCATTTCAGCTCTCAGTGGTGTTTTGTCTTTTGTGGCTCTGCAAATGTGAAGCTGACCTGATTGCCCAAGTTATTAAACCAAAGACAAAAACCATCAAGATGGGTGTTTGACTTAATTTATCATTATTTTCCACATTTTTATAAGCCATTACCTCCAAGCTGGAGAGCTGCTTTTAAAGAGCTGGACTGAAAATAATAGTTGCTATCTATTAAGCCCCTCTCCTTGAATCCTAATAGTATGTTATTACTCCTGAAGTAAATACAGCCTAAATGTTGGGGGAGCAAAATAACCCAGCCAGGCTTAAACTTGGCGCTGGTGAGGTGAGCATCGGCGCTGGTGCCGCAGCCACCAGAGGGAGCATGAGGCCAATGATAACCCCCTGCCCAGGTTCAGCAGCCCACGAAGCAAAATTAAATAAAACTAAATAACCTTTTGATTTAGCCCCTTTTAATTTCCCTGCAGAAATTTGCTTGGCTGCAGGAAAATCGTGTCATTTCATTGGTGTTTGTTTTATTAATTGCTGTAGTGATGATGTGAGTGTGCACAAAGGGGATTTAGTTGAAGAACACGTCTCATAATTGAATGCTACTGCTCTTGTGAGGTGCTTGTAAAAGGTGAATGGAAAAGAGCAAAGTTGAGCTGTAGAAAAAATTGTTTGCTGCAGCAGTGAATCCAAACAGTGCAAAATCTGATGGAAGTGCTATGTCAAGTTGTGTGACGTGGTAACTAGAGGTAATTCACCTCAGCAGAAAGCAGGAGTTACACAAGTTGTGTTTTACTGATGCCATGTTAGGTGGTGAATATCTCCTGGGTGTTTTGCTTCAGCAGCTCTTAATGAACAGTTGGTGGAGGGTGAGAACATGCTGCGGGTTCTAAGTGATGTTGTTTGCTGTTTTCAGGGCAAATAATTCAAAAAGATCAGGAAATCAAGGACCTAAAACAGAAGATTGCAGAAGTTATGGCAGTAATGCCCAGCATAACATACACTGCAGCCACCAGCACTCTGAGTCCTGTTTCCCCACATTACTCTTCCAAATTTGTGGAGACCAGCCCTTCTGGACTTGACCCCAATGCCTCTGTTTATCAGCCCTTGAAGAAATGAATGCCAATTTTCTTTTTGCCCAGTAATTTTGTCATGCTGAAGGCATCACACAGGAGTGTCTCTTGCAGTCAAGATGAAGTTGTATTGTGTGAGACTGTATTTGTTGTCATTTAAAACAGGATAAAAGAACATCTGGATTGACTAGAATTGCCCATCGGTTTTTCTTGTAAATTTTTAGAAAACCTCACAGAACTTTGCCATTTATTTTCCTTGGCCAATGCATTAAAAACAATTCTTGGTTTTCAAGTAGCCAATTTTGCCTTTTTATGTACTCTTGCATGGTTTCCTCTTGAAAAACACAGGGCTTTGCTTGATTTTGAACCCTTTCTGCTTTTTGTTTTTTTAATAATCAAGTTGAATTTGCAGATTTGTTCAGGAATAGTGAGGAAAAAACCTTTAGTTTTTACAGTGAAAGGGTTAAATAATCCAACAAAGCTTTGATTTATAGATGTATTGAATACAAATATGTGATGTTGCAGAAGATAATTTGATTACCCCTCAAAGGACCAAACAAATTTCAGGGGCGTTGTTTAAGGGAAAGAATAAGAGAATAGCTGATGATGTGACGGTGGTTGTTGTGTGAAATATTTATATTCCCATTGGTGTTTTCAGTCATTGAGAATTGCTAACAGTCTTGTTCACAGTGCCTTGGGAAAAGACATTTCAAGAGGAAACTTGATAGTTTAAACTATTTTTTCCCCCTTCACTGTCATCTAGCTTATATATCAAGCTCATTACAGAGTCTACTGCAAATTGTACATGGTAATTTGGATGTTCATTATAAACCAAGGTTACATCTTCTGTTTATTTTGATATAAACTCAGCAGTGTTCTGTAAGTTGCCTTGATTATACTGCATCATGGAAGGCACAATATTCATACAGGAAGCGTTATTGTGAAGGCGGAGCTGTGCAATGTACTGTATACAAGAGACTGTAAAGCTGGCTAATAAAAGCTGCAGTTCTGGGTTTTTTATTTTATTCAACTCTGATTTACACTCTCTGTCACCTTGCGTTTGACAATTTAGGTGGAGCTGAATATTCTTCAGCGCTTGTGCCAAGGGCTTTTTAAGGGCTTTTGAAGGAAACCTGTAAATTGCACAAACTTAAGTTCAAATGCATCTTCTACATTAGAGAAGGTGTTTGCCCTGGCAACTTCTGAAGGGTTTCATGGGTGGGAATTGGAGGGGTGGGAAGCAAAATCGGATTGGAAACTCCCAGCATTACAAACCCAGCATTAGGACTTTGCAAGCATGCAGTGGGCTCTGGGAGGACAAAGTTCCTAAAGGAAAAGCATTTGATGTTAATTGGCATGGAGGCCTCATTAAAAAGCACTGAGTAGGACACGCAAGTCAACAGAAGTATTAAAGTTGCATCATTTTAATCACAGATATTCTCTTGGGATAAAACTTCAAGCGTTAGTCAGGTGTGCTTGTTGCTGCCATTTGCATTTGGAATCATCCTGTGTAACTGTCACCGTAAAGGTGGTGCTCAGAAATGTCATAGGTTTTCCATCCTTGTGCAGAACATCAAATACTGTCTGTGATTTTTTGTGTTGAGGTTCCCCCGTTTTGCTGCCCAGTTCCGCACAGTTTTCATTCAGTACTTGAGCTTGGCTGAGTTCTTTTTTTTTCCTGTGGGGTTTACAAAGAATAAACATTTTCTTGCAGATTAAAAAAAAAAAATAATATTTTTTTAATTATTTAAAAGTTTTATTTTATTTAAAAACAATACTTTTTTTGTTTTGCCTTTTTAACTGCCCTGATGTAGCCTGGTCTAGGGAATGCATTTTGTTTCAAGAGCACTCTGGTATTCCAGGTAAGTCTCTTGTATTTAGTGCATAAACTCAGCAAGCCCTGACAGTGGGCTCTTAAAAAAGAAAGGAAAAAATAAACCCCAAACCAAAAGGTAAAGTTCTCGAACTGCAGCAGTGCATCTCTAGGTTTAGCCTTTGCCCTTCACCATTCTCCTTACTGCAAAAGCAAAGGTGAGATGCGTGACTTGGAGGTTTAAGCGTTGTCCTTGTCTACACAAACCCACAGAACAACTTGTCTCTGGTTTCGGTCCCGTTAGAAGAAGGGAACAGGAGCTGTCATTTCCATTTGTGCTTTGGCTGCTGCCCGGGCTGGTACTGCCGTGGGGCTTCTTCTCCAGGTAAAACTTCCCAGGTACCAAGGTACTCCAGCTCTTCCGTGATCCTGCTGCAGGCAGCTGCCAGAAGCTCTCAGTTCCCTCAGGGCACATCCTATTCTTGTTTTCTTCTCCCACCACCACCAGTCTGACATACACATAGATCATTTCATAATCAAAATACATTATAGATAACTTTGCCATTTTCACAGCTCACGTTGCAGTGCAGCAGAAGTTGCTGCTTTAGTAGCCTCCTCAGTTCAGATGGAAATGTTCTTTTAGGAAAGAGGAAGGTATTTGCGGGCATCAGTCAGCTCTGCAGGGTAAGTGAAGTGAGTGGAAGGAGATGGTTTAAGCACTCAACTCTGATACCAGCCAACCTCTGGATCTTAAAATATTTAACTCTCTGAAATGGAAAATATCTTAAGGACTCATCATCAGTGGTACTTGCCAGATTAATTTATGGGGAGTTTTAAGAACGTAGGAGTGCAGAAGGGTCACTTAGGATGGTCTGGGTTTTCTGCAGTTGATTTTGCGATATTACTGCAGAATACACACTAGAGATCTGCCAAAGAAAGACTGAAGTACCCAGAACTTGTTTCCAGCCAGCATAAGCCTAGGGGGAAAAGGCAATGGCAAGACAGGACTTGTGTGCAATGGTTTGGAGTACCTTGGGGTTTATCCTCACTCGAATCTGAAGTAGAGCGCTGTATGTCATTTTATTTTTAACAACAAGCTCCTTTATTTATGGAATCCATTAACTGTGCAAGAGGAAGCGGCTCCCCTTTCTTAGCATATTTCATGGTGACGGGGAAGGAAGGGCCTAAATGCATGTGTTGAATTCAGTCCTGCTTCATCGTGTAACTTCCAGGAAGCGCAGAATTGCTGCTTTGGCCTCAGTGTCCCTCTGGCCAGTGGGAAATGAAGCCGCAGGTACCAGCTTCAGGGCAGGACAGCGGGTGAGCTGCCGTCTGCCTGAATGCAGCTGCTTCCTCTGAACTGTTTAACCAGGACAGACTCCTGGTTTGGTTTTCCCTTTCCTTTCTTAATCGTTAAATCAGATTTGGAAGTTGTTTGCTTATCCCAGCATCGCCTGAAGCACACTGGAATTGCACACTGGAGTGATTGGCTCCAAGAGCGATTCTTAAACCAAAGAAACACGCCTTCGGCATGTTCTGGTCCTGCCATCGTGTCCAGGAGCTGCCTGCTCCACATATGTTGCTGTTGATGGTGTTTGCGTGCAACAGGTGGGGTTTTTGCATCTTCAAAATGAAAATGAGACTCCTTCCAATAGCATTGGACAGAAAAGACTCTATTAAAAAGTTTAACCATTTCCTTTACCATTGGTGCCTGCTATTGAGAATAAGACTGTTCCCAAGATTAGCATCTGAGAGTGGGATGAGAGCTTAAGCCAAAGCCTGCACCTGAGCTCCAGACAGGTTTGTGTACTGGTGGCACTGAGCACCACTGCACTGCAGCAATGCTGCTGGGTTGGGGCTTGTTTTGTTCGTTTGGGGTTTCTAACAAACCTCACAAGTTTTAATCACAAGCTCAGCGTTGTTAAATACTCATTGGAGTTCGTGTGCAGTGGGGGGGGGTGGTTCTTACTACTGGACATTGCCATTTTCTTGGCATTTGGAAGCCAAGGTCAGAAACAGACCTTCAGTGAGTTAATACTAACAGACTATACAAATTGAATCTGAGATGCCTCAGTATCTTAATTGAATCGGCTTCTATGATGCATTAAAATAGTACACAATCATTTGAATCATTCTAATAAAGGAGAGTAGGCAGAAAAAAGGGCAAGAATCAATCAAGTTCACATGCAGGTGGCTCATGTAGCTGTGACTTCTGAGTGCCGTTCTAGAGCATCTTGTCAGGTTCCAAAAATACTGGGGTTTGCTGCTTACAGTAGCAGTCCTTGTCTTAGCTAATTAACAAGAAGTCATTTCCCATCAGGGTTTAGCTGGTATGAGCAATAATGGTTTGATTATAATAAGGTAACAGTGGCAGTTAGGGGGAGAGTAGCCTGTTCCTTCGCCTTGCTAGAAGTGCTCCAGGAGCAGTACATGTTTTGTGGGGAGATACACCTTTTTCTTGCTTACCCCAAAGCAGCAGCTGAGCAATTTCCCCTCCTGACAGCACAAGGTGGAATCCTGCTCATAAACCATGCCTCAGCTCCAGGTGAGTTTTCATACCCTTTGCTTTCAAGCCATTCCATTCAAAGTCTGATTGAAACATTCCTTATGCAAAATGCATGACAAGCATTTTAAAGCCAATTTAAGATGGTGCTAAACCCAAGGGATTATTGCAGGTGTGAAGGAGCTAGCATTTTACAATCTTTATCTCTGTAATTGCTCACTTAATCTGATCTATTTCTGCATATGTTTGCCATTGTATCCTAACTGCCATCAGCACTGACTAAACAATTTGGTCTCTTGATGATGTTTTTGGCAGTCTCTATTTGTTTGGAGACTCTTCTGGTGCCTTAGCACTGAAACCCACCTGCTTCTTTGTCATTTCTTTGGGGTTTTTTGTGTAGGCCTAGGGTTTGTGTTTGGTCGGGTGGGTTTTCTCCTTAGATCTCGCTCTGAATTACCTGCCATACAGAGTAACTGCAAGCCATTTCTGTCATGAGAAGATTTATGCTTCACCTGCTTTTATTCCCATTATCAAAAAAGCCAATTGAAGGGATTGTGTGAGGTGCATCTGTTACCCATGGATGTTACCATGCGTTTCTGTCTGCAAATGCCCTGGGCTCTTTGGAGGACATTAGAGCCCCCATCTGGAAAGAAACTGAGTCACAGCCATCCCGTGAGAATGAAGCTCTAAAACGTTGCACTGTTTTGATGGGGAACGAAGAAGTTGCAGTATTCTTTTAGCCGTGATTAGCTTGAAGAGGAGAAAATCCGAGCCCCCCGAAATCCGAAGTAAATCTGGATGTGAACCCAAGTGGTGCGGCTTCCAGCGGGAGCGCCTGGGAGCTGCAGGGCCGAACCCGAAGCAAACGAGGCTCGGAGTTCCCCGGAGGAAGGAAAGGTCCTTTGCGTTGCCGTCGAACAGCCACGGGAGGGCCCAGGCAGCCTGCGCTGAGCCCGGCCCCGCTGCGCGCGCCTCAGGAGCGCGGCTCAGGCCCCGGCGCGCCGCGAAATAGCCGTTTCTCTTCATCCAGACCTGCGACGTTATTCCATAGGCTTCCCGGTGTGTGGCAGAATAGGGAATTCATGTCTGGAAGCCCGGAGAGCTCAGGAATACATGGATTTGCGTGCTAATAGAAGCATAATCACATGCCCACATTCTCCCCCTGTGAGGCTATACAGGGATTCAAAGAGAGGGAAGAAAGAAGGCTTTGCTTTATCCTCCATATCCAGAAGCCTTTCTGTTGCAGAGACCGCAGCGATACGGATCCTTGGTTGAAGTTTGATGCAGATACAGGAAACGCTGCACGGTGTGTACGCCTGTAGTATTTCACCCGTGTTCTGCCCATGGTGATGGTTGTTACCTGCTGGACTGCTGTCGCCGGGTGCCTGCCTGTGCAGCCGCAGCTTGTCTGTAGCTCTTCTCTGCCTGCTTACCCATCTGTAAAATGGGCCTGTTGTTTCTCGGTTTCTCAGGGATACACCTGAAAGCTTGCTCCATGTTTGTTGCTGCTTTAAAGGACTCACTGAGCTCAGATACACAGGAGTGCAAAGGGTGCATGTAATAATTTTCAGGTAGGGATTTCTCTGACAAGTAAATATTTGGCTTCCTCCTATGTCTGCTCTTGCCCACAGCAGCAAAGATTTAGTAACAATAAAAGGAAAACTTAAATACATGTGGTTTTTTAATAGAAGAGTGGTACCTTTTGGTCTCTCTTTTACAGTTGTTATTGATTTACCATAGCTAAAGAAAAAAGGAGGGATATGTAGTAATGTGGTGGATGGAGACCAGCAGGACCCCCACTTAAGGCACTGACAGGGGAGAAGCTGGAGGAATTGAAACCATGACTTTTACTGCAGTTTTATGGCACCAAGTAATGCATTAACAGTCTGATTTTCATGCTGCGTTTCTAAATGGCAGCAGTACTTAGAAAGTCAAAACGCTTCTCAAGTGTTCAAACACAAAGGTGAGAGTTACCCACCGCAGAGGGAGCCTGATCAATTATTCCACGTGTGCAGAGCCACTCAAAGGGGAGCGTTATCTGGTGGTTTAAACACAGCTCAGCAAAGCCCTGAGCAAGGCTGAGTTCTGCTCCCAGCCCTGTCACTGTGACTTGCTGCCTAAGGGGGGTTTGAGCTGAGAACTGGTGAGGCAGCCTCCGACCTGGAGAGACACCGGGGCCTGAGGAGGATTGAACAGGAGGCTCTGCTCAGTGCTTGTTCCTCATTTTTGTCAGCATGGTGTGTTCAGTGGTAGTTTTACATCAGCCAACGCTCCCTGGTTCCCTTCTGCCTGTCGCTGAGTTTCCTATGCAGTTTCTTTGTGTTTCAGTTGTGCCAGCCATGTGCCTGCCCTGCTTTTAAGTAGATGCGGATCCAAGGAAGCAGAAAGAGTAAGGGTAAGAAATACTGCTGAGCTCTTCCCAGCTTGTCTGCCTGCCCTGGTTGACTCCAGTGAGCTCGTGAAACAGCGACTTCATTTGTTCTGGGGTAGCGCTTAAAGGAGCTGTTGGACAGGGATGCGAAGTGCTCGCTGGCAGCGGAGCACTGGCATGCATTGGTGTCCCTCTTGCTTTTTTGTGACCGCTAAAGTTCCTGGGGCTCTCAGCACAACTGCACGGTCCCAGGAGCCAAAGCAACCCCTGAGCTGAGGTATCTTGCTTGACAGGTCAAGTTATTCCCCCTGAGCTGGGCTCTCATGCAGTACAGCTCCAAAGAGGTGCATCTCCCTCCACTCATTGCTTGGCTCTTTAGAGAAGCAGGTCCCTCAGACTAAACGAGTTCAGTTGCCTACCTGGACCTCTGTCTTCATCTCTCTTGCTTTTTGAGCCAGGGAGCAGCTGACGGGGTTTCAGCCTGTTGGAAGTTTGTGGTCTTTCTTGATTGGGTTTTGGGCTTGTGTGGCTGCCCTGCTATTTCTCAGAGCCCAGGCTTTGCAAATCACTCAGCCTTATGTTTGGCAGTTCAGTTAATAAGTTGCATAATTACAGTTCTAGGAGCAGGTCCAGTACCTTTAGGAAGTGCGGGGGAACCTAAATCCCTTCTTCCTTCTCTGCCTTGAAATCCTATTAATTTCTTCCTCCTCTAAATGGCAACAGAATTAATTCTGGAGAGACCTGTTGCTTGAAGTGGAATCAGTGCATTAATAAAGGTGTTAATTATTAAAGCCTGCGAATGCTCCCTAATGATTGTTTAGTGCAAAGTTAATGTTTGATTGGAGAAGGTCATCTGCAAGCCTGAGTAGGAAATCTGTCTCTGTAATAGCAGGTGAAAGCACAGCCACAAAGCACAGTTCTCTTCATAATATGCACTGGTGCTCTCCACTACGCTCTGCCTCACCATCCTAAACAATGGGCTTGGAGGCAGGGCTGATTTGCCATAGGGCAGCTGCAACCCAAAGGATCACCCCTGTTAATGAAGTGGGAGCAATTACACCCATTACTGCTGCCTCCCAAAATGAGGGCACCCCACTGCAGCCCTACCTGCAAGGGAGCCTCAGGCTGAGGGTGGCTGCTCATGTCTTGCACTGCGCACGGCCTCCTGAGAGCTCAGCCAACACATGCAGAGGAAATAAGTGGGTGCTATGGGTTTGCACCCATAGTCTCTGCTGCAATGGTGTGCAATGGAAGCCTCCAGCAATCCTCTCAGCCTACCATGGAGCTGGGGCAGAGGTGTCAGCCCCAAACCTCTGCGTGCGCTCCTCAGGGGTTATTGAACTGAATGGCGCCAGTGGGTGTCTTCCCCAACAGAGATGAGCGCCCCATTGCTCCAGCTCACGAATGAGTTTGTTAATTCTAGGTCCAAGTCACGCTGCTGAGCCTCTCTGATCTTGTAGGGGCAGGTTAACTGCGGGACAGCCACAGCCTGCGCCTGCTGCAGCACCGAATCCTGCGCTTTGACTGCTTTCCTCTACTGGGAGTTAACTGGAACGGACATCAAGGACTTGGCTTAACCCGGGTTTGGTTTTCCGGGCAGCGCGGAGCCTGGGAGGAGACCTCCGTTTTTGCAGCCATGCCCCTCGCTGTGTTTGTGGGTTTGGGCAAACCCCTCTGTGCTTTGAAGTGCTTTTCCTATTTAAATGGGGATGATAAGGTACAACCCTGAGAGGAGCCCTCGGAGGAAGGGCGTTGGCACAGCCCAGCCGGGGCCTGCAGTTGTTAGAACGGATGTTCAACTCTACAGCTTCAAAGCAAACCAACCCCTCTTCGAGGGAAGCCTTGCCTGGAGCTGCCGGGGTTGAGGCATTAACGCTGCAAGTCCCCGTCGGCGCTCCTCGTTGCCTCATCGGAGCGATGAAGCTGGCGTGTGTTTCGCAAAAGGAAGCGTAATGAGAGGGGAGGCTCTGCCAGAGGTGAACAGTCGCAAACAGGAGGGGAGCAGCCCCAATGCTCCTTGGTGCAGCGTAACCTCAAGTGAATAAGGGACACAACCTCCATCATGGTAAGCAAGGCAGACAGTAAAAGCAGAGCTGGAAGGAGCAGCTGCTGACATGGAGCTGCTGCTTTGACTTTCAGAACTGCCGAAGGCTTTGGAAGCGCTGCTATGAAAGCACTGTTCCCCAGGAGGAAGAGGATGAGGGCTTTGAGATGTGTCCTGTGACAGCGCAGCACCAGGAGATACCCTGTCAGCCTGATAAAGGGTGGCGAGAGATCATCAGGCGGGAGAGAACTGAAGTGGTTCTGACCTTTTGGGATGGGGAAGCTCTCGCACTTCATGGACTGTCCATGCAATGGCTGCGACTTTGGGGATCTCCTCGTTAACCTCTTAGCTGTTCGCAGGCAGGCTCAAAGCTTCTGCCTACTGGGGTTGTGGCCCCGTGCGTTGCAGCTTCGACTCAGCAGTGAAAGGGGACTGAGCAGGACCCAGGCTGCGCTTGCTCCCATCACATCTCCTGACAGAGCCTGACAAGAGGAGCCACAGTAGCAAGAAAACAAACACACACTGTCTGGGGCTTCAGGGGCTTTGTGCGTGCAGCCAATTGAGACTTATCAGCCCTCTTTTCACTGTAATTCACAGGGACACGGGAATGTTCCCCTTACACCAGCGCTGCCAGGCAGTGAATGGCTGCAGCTCCAGGAGCTGGGGCAGTTCCTGCTCGTAGCTGTGACTACAGGAGTGGGGGGTGAAGCAGCCCGGCTGTACTCTGCCAGAGCCTTCAATTCAGCCGATCAAGCCTGTTCGAATGAAGTGAAGGCACAGCTCCAGTGAGAGATCTCTCCCTTTCGCTACCCTGATTTATGCTTGAGCACTTCATATCCCCCATTTGAGCATTTCACTCAGCAGAAGAAAGGTCAACGAGGGAGGGCAGAGTTCTTGGCTTGCACATCTGCTGTGCCAGGCTGTGGAGGAACTGTCTGACACCCGTGGATCTTTACAGGGCCTGGTGGAGGACGCGGTATCTCAGCAGTGAAGTCGGTCAGTATTTGTAAGCTGTCTGGGGCACCGCCTCTTATTTCTGGGAGGACGTGGACAGCAACGGACAGTGAGTGACCCACGCGTCGCATGTGAGCGCCTTCCCGAGCTGACGAAGATGTCTGATTTCTTCCCAGAGCAGAAAAGCCTCCAAATCCTGTACGCAGTTGAAGCGGCGGAAGGACTTAAGGTTGGCAGAACGTCGTTCTCTACATTGGAGTTCAGCCAGGACCTGGGGCTCAGCCTCCTCCTCCTGTGAAGGTGCCATTGGATCTTTGACAGCTCTGTTGGGTCCAGCCACTGGGGTTTAGGTAACCTCTGAAAGCCCGGAGTTGCTGGAGCAGGAGCCCCCCTTGGCTTCCTGCTGGAGCTGAGCCTGTAGATAGCGCCCACCAAATCCTCCCTAGCTGGCAGCACCCAGATTCTCTTTGGCGATCCCTGCCCAGGTTCTGGCAGCTGAGAGCCTGCTTCTCCACATGCGGGGTCAGGCAGGATCGCACTCCATCTGCAGCTTGCTCTTTATTACTGCTATGGGATGTGACCACATCTCTGGTCCATTTCTCCCCTACACCCTCCCGAATTCAGCTGAACATCCCCAGAGCCCGCAGCAGGGAGGGAATGCGAGATAGGCGAGTTGCTCCCTGCCTCAGGCCTTTGCGGTGCAGTTCCCCAAATCCCCTCTCTTTTGGCCACATCTGGACACGTCAGTGCATGAGGAGTCCTGGATTCCTTGCTGTGCCTGCGCAACAAGCCCAGCCTCGCTCCATCCTGGTGTGACCCACAGGATTGATGCTCCTGGGGCCACTCTGTCACCCTGCGGGGGGGACGCCACTGCGGGCTCTGCCCAGTCACGGTCAGCAGCCATGCTCTGGCTGGGCTGGCCGAGGGTGCTCGGTGTCTGCAGGTCACAGCTTTGTCCCAGTGGCCACAACACGCCAGGAAAGTTCTTTGGCATTAATATTTGATGTGAGCTGCGCTGGGCACACTGAGCATGGCCCACGTGGATGGAAGTGGTGGATTAATTATTATGAAACAGCTCTGAGAAATAAATGCAGGTTGCCATGGAAGCACCAGCAGCGACAATGTCACCTCGTTTTTTAAGATGCTTTCAGTGTTCCAAACACCGTTTCCCTTCTCTTCCAAAACAGACGGTGGCAAAATATTCCAGGGGAGGGGAGACGGGGCTGTGTCCATCGGCTGTGCAAAACTGGGCTCCCCTTTATTACAGCTGAGGTCGACTTCATGCCTAAGCCATAGGGAGAGGGCGCAGGGGCTGCAGGCAGAGGAGCTAACCCAGGATGCAAAGGGGAGCGCAGGCTGAAGATGAGAGAAGAGGCTGGGGATCCAGAGGACAGCTCGCCTTGTGACCCCTGCTCCCGGGGAGGTTTGGGGTGTACCAGGAGAAGAGTTAAACATTAAAGAGGGCTGGAATATGACAGGGAAGTGTCTCTGAGGATCTGAATGGAATAAATTGAGATCCTGTTTGAGAGAGGGAAAAAGGTGAGCAGTGATGTCGAGAATTGATAACGCTGATTTAATGAAGGCAGACATCCAAAGTATTGGAGAGCCACGAAAGAAACCACATCAGGAAATGCCTGGAAGCTGGGTTCTTCCTGCCCCCTTCGGTCATCCAGGTGAAGCAAAAAGGTGACCTCTTAACCCACTTTGTTTTAATGAACCCTTCGTTGCAGGAACCTGTGGGTTCGGCACATGCAGCCGGCGCCAGCAAATCCAAAGGGATAATCAGCTGTAGCCAGGTCTTGTCCCGTCTGTCCCATCCACAGGCTGCAAGCGCGCAGCGGCGTTTAGCCGGTGCTGTGGTGCCATCTCCCAGCCGAGCCACCCTGACCAGGTGACAGTTTGCTCCTCGCTGCGAGCTCAGGCAGCTCCTGCAGCACCGCGGGCTGAAACGGGAGCACCCCGAGCCAGGGTCCTGCACACCGATGGGTGTTAACAGCGGCATTTGTCCTGTTCTGCTCGTGCCTGCTCTCTAAGAAACTGTATCTGCCTTCAGAGCTGTGCTCGTTTTGGTCGTGCCGTCAGTCTCTCTCTCACTTCAGCTCCCTGGCTTCTTGATTCTGCGGCCCCTGCCTCAGTTTTGGGGCTGTCTTTGGTGTAGTACCATGCATGCTTAAGACCCTCTGCAGGCAGCTGCCCACAAAGACAAGGGCCTTTCAGGCTATATCTGCAGTGCCCTGGCTATGAGTAGAAATGAATTCAAAATTGCTGGGGGAAGAAAACCCATTAGAATCTCGTAGGTTCCTACGAGCCAAAGTCTCTGCTTTCTGAAACTTTCCAGCGCAAGGATTTCTGCTGCCTTGGAGGATCTTCGTGGGCACACTGATTGCTAACACTGATGGCAGCAAGATTCATCCAGGAAGGGAAGAATCACTAGAATCACAGAATAGTTTGGGTTGGAAAGGACCTTAAGATCATCCAGTTCCAACCCTCCTGCCATGGGCATGTTTGCACAGATGGGATTGTGTCCCTGTGTTTAACCCAAACCCTGAGAGGGGCCACTCCACCCTTCATGACTGCCTTAAAATCTGGCCTGCCTTAAAAAGGAACATTACAACCCACTGTGTGTTTGGAAACTTCACACGTGTTCAAGGAGAGTTCCTGGGAGAAGGTGCATTTTAACCACGTAACCAATGGCATAACTTAGCTCAGCCTCCGTTTCGTGGTGTTTGCTTTTGAGGCGAGACAGTTTTATTCTAGGCCAAAACCCAAATCAGAACATAAAACCTTGCAGTGTTTTTCAGTGACCTGGGATGACCACGTGCAGAAGGAAGACTGCAATATTCCAGCTGTTAAATCACGTGATTGTGGGTGCTGGTTATCTGCTGACGGGCAGCGACACCTCCCTGCATTAACAGCGGGAGCCAGAGCCAAGGCAGCGGGCAGCAGGCAGGCAGGGATGAAAAACAAGTACTCTCCTTAGGTTCATTTTAATTCCCTCTGCATCTTATGGTAAGTGCCAAATCATCACCATCAGGAATAGCATCCGCCGTTATTAAAAGCAGCCCTCAGTCCACCTCGCCACTGTAGCTGGTGCTGACCCCTGGCTGGCTGGTTGATGCTCCTGCTGTGCTGACCCTGCACCTCTGCAATGACAACAGGGGTGCTGCTGTTAAAAACAGGATGGAAAGCAGAGAAAGATGCACAGAGACGACAGCCGCATCTCTGATACCTGAACCAGCCATGGGGCTCTGGAGAAGTCGCCTGAGGCCTGCTTGGCTCCAGCTCCACAGACAGCCCACGACTGTCACCCTTCTCTCAGACCTTCCTCTCCTCAGCTGCCCACCCCAGCGTCCATCCACGTTTCATTTCTGCTTCTCTCCCAGACCCAGTCCCAGGTTAGTGCTGCTCAGCCGGAGCTTACCCAGGGCTCCTCGCAGGCAACAGCGGAGTACGAGGAAGGCAGTGACGCTTTCATGTGGCCTCATGCAGCAGAGGTGTAAAGCATCATCCTCACGTCCCATCAACTGTAGTGAGACCTCAAGGCTCCCAGCACCCCTTCACAGGCAATTTTAATGCTTTGGCATTGGGCTTGGAGGGTCTGGGGTAAAATCTCTTCTCCTAGAATGATGAAGATGGCAACCTCCTACCCCAGGGAACAAATGTCAGCCCGGAGCTCAGGCAAGGGAGGGAAATAACACCCAAAGCATCAAAGGAGCACAGATGGTCAAAAACTGATGGAGAGCACAACTCCCTGGCAGTGAGCCTGTGGGCATTAGTATGAAAGCGATTGTTCTACAGATGCACAGTTCTGACAAACCAACCTCTAGCAGCTAACAGGAAGCCAGGAGCCATTCACCTGAAGAGCAGTGCAGATTTCCCACTACCTTTTTGGTGGATTTTTTCGAAACAATGAGGTTTGTGGGGGTTTTGTGCGTGTTTTTAAAAGCCTCCTCTTTCATTTGAGTCTAAAACGCAGTTCCTGCATTTCCCATCCCTTCCATCTCCAACCTGTTTGTGCAGCAGCTGCTGAGGAGTCCAACTCCACATGCGGATGCCGCCCAAGCACGCGGCACCGGCAGCGAGCAGTTTCCAACAGCCCCAGCAGTCAATGGCTTTCCTGTGTGGTGCTCAGCTGCTGGCAGTGCCCGCGCTGCTGTCACCATGCTGCTCACAGAGCCAGGCTGGGCTGGGGATGTGCATGGGAAGCCAGCTCCACACTGAGCCGCTGCAGCGCCAGGTCCGGGGCTCGCTCCAGCCTCCAGCGCGCAGCGAACAGAGTGCTGTGGCCCTTGAACTCTTGCCACTGATAATTAGCCACGTGAGCTTCCTCTTATGCAGCGGTCTTCGTCAGTTCATTTGTCTTTTTCTCTCCATTTGGCAGATGGAGAACCTAAACCACAGCGGAGCGACATTTTGGCCAATTGCTATCCATTGAACCCATCTGCAGAAGCCAGAATAAATCAAAGTTCCCCAAACGCCAGAGCAGCGGCGAGCCATGAGGTAACGCTGCTTCTGTCCTCTTCTCCCTATAAAGTTTTATACAATTAGTCGTATTTATGCCTGAAGTACTGGAGTGCTACGCACGATTCCCAATGACTCCCCAACTCAACTTGAACCTTCCTACCTCTTCCTCTGCAGCAGAGCACGTGATGTGATACCCAGTGTGCTACATGGCACCAGCAGAGCCCGCAGTGACAGTGAGATTTGAGGCTCCTTAGCCAAAAATGGGCACCTGGGGCTGTAGCAGTTGGTCCCTGTGTCAGGTTTGGGGTGCTGAGAGCACCCTTGGGGAGGAGGGCCCATCCTCACCACCACGACGCTCTAAATTGCTGCTTGCTCACACCAGGCACAGACCAAACAGATTTACTTACCGAGCCTGTGGTGGGCTGGAGGAGAAGCGCAGTATCCCCCCTCCTGCCCTGCACAGCAGATGATGTTTCTTCCAGCCTGGCACTCTCCACCCACCTCCTGGAAGCTGCACAGAGCTGTTCCCAAAATACACAGGATGCAATAGGAGCCCGGGCTTCAGCACAGCCCCTCTTCAGCAACTGGAGAGAATGTACACTGACAAAAGGTGCCCTTAAGGGTATTTGCTTCCCAAAGGAATGACCTGAAGGGCTCTGTGAAGTGCGCTGATGTTATTAAAAGGACGTGCGAGGGAGGCTTGTCAGCCCTAAGTGAAATTGATAAAAAGATGTTTTATGCAACAGGCTGTATCTAAGTCTAAGGGACAATTTAAGCTGCTTTGTGGGCAACAGCATCTCTTTGATAGAGAAGCCATGTTTTAAATATGGAATTAGTGAAAATGAGCATGCTGGTGACCCTGTTTTCAGGGACGGACTGTTATGCATGTTGCAGTGAGCAATGGCACTTGAGCCACAGTGGAGTGACTTTAACCATTCAGTGGCTTTCACCGGATTACGAACAAGCCCTCGGCTCCTTCCTGGCATGTCCGAGGCCTGGGGTTGGTCCCTGACCACTGTGTGGTGGCTGTGCTCAGTGGGGAGCACCAGATTTGGGAAGTGCCGGCGCGCAGCTGCTGACAGCAGTGAGGCAGATCCCCACCAGCCCTGGCTGACTGCCTCCTGTCTGTGCGGGATCGGCCTCTGTTTTGGACAACTACCGCATGCATTATCATCTCCGTTCTGAGCTGTCATCTGACGTTACTGTTCCCTGCCACGTTCCACCCCAGAGCTTGGCCCCTTTTCAGTGCTCCCTTGATGCAGTTTGACACCTGCCTGGCAAGAAGTGCTATTGCTGCCACCTTCTCCTATCAGCGTCCCTTTCTTGTAGCGCCCTTCTGCCTTGGCGTTCAATACTATCAACTAATTAGCATCACATTATAATTGAATTGTCAGAAGGAGCTTGCATTAGAGTTGAGCAAGTCAGCGGTGTTACTGCTGTATCCTTTGGTTTTTGGCATCTTTTTAACATCTCTTCTTCATCACTTCATCATTCATTAGTCGTTACAACAGCTAAGGATTAGACTGGGAGCCTTTCGGGGCAAGCCCTATGTCTCCATATCCCTTCTGCAGCATGCCTGCAGCACTGCAGGCAGACAGAAACCTGTCTCAAAGGCTGCTGTTTGGTGCCTACCCCATCACTGACTTGCAGACTCCCTCTTCCTTCAAGCTGTGCTGAATCTCCAAAGCGACGGAGGAGGATGTTTCCAGAGGCTTCAAGTGGCAGCAGATGTGCAGGAGGTGTCCTGCCCAGGCACGTAGAAACAGCCGCTAACGCCACGGCTGGGCAAAAAGGGCTTCAATGAGCTCTTGCTCACTGCTGGCGCCTCTGAAGAGCTGCTCCATCCTCCTCTGTTCAGTCCCATTCCTACGGGGCTGTGCTCTGTGCCCTGGGCCTGCTTTCAGCACTGAACCCTCTGCACTTGCCAGGGCTGGGGGGTGCGCACCTCTGCTCCTCTGCAGCACAGCTCTGCTCCTCCTCAGCACAGACCCACGCACGAGCCTCTGGTGCAGCAGGGGCAGCGCTCGGAGCGCAGCGCTGCTGCTCGCTGGGGTCTGACACAACCCCACTGCTCTGCGGCTGCAGCTCGGCCTCTCGGCCACGGAGTTTGGGTTTCCCTTTTGGCAGCAGCACCAGAGGATCTGCAGATGAAAAGCGGCGCAGCAGAGCGGCGGGGCTGGAGCAGGAAGGAGCGCGCTGCGGACGGGCCAGGCCCCACTGAGCTCACCTCCCGTCTGCTGCCCACTCTCCGCAAGGTTAATGCGGAGAGCACGTAGAGAATGCCTTGGCAGAAATGAAGACGTTTTCCCTCCCTCTGGGGACCCCAGCGATCTCTGCTGATGCTCCTGCTCGCAGCCAAGCCACGAGCTTTCAAAACGCCGCTGGGACCCATTGTACGGTAGCGTTTCCAAAGAGAAAAATCAGCTCTTACACAGCAGTCTGCAGGGCTGAGGAAGCAAAGCGGTGCCTCGTCTCCTTTGCAGGCGCTTTGACCTCCTTTTCCTGAGGCTGTTTAGCAGCAACGCTTCCATTCTCCTCTCCCTTCAGTCTGGGAAGCTCCGAAATTCCTCAGGGAGCTCCTGTTGCTGCTCACACAACACAGGACTGCAGGGTGTGGAGAGGAGCCCTCATCACAGGCTGGAGAGGCCGAGGCACCCGGCTGCAGCGGTGGCTCAGGGACGGCTGCTTTGCAGCCAGCAAAGCTCTTCAGTAAAGATGGGCTGTTCTTTGAGGATTAGGCTGACTTCCCGGTGGATTCATGTGCTGTCTGAGGGTTGGATCCATGGGAAGCACACAGGAACCGCCCAAGGCTTAGAGCAAGAGGTGCGATGCAGGAGATGCGCTCTGCCCAGCGGCTGGCAGGCCAGGACAAGTCCCTTCAGCGCTCCTGCCTACGCAAGTGGGTGTCCCGAGGAGGCTCTGTGGAGGAGGATTCAGTCACTGCGGTGGCAGAGGCGTAGCTCCAAGGAGCCACTTGTGTGCTGGCCATCAGCACTGACCCGATGCTCGCATGCAGGGCTGGCTCCGGCAGCCCCTTCCTCACTGCCGCTTGCTGGGAACTTGAAGAAGTCCTCCCATAGCTGGGGCTCGCGGGGTCCCTCGGGGCCTGTGGCACCCAGCCTGGCTCCGCACAGCCCCTGCTCTGCTGCAGAGCAGCAGCGGTGCAGGCAGCATCACCGCAAAGCCTGCGCGGACGGGGTTTCATGTGCCGGCACAGCAGCACTGCCCTGGTCCAGCGCGCTTTGCTGCTCTGTGAATGCTGCATCCCCCCCCATACATCCCTGGCCAGAGCCCCTGCAAGCTTCTTGGCTGCTGCGTTTCTTTCCTGGTTATAATTTGAGCACCCAGACCCTGTTTCAAAGCCCTCCCTGTCCTACACGGACTGAGCTACCTGGCTCTGCCCTTCCAGCCACCCAGCGAGGGTTTGCCCAGGAGCAGGCGCCTGGGCTTTGTGCTGGCTGCAGGAGAAAGAGCTGCTCAATGTCCAGAGGACACCGTGCCCTGCGCAGTGGGGCCTGCTTCGGTTTCCACGCAGCACCAGCGCAGGAGCTCCCTTCTCCTGCATGGGAAGGCAGCCAGCCCTGCATCCCGTGCCCAGGGTCAGCGTGGCACCTGCACCCCAGGGCTGCTGGCCCAGAGGGACAGCCAGGACACAGCTCCCACCCCGCTGCTCTCAAATGGAGCCTCTTAGCTGGGCACGCAGCTGAGGACTCGTCACCAGCACCCTGCTGAATGCATTTCCCGCATTTCAGTGCACCCCAACTCAAACATGATTAATAGGAACCTCTTGTTGCTATGGGACTGACGTATCCCTGCCTCACCTCGTCTTCCACTTTTTGTTTTTGGGTAACTGCTCTTTGTTCTTCCATTTTCCTGCTCAGAAGTGGTGGAAAAGCTGGGACGGGAATCGAAGGAATGGAGAGCCGGAGCTTGTAACGGGAAATGATGGATTTTTGTAAATACATAGACAGCTTTTGCGTACAGCGCAGCAGCAATAATCTGCTTCTGCTGGATCAGGAGCCATGCAATAGGACTGAGGCTGCCAGAAGGGCTTCCCAGAAGAGAGGCAGCAGAAGGACCGGGTATGCTGGGCAGCTGGGGACAGGGCTGGGGAGGTCACAGGTGCACGTTAGTCCATCCCTGTTCTCACATGCTCTGTGTCCCCAGACATCCAAGTCAGCCAGCCTGAGCATGCCATAATGTGAAGAGCCAGCATCTGGCACTCACCAGACTCAAAGCTGCACATCAGACCCCACATTTGCTGTTGGGGTGATCATGCACTTGACGCATGATCCTGTTATTATCTGCCCAGGAAACAGCACTGTAAATAGCAGCAGGGCTTAACTCGCTGCCCCATGGAGCTCAGTGGGGCAGCTCCCCCTTTCCCCACAGGGGAGCAGAGGAAGGGACCTCCCAAGGAGCTGGGTTTGGGTCTCCAAACCTGTCCCAGGGTTGTAGAGAGCCGGGCTCAGCCCCATCACGAGACTGATGCAGGGTGGCTGCTGTCGTGCTGTGGAGGCAGAGCTAAAAGCAGCAGCAGGGATCAGTGCGGCTCCCTTTGGGGTTAGCTCCTGTTGGTCCCAGTGCTGAAAAGAGGGCTGAGTCCAACTGTATCATTTTTGTGATGGCAGAGGCAGAACAGGGACCACTCCTCTGTGCCAGAGATGCTCATGAGAAAGGTGCAAATCCCTGCCCAGCGGAGATGGCGATTCCAACATATCTGCCTTTGCTGAAGAACAGTTATCTTTCCTCTTTGAAGTTATTGACATGGAAGTTGTCGATACCCACATTCTGGTTTGCTATACCTCCTAGCAGGGTTCAAAGCAGAGACAGATTTCCAAAGAAACGTAATTGATGCAGTGCAAATGAGCAGAATGACATTCAGCATCGACTTGGAGCATGAGTCAGTGCTACCTGAGGCACAGGATATGAAGGCGATGCGGGGACCAGCAGCCTTCAGAGGAGCTGTTGAGGGGCATGGGTGGATGTGTAGCCCTGCCATCAGACCAGCAGCCACGGGAAAAGGAAGCTGGATTCAGGGCAAACTGATTTCTCAGATGCACCTGGCATGAAACAACCTGAAACCCAGCATGCAGCCGGCTGAGCGACCGAAAGGTCGGAGGGGAAGGCGGGGATCGCCACTCTGGACTCCAGAACAGTAGAAGCCACAGGACTTAATTCTCCCTTTCAGGCTTAGCTGAAGTTTCTCCACTGCTAGAGGGGGCAACCCAATTCCTGATAAATGACTCCAATTGTCCTTATCCTTGAAACACAGAACACCACAAAACCCCCGATCTCTTCCGCGTCAGATTCATCCGGCTCCATCTTTCAGTGCTTGGGTACGATCCCTTTGTCTCCCAGGTGGAAGAGCCTCTTTGCTCAAGCTGCTGCCCCCCAGGATGCTGCGCTGCAGATCCAGAGCGGTGGCTTTGCTTGGAGGGGAGGGGAGAGAAGAGAGCATCGAGCTCATTGTCACCCCCGCTCTCGCGCCGGGATCTCAGACTTTCAGCACGAGAAAACTCTTTTGCTTTGCGGCAGGAAGAGCAGCCAGCAAAGGCCAGGACGTTGCCAGCAAGGATTCAGTGACTTTTCAGAGCGGTCGGTGCGGCCCTTCCCTTCGTGGTCACTCAGAGCTGAGCACCCAGCCCTGGCAGCCCCAAGCTCATCAGCACGTGACAGATTCCAGCATTACTATTAAAAGCTCAAGCCCCGGGGTCAGCTCCTCCCCCAGGCCTGAAGATTAACAACAACAGTCCCATCTCTCTGCTTGCTCTCTGGATTTTTGAATTTCTTCAGATTTTCAACCACAAAAATCCCGAAACCTCATGTTTTAGGGGAAAACTTGTGATGTGATAACGTAACTCTTGGGGCTGCGTGTGGAACAAGGAGGCTTGCAAGAACTGGCCACTCCAAAAGCTGCAGAGCACATCCAGAGCAGAAAACGCGGCCCCTGTTCTCTGCATGTCCTCAGCATGAGATGTTTGTTTCCTTTTAACTTGCTGGCATCTTCTGCTCTGCCAGCTCTGCCTGCGCCTCCTGCATGGGAAGCATGGAGGATGTTTTGTTGGGAAAGGAAATCCCTAAGGAAGTCTTTGTCTGGGTGGTTGGGCATCCCTCACCAAAGGCAATGCGCATACAGAGGTGTCCTGGCTGCAAGGAATGACCTCAGCACACCAAGGAAACATGGGTCTGGACTGGAGCGTAAGGAGATTATAAGGATTAAACAAGATGGAGAGAGATGTTTACAGTTATTATTAGCTTCAAATTCTGCCCAACCAGAGCAGCAAGGCACTGCCCAGCTGTTGTCTTACATTGACACAACCTCAGTGGTTTGGTTCCTGTCTGCACCTTAAATTTGATGTTCTGGTACAACCTGAATGTAAAGCAACACCGGCAACAGCACAACCTGACACTGGTGACGCAGTGCTGGCGGTACTGAAACTGCCCTGCGAGAAAAGCCCGGAGAGAAAGAAATAGCCCCTTAAATGCAGGAACATAACGGGAGAGAGGACAGGGAGAGCTCTGCTGGGCAGAGACAAAAGGCAACCCAGAGTTTTCTTAAGGAAAAACTGAGGAATGGTTATAATTAAGAACACATAAAATTGAGCTGAGCAGTGACACTACATGAGGCGGTCGTGGCTTTTCACGCAGTTCAAATTAACTCCCTTGGCATCTGTGCTATAAATTCCCTTATCCATGTCTGCCCTGTAACATGACAGAGAAATGTTGCTCTGGGCTGCCGCAGCAGCAAAGCACATGAGTGAGGGGGATGGAGGCTCTGCCGGGAGCTTGCTTTAGGAGATGGGAAGAGGATGAAATCTTTTTCAAAGGAAATACATACAAATTAAGGGATGGATTTTCTGAGGTCTTTCCTAAGAAATCTTCATCTCAGCAATGGGGCTATTTCCTAAGGGAAGATTTGCCTCTGAAAGCAGAGGATGCTGCACCCAGTGCAATCTTAGAGGGCTGGGGGGGTGTTTGTGCAGGGGCTTAAACCATTCCTCAGACACCAGTTCATCACTGTTTTCAGCTCATCGTAGTCAACTCCTTACGACACACAAACACATCCACGTGGGAGCAGGAACCACTCTCTGCAGTGCCTGCACTGAGCATCCCTGGAAGCAAGACGCTACACTGATGGTGCCTGTGCTGGAGCCGCACTCCAGCCTCATCTCTGCAGCTTCCCAAAGGCAGGTCCCATGTCCCTGCAGTGCTGGTCAGGCGTATTGACAAGGCTGACAGGCCTTGACTGCTATTAGGTTGCAGCCACTCATTGCCCTGGGTCCGTTTTCCATCAGCAGGGGCACTTCAGCCTGTGCAGCAGTCAGCCTGATTTTATTGGTGGTCCAGGCAAGGCTATGGAGAAGTGAGAATAGCTCCAGGGAATGATACAAAAGCATGGCAAAGAATTGAGGCCATGGTGCTTGGGAGAGCACATGAAGATGGTGCCAGCAGTGGGCACTGTAATTGGTGGTTTAATTTGGCATCGGTGGGGTGAGCCCACATGCTGCTGTCTGTCTGCACTGCGGGGGCTGTAAGGGAGGTGAGAGCAGCAGGGGCTCTGCCCGCCGTGTTTGCACTGAGCAGGGTGAGGAGCAGCATGAGCCAGGCCGCCAGAGGAGATCCAATATCCCCGGCTCCAAGAGGGGCGGGCTCTCAATCCTGGCCTGGCTGCAGCTCCAGGGTTCTTAAGGATGCTCAAAACCCTTACTTTTAGCCGGCAAAAGCTTCAGGATGGAAGCCGAGCCCCATGCTGTGCTCGACAGCACCCATCCGGCTGCTGTTCACATGAGCGGTCCCTCTCAGACTGTGCTTCCCACTTCCAGCCTGGTGCTGCTTCCTGGCCAGCGCTGATCCCGGGCATCTGGTACGGAAGGCGTGCGTGGTGCTGCTGCAGTTGGTTCCATCCACAGCCTCTGGAGAGCCCTTTGCACGGGTGACACCACGACCGCTGTGACCCACCCCGACCCCCATGACACGCACTGCAGCCAACAGCAGCTCCTGGCCCAACCGCGAGATGCTGATTCTGCTCTGACACTGTGCATGTTAATAATGCCCTTTCTTCATAGCGTGTTAATTGACTCATTAGCAAAGTGTTAATGACTGTGGCGACTTAAGTCCTAAACATGCCCATAAATTAGAAGTTTGCCGCGGATCTGAGGCCTGGGTTACAGCTCAGCCTCGTGGCAGTGGGGGGGGTGAGGTGATTCCTGCTAGCGGGGAGCAGCTCAGCCTTTCCTGCACAGCCCTGGGAGCAGACGGGACTTTTGTCATCCTGGAGACAGGGAACATCGCCCTCACAGCTACTCACTTAGCCAGGGCAGCTCGCATTACGGCGAACAAATGTCAATGAGAGCACATTTGTAGTTGCTGGTTTTACTTTCTCCTTAATGAAATGTCAAAGGAAGGGAAAACAGCAGCAAATGTCAGCAATTGGTCTTTTCTCACACAGAGGGTCAGAGACAGCCCTCTGCAGCAAAGATGCCAATTCATTCCGAGGCAAACCTCAGAAGGGTTTGACAGAGGGGAAGGAGCTCAGATTTCCATTACTGATCACCTTTTCACCAGCCCCCGGCGTGCTGATTTGCTCTAAATGCACTTTGCTATAAACATGAAGCCATCAGAGGGCAGGGGCAGAGCCCTGGGAGCGAGTGCTGCCCTGGCCGGGGGGACATGGCTCTAATAACTTGATAAATCAAAGCAGGGAGAGACTGAGCTCTGGCAGTACAGAACAACGCTGTCACCGAGCTTAGCCTGGGGCCGCGTGTGCCCATTGCTCCAGAGGATTCAGGGATGGCTCCAGGGGCTGTGGCCCCTCCAGCTGCGGATCTTTCCCATTGGGATCATGCAGTAACTGCCCTGGGAAATTGCCGTGGAGGAAAGGATGGGAAGGAGGCAGCAGTGCAACACACAAGTGCAGAGCAAACCAGAGCACGGAGTGATGGATTTAGTACAGGAATGGGGAACTAAATCAGGGCTGTATCTGACACCTCCCCGTGGCTTTCCCAGGCTAGTTTACCAGTGAATTAAGTGCAAAGGTGTCTGCCTTAACTCATCACGTATTGGCAAGTGGAAAGCCCTCCAGAGCTGTTGGGTGGGAGCTGAGCTTCATCAGCAATTTAGGGAGACGTTTGAGCTTGTGCTTAAACCTCAGCCTCCACTTAGGTCTGAGCATGTGCTTCAAGTGCGGTGAGTTCCTGCAGCGATGATCCATGTGTGTGCTTAACTGTGCTCCCTGACACTGCGGGGTTTTGGTGTCTCCTTAGAGCCGCCCCATGCAGTCAGTGCTCAGGGGTGCTCCTTCTTCCAAGCTGCAGTCCCCATTCCCTGCATGCTCACGTTTAAGCCAGGCGCTGAGTGCAGGTACTGGTGACGCCTATTTCAGATACGTCCTGGTTTAGATGGGGCTTTTTAGAAGAGGGATTCTGACCCCTTCCAGCACCGCCTGTGTCCTGGGATGGGAACCGGGTCTGTTGGTGCCTTCGGTTTGTTGGCTCCGGGCCATAGCCGGGAGGGGGAACGTTGAAATTTAACTAAAAAGGCATTTTCAATTCCACAAATGTTTCTGTGGATAATAGGCTTTGTAAGGCATTATTCCACAAATCCTAAATACCCGGTTTAACCTCCTGCTTATTATCCCTTTAATTTTGGAAAGCCTTTCAGGGCTTTAATCTTCCATATAATTACGTTCAGGCTGAGTTAAGGGCGCTCTGGTGGCCGCGGTGACACGGATGCTCTGGCTGAGCTTTATCAAATGTGATATTTTAATATCACGTCGCATTTTATCGGGGGGGGGGCAATCAAACACCTTTTGGGGTAAATTCAACTCTTTTGGCGTTTCCTGCTCTGAATCTGGGTGGGAAACGTGGGACCTCACGTGGGAAAGGTGTTTGCCCTGGGAACTACGGGGGGGGGAGGCCGGGCCGCTGATCCCTATGGACCTCTCTCTGCGGCGCCCACGCGAGTCCCGGGATCGCCCCGCGGGTCAATGGGGCTGACGCGGGAGGAGACCTCGTGACGTCACGTAATTTGCATGCGGGCCCCGCCCCCGGACGCGGTCAGCGCTGGCGCCGCAGGAAAGTTTGCGGCGGGGCGGGCGCGGAGCGGGCGGCGGCAGCGCCGGGATGGACGCGCTCAAGTCCGCGGGGCGCGCGCTGCTCCGCAGCCCCACCGTGCACAAACCCTCCTGGGCCGGCGGCCGGCACAAGAGTGAGACCCCGACCCCCTCGTCCCGCGCCCCTCTCCTTCCTCCCCGGCTCCGCACCCCCCGCAGCCGCGCTTCTCCCTGCCCGAGCTCCCCTCTGCCCCCTCTGCCCCCTCCAGCGCTCCCTTTTCTCGCGGCTTTGCCCCGTCCGCTCTCCTGCCCCCCCCTCCTTTTCCGTGCCTCCTGTACTCACTTTCTGCTCCGGTCCTGCCTTGCACCTCCCTCTTCACCCCTCCCGTTACCCGCTTTGCTCTCACGCTGCTGCTCCCTTTCTGCTGTACCCGGGGGGGCTCCCCTGTCCGGGCGGGGGGGTTCGCTCCTATTCCCCAGCGTGTGGCGCGGGCTGGAGCCCTGCGGGCGGTTTCTGGCCTCGTTCCGCTGCTGGCTCCGTCCCACGATCGATGGCCCCTGGGCGGCCGCCCGGGTCCCCTGTGGCCGGGGAAGGGGGGGCCCAGCGCGGCTGAGCCTGGCGAGGTCAAGCTTCTGAGTGTTGCTGATGCGGTGAGACCGACCCGGCCCCGCTGCGCCCTTTCACTGGGATTAAGGGCCTGCGGGAGGCGAGGGGGAGCCGGCTGGGGGCAGCCGGGGGGGCTGCGCTGTGGGGCTTTGCGGGACACAGCAGCCCTGACCCCCGCTATGGGGTGACCTTGCAAACCGCTCTGTGCCCTTCGCTGTGCACAGCATCGCAGGGGACGGATGCGCCCTTGGCCTGGCTGCAGTCACTTGGTCAATGGAAGGACAGTGAGGTGGTGGTGAATGGTGCAGAATGGGACGTGTGAAGGAACATCTGTCTGTCTGCCTTCTGCTGCCTCAGATGCTTCTTCCTTACTGAAAGCAGCCCTTAAACCACCCAGTTTTGTCCTATGCCAGCATGATCTGTGGGTTGCATCATCCTGGGCAGTGTGGGATGCTCAGAGGGTCCCCATCCTTAGCAAGGCCTGGAGCTGCCCTGCGCAGGATCCAGGAGCAGTGCCTGCTGGGTCCATCACCCGGCTCACCTGGCTGTTCACTGGTGCTCTCTGGTTCTAGCTGGGGTGCGAGGTGAACGCAGCATCCCGCCTGCCCTCGGGTTTTCCCTTCCACCTCCTTGTTTGGGACCCGTGTGTCGGGCACAGAGCCTTCCCGCAAGCCCTTGTCTCCCTGCGGGACCGCTCCCACTCGGCTGCCGTCACTCTGACTTCAAGCCGCGGCGGTTCCTGGCGCTGGGAGCGGTGCTGGGTTCGTGGCTGCTCGTCCCGGAGCTGAGTCACAGGGGCACCCCGGGGTGCGGCCGCCCCGGGTCCGCAGGGAGCTGCAGTTCAGCCCCGCTGGGCTGAGGCAGCCAAAGGGGACTGAACGTGAGGGGAAAGCCTTCAGGGACGTGTTTTGTCTGCGGTGTGCGGAGGCTCCTCTCTGGGAGCCCCATTGCTCCCCAGGGCTGGGAGGCACCTCGGGAGGGCTGTGGTTTGTTGCCACATGCTCAAAGCAAGATCCTCCTTAAGCAGGAGAGTGGCAGATCCTGGGTGTCAGCTCCACGTCTGGAAATCAGCTCCTGTGGTGCGGTTTCGGGCTTTCGAAATACCCACGTGGCTTTCAGTTTGGTCCCAAACTTATCTCTGTGTTTAGAACCATTCTTCCCACTCCCCCCCCAGCACTAAGGGAAGAAGCCGGAGGCCTCCTTGGTGGTTTCCAGGGGAGAGCAGGGACTTCACTGAGGCCTCACCCCTGCAGTGGCTTCATGGGGCTGCTGGTGACTGATTTAGCAAGTCTTAGCATGTCACCTGGATACCTGCGGCTGCACGTGGGCTCAGCCAGCAGCAAATCCCAGGCTTAGCCCTGGCGGGTGGGTGATGGGTAGCACAGGGTAAAGTTATCCCCATGATAGGTAACTCAGGGTGAGGTTATCCCCATGATGGGTAGCACAGGGTGAGGTTATCCCCATGATAGGTAACACAGGGTAAGGTTATCCCTATGATAGGTAACACAGGGTGAGGTTATCCCCGTGATGGGTAGCACAGGGTGAGGTTATCCCCATGATAGGTAACTCAGGGTGAGGTTATCCCCGTGATGGGTAGCACAGGGTGAGGTTATCCCCGTGATGGGTAGCACAGGGTGAGGTTATCCCCATGATAGGTAACTCAGGGTGAGGTTATCCCCGTGATGGGTAGCACAGGGTAAAGTTATCCCCATGATAGGTAACTCAGGGTGAGGTTATCCCCGTGATGGGTAGCACAGGGTGAGGTTATCCCCATGATAGGTAACACAAAGTAAGGTTATCCCCGTGATGGGTAGCACAGGGTGAGGTTATCCCCATGATAGGTAACACAGGGTAAGGTTATCCCTATGACAGGTAGCACAGGGTGAGGTTATCCCCATGATAGGTGACACAAAGTAAGGTTATCCCTATGATGGGTAGCACAGCGTAAGATTATCCCCATGACTGGTAGCACAGGGTGAGGTTATCACCATGATGAGGCAGCCCTGACCCCTCCCCTGTGTGTGGCTGGGGCTGATGCTCAGGATCAGGTTATGGTGTGGGCCTGGGCACTCACAATTAAGCTGAGGAGCTGATGGATCTTAAAGGGTTGCTGCTGTTTGCTGCAGCTCATGGCTGAGGTGTGCTGTCACCACTTCCGACAGCCCCATCTCCTTCCCCTGGCACCTCGTGAAAGCCATGGTTGCACTGCAGGAGACCAAGCAGTAGCTAAACCAACACCCTGCTCATACCAAAACCCTCCCTCAGAGCTTGATAGAGGTACCTTGAGGTGTCGGAATCCAAGAGCCTCTTTGTTGTCTCTCTAGAGCTCCCAGAGAACTGGACCGATACCCGCGAGACGCTGCTGGAGGGGATGCTCTTCAGCCTCAAGTACATGGGCATGACCCTGGTGGAGCAGCCCAAGGGAGAAGAGCTCTCTGCGGCCGCTGTCAAAAGGATTGTCGCTACCGTGAGTGTCCTGTGCCAGAGCAGAGCGCCTTTCTCCTGATGTTCAAACCAACCTGTCACTGGGGAGAGCATCAGAAGCCACAGGTCTAGAGACCCAAGTGCTGTCCATCGGCAGGTCTGGGGTGTCCTGGACTGCAGGTGCAGCCCTTGCAGTGGTGAGCAGGAGCCTGGTGGTGTAGGTAGAGCTGTGGGCACTGGCACTGGGGAGCCTGCCCATGGGGCAGGCTGTGGAAAGCTGTTACACCTCTGAGCTCTGGCTTCCCTTGATAAACACGGTGACCCAGGGTGTGGAAGAAGCCTCTGACACAGTAAAATCAGCCTTCCCCAAGGCTGTATCTCCTCTTGCAAGGCAGGGACAGCATTTTGAATGTGGCCAGCATGTGGCTAAGAGCTGGCAGGCAGTTCTGCCTTATCCTTCCTGGGATTTGGAGGGTTAAGAGGAGCAGGGAGCAGGACAGTTTGCTGCCATTCCCAGCTAATACCACTCATCCCATTGTAACTCGTAGGTTATAGCCATCCTCTAGCATGGAGCCTCCCCAGAGCCCCTGCTCACCGGGCTCCAAGTGAAATTAACACTTCTTTAAGCCCTTATAAAAGGGAATGAGGCAAAGCCCCAGTTGTACAGTTAACTGTTGTAAAGTCAATGGGGTGTCCAACTGCGCTGGGTAATGACTGATCTGTGCTTGGCATGTGCTGAGCTGGACAGAGGGAAGTGCTTGCATGGAACGGGAGCTGCTGGCAGAGCCCTTCACGTCTGCTCTGAGCAACCAAGGACAGAGCCTTTAAATAAACCCCCTGGGGCTGAGGCCAGGGGGGGGCAGGTGTGATCCCCAGCCCGCCTGGCATGGCTCACATGAGGTCCCTGGGCAGCGGGGCTGAGGACCTGCTTTTATCAGTGTTAAAGGTCTGAAACTTTCCCCTCCCTCTTCTCCTTCAAAGGCAAAAGCAAGCGGAAAGAAACTGCAGAAAGTGACTCTGAAAGTGTCCCCCAGAGGGATCGTGTTAAACGACAGCAGAACGAACGAGCTGATCGAGAACGTCTCCATATACAGGTGGGTTACGGGCTGCACATCAGTGGGTGCCCACCCCGAGGTTCCTCTTCTGCCCCCGTCCGCAGCCAGGCTGAGCCGGCACCTCACTGGCCATCACGTCTCATGGGAAGCAAAGGTGGGGAAGGAGGGTGGTGGCTAAATTTAAAGTGAATTTGCATCATCTGCAGTAAGGAAGGAAAGCTGTTGTGAGCCTGGAGGTGTGTGTGGACTGCAGATCCTCAGCCGAGTGCTTCATGGCCACTTGTGACTTTACAACCTGTTTGTGGCTATAGAAATGTCCAAACATTTGGGGTGACAGGAGGAGCTGCACACAGAGAGTGGTGAGAGCATCTCTGAGTGGGTGAAAACACAAACAGCAGAGCCTGGGCCACCCTCCCCTTGCTGGGTGCTCCACACTTCCAATAGAGTTAAACAGCTCTGGCAAAGAGCAGGGCTGGGACAGCAGTGGGGACCCAGTACCAGCATGGGGAGGACGAGGATGGGTTATCCCATATCCGCTCCTCTGGCTTTGACAAGTATTTCATCCAAAGAGGCTGGAGGCAGGCACAGTGCTGGTGGGACAGAGCTCAGCTCCAGTCCAGCCCTTTCCATCCCCTCCATCCCTTCTCCCTCTACATCCCACACTCTGCTTCTGTCCTTCACCTGCTGCTCTGTCCCCCTTTGCTAAAGGTGGGGTGGGGAGCACTGGGTCAGGGTGCTCTCTGTAAGCAGGCTACTAACCCGCTTGCTTTCCTCTTGGTTCAAACTAAGCAGTGTGCACTGGGCTGCCAGTGCTGAGCCCCAGCCCTTCCCAGGAGAGGAGCTGGAGAGCAGAGCCGGGATGGGGGTCACTGTGCTGGTAGCAGCAGGCAGAGCCGTGGGGCTGTGCTTCGTAGGTGCTGCTTCACTTCTCCCCAGACACTGTTAACAGCCATTGGTAGAGCTGCTCCCCCTGGTCCTTGCTCACCTCCAAGCACCCCCTGATTCAGCTGACTGAGGTCAGCGCATCCTCAGCAGGCTGCTGGTGTGGGGCCTGGTGCTGCAGGAGCAGGGGACACAGCGGGCACTGGTGTGTGTGTACCTGGAGGGGTCATGTCCCCACTCTGAGCAGTGCCCCACTTGTGGTGGACCCAGGGCTTTCCTCCAACACCTCGGGTCTTCTCTTGGGGTTCTCTGTGCACCGGGGTGATGCTGGCGCTGAGCTCGTGCCCAGTCATGTGCTGGGGCAGGACACAGGGGCCATGGCTAAGCCACAGCCACCGAGAGGCAGCGGTTACAGCACCCGCAGAGGCCGGTGCGAATGGCTCTTTCCCTGCTGCTCATTAAGAGTGGCCAAGCTGTTTTGGGGGAAAATAGGAGAAAGGGGTAAACTTCTGGGGACCTCTAATCCTGAGCAGGGCTCAGCTCTGGGAAACAGCATCCAGGCCATTGAGCAGAGACATCCTCACACGCAACAAGAAACTAATGCAGTGTAATACGTTTTGAGTGTGGCTTTCTGGAAGTCATCTGCCGGGAACCAGGACCTTGTCCCCTCCCTGCAAACTCTGAGGGCAGCGCAGGGCTGTGGGAAAACTTTCACCCAAGTGTCCCACTTTCTCCTCACGTTTTCTTTCCTTAACCCCCATTTGCTCTGTTGTGTGCCCAGGGAAGAGGCTTTGCTCGCTGCTCGCGCCTGCTGCCTTGCACTAAACCTCCGGGGCTGCTCCAGCCTCTGCTCGCTGCCTTCAGACTGAGATGCTCAGTGCTGCAGCTCCTGGCATGGATGGGCCCCTGGGAGGTGGTGGTGGCTGATGCTGAGGGACCCACTTGCCTGCAGCAGGGAGCTGAGCCCTCAGTCACAGCCTGGGCTCCCCAGACAGGTGAGCCTCTTGCTCTGCCAGAGCCTTGGTCAGCATTTGAGTCAGCCCTGCTGAGATGTGGCCGTCCCAGGGAGGCTGAGCCTCCTTCCCCGTGTCCCCTGTGCTCAGGGGTCTCAGAACATCCTGTACCTCTGCTGCTGTGGCTCTTGGAGCCTGAATGTCAGCTTTTCTTGGGCGCCTCTGCATCAGTTTCTTTCCCTGGTGCGAGATGAAATCATAGGCTGAGGGCAAGTCCTCCTCTCTCCTTGCGAGCTCATCCTCCAAAGCAAATCTGAGTGTCTCTTGCAGAGGCAGAGCATTCATCAGGCGTGATCCCAGGAGGGACACTGCAGAGCCTTCACCTTCTCTAACCTGCCCTTCCCCACAGGGTCCAACACTTTCTCTTCTCTCCTGCCTTTGTGCACGGTGCCTGTGGTTCACACCGTGGCTGCCAGAGCTGTGCTGCACTTCTCTTACGTTCACACCAGTGGCATCTACTCCTCTGCTCTGGGAAGGAGTTGCCCTGAAGCCTGTTAATACTCCGTGCTCCCTCTGCCTTCCCTGCTTGGCCCTGGCAGAGGAGAGGTGAGGTTGGTTGTCTCCCCGGACAAGACGTTTCATTCTGTCTTTCAGGATTTCCTACTGCACGGCAGACAAGATCCACGATAAAGTGTTTGCCTACATTGCCCAGAACCAGCTCAATGAGAACCTGGAGTGCCATGCCTTCCTCTGTACCAAACGGAAAATGGTCAGTCCAGAGGAAGAAGTGGGGATGTGGCTGTAGGAGGAGGAAGCAGAGAGGGTCTGTGCTGGTGAGATAACAGCTCTGCCCCTAGAGAGAGTGAGGGGGCCCTGGCATGGGGAGCACCCCACTCCTGCTGCTCACAGGCAGTGATCCTGGCAGTGCTGCCCGGCCATTGCTATCGAGCAGGCGTAACTCTGGGCTGGATTCAGCCCACCTTGGCAGGTAAAAGCCTTCCTGCCCCAAGGTCTAGGGCAAGGGTGGGAGGACCTGGTCCTGCAGCCACCGGAGCCCTGCTGTGTGCTGCAGTCCCACCTGATGGGACCCTTCCCTGCTCACATCCACCTCCCCAGGCTGCCAGAGAGGCTTTGGAGAGCTGGCAGCAAGTGCCTGGGGTGGCCTTGTTGATGGGAGGCGTGTAGCCAGCGGTGCTGGGCTCGCTGCCCTGGCTCCCATCTCGTGCTTCCCATTCAAGGTCCTCGCCTAATTTTTAGCATCATCTCTACAGACAGGGCCATGTGCTCCCTATGGGAGCCGCACAGGAGACCCCACTGTGTGCCGGGGATGGGGCTCAGAGCAGAGTCCTGTGTATAGAAACAGTCTCTGGCTCTTGCCTTGAACCTGCTCATGGGATTTTTTCCTGTAATTCAGTACATCGGAATGGGCAGGGACCCACACCAGTGAGCTAGAGAGGGAGAGGTGTGGGTCACTGCTGCAAGTGGGGCAAGGAGAGCACTGGGGCCTCTCCAGTGGAGCCAGAGCTGGGGCTGAGCCCCACAGCAGGAGGGGGCTTTAGGGGAGAGGAAGGGCAGGTCAGACCCATCTGCCCACAGATATCCTTCCTCTGCTGCCTGTTGTGAGGCCCAGCTGGAGGGTGGGATCTCCTGAATCCACAGGAACAAACCTCCTGAGTGCCGGTGCATCCCAGTGTGGTGATTCCTGGGTCCTTACGAGCATTCCTGTGCCCAGCTCTTAATATTCTGCACTTCTCCCAACTCCTTGGTTTTTTTCCTGGGGAGAGAATAATGGGAGCTACGAATTGCCTCCTTTCCGCGGTGTGTTCACATCCGTGCAGGCAGAGATAAGCCTTTTTTGCTTTCTGCAAATTAGAATTCAAATCTCTCCAGTGCTAAAAGCCTTATCTCGGTGCTCCATCAGCCCGGAGCATCTCCCTCCCAGTGCACTTCTGCACGGCTTTTTGTGGCAGGAACTAGAATGGATTGATTGGGTTTAGCTTGTCTGTAAAACACACGTGAGGTGATGCCCTGCTCCTGGGGCAGGTCCCTGGATGGGCACACGGCTTCCAGGCTCGGGCGTGTAATCAGTCCATATTTTTAGTCCTTGGGTAATTCTCAGCAGTAGCTGCTCTATTAAACTTGATTCAGATGTGACAGCTTAAACTGTAAACAGCTGTGAGGAGTTTCCTACTTAATTACATATTTAAGGTTCTGCCATAAAGCGTTTGCACTCCATCAAGGATGTAAATAGCTCCAGCACTGGATGAGCTCTCCTGCTTGGCTGGGCTGGCACCACAGGCGCTCCTCGCCCATCCACAGCTCCATCCTCTGGATCCAGGGCTGCCGGCTCCTTTGGTTAGTTTGTGACTTGGTAAAACAAGCTCCTCCCTGGAGGCTCCTGCCCCAGCCTCGCAGGGTGCTCCCGGTTACCCCTTTGTGCTTCAGCTGCTTGGAGCTGTGCCTCCTCCTGATGAAACCGGCCGTGGTGCCACATTGACGCACCCCCAGCCGCTCAGGCTGGTTAAGGTGGAGGGGTTTTAAATGCTCCTCAAGCTGTTGGCATGGGGAGGAATGGGAGGGCTGAAGGGGAAGGTGCTCCTGGTCAGCCCTGGCTGTTGCCAAGCCAGCCCATGCTGGTGGTCTAAGCCAGCAAGACCCCAGCTCAACGCAGGAGAGCCAGGGGAAGACCCTGGGGTCTCTCTTGTCCTGTCCCATTGCACCTAAAGATGTCTGCCACAAGCCGCGTGTCCTACACGGAGCAAGTCTCTGCTCTCATCCACATTCGATGATCCCTCCCAGCCAGGAGGGGAGCGTGCGGAGCTGAGGCTGGATCCAGGTTAACGCGAGTCTGCAAAGCAAAATCTCCAAGTGGCTGAGCCCCACACGAGGAGCCGTGGGTTAACACTGTCTCTCACCCCTGTCCCTTCCAGGCACAAGCAGTCACCCTCACCGTGGCCCAGGCCTTCAAAATCGCGTTTGAGTTCTGGCAGGCGGCGAGGGAAGGTGAGGCTTCTCCCCTCTTCCCACTCTCCGTATGAAAGCTCAAGGGATGACTCTGGGTTTTTCCCCAGCTTTCAAGTGCCTTTTCCTCTCACCCTCCAAATGGCCAGGCTGCTGTTAAGGTTGATCCAGCCTCTGGTGAGATTTAAGGCATCTTCCAGGTTTCTCTTGACAGCCTTATAAATCCAGCCAGGTTTTGGCTGTGCTCCTTTCTTGCAGGCGGTGAGTGAAGGTCTCCGGTACCCAGAGCCCTGCCACTGGCAGGATGTTTGCTTTCACCTTCAAGGAGATGATAAAAGGCACCCAGAGCCTAGGCTGCCCTGGGCAGTGGAGACCTGGTGGCCCATCCTCACTGTCCCCACTGTCCATCTTCCCTAAAGACTTGTGGGGAACCCCTCCATGGGCAGTGATGGGATCTCCTCGTTTTGCAGAGAAAGAAAAGCGGGAAAGGTTGGAAGGAGAAGGGAGAAGCAGCCCCAGCTCGGAAGCCCCTGCCCACCCCGGCACACGTAAGTCACCAACAGCAGAGTTTTGCTTCAGGCTTGGGGATGAGGAAGAGGCTGAGTCTGCGGGGTTTGCCGTGACCAGGGCGTGCTCCTGGGAGGGTTTGGCGACCAGTGAGGAGCAAACACTTTTGTCATAGCAGGGATGCTGCCCTCAGCAGAGTGCTTGGGGCAAAGTCCTTCCACCCCCCTGATACATCTCATGCAGCCCCTTCTACACAGCTGCTGCTACCCCAAGTCTGGTTGCTTCTGCCTCAGGCATATTGGCTGTAATGTCCTTATGAGCTTAGCGTGGGATGCCCACATCCCAAGTTTGATTTTGGGTTTGTTGGACCTGAAACACTTGCCATCCCATTGCTGAAGGAGATGGACATCCAGATGCCACCCTGCCTCTGGCTTCCCTAAGGAAAGAGGTGTGTGAAAAGAAAATGAAACGTAAACCTGCTCATCATTCAGAGCCATGGGTCCTCTGCTGCCTCTGAAACGCAAGATGCGTGGCCAGGGAGAAATGGGGCCAAAAGCTGATCTCTCTTCCGTGCTGGCCATGGAGAGTTGGCACAGAGGAAAATAGCAGCAACCTGGGCTTCCTTCCAGGATGGCACATCTCATTTCCTCATGGGAAGGCTCAGGACTGGAGGAATCTATCACAAACGGGGGCACATTGGGATGAGTGAGGCCCGGGGCTGCCACAGGTAGGGGAAGGGGCTCCAGCCTCTGCCTGGGGGATGCTCCACAGTTGGGTCACTTTTGATCCACTGTTCCTGCAGGGTGATGAGGAGGATTTGAGGCTTCCCTGAAACAACCAGCCTGTGGTGCAGCAGCCCCAAGCTGTGAACTGTTCTTCCCCCAGGGCAGGATTTGTCCTCACTCCTATAAAGCCACTGTATGCAGTGGGCTGAGCTGAGGAGATCACCCAGGGCTGTTCCCACACTGGAGTTGGGATGTCCTGGGGTGGATCTGTCAGCGTTGCCTGGGGCTGATTCTGACTCCCGGCTGATTCCTGAGCATAAGCAGGTACCTGGAAGCCCCCCTGCTGGCTGCTGGAGGGATGAGCCAGCTGTCCCTCCCCTGTGTTCCTGCCAAGAGGTGCCTGAGCTGAGCATCAGTAGTAACTCAGGCTGAAACCACAGCGAATGCAGCTCCTCCATGCTAAAATTTGGGGCCATCCTGAAGGAATCTGATGCAAGTGTTTGGTTCCCTTCTGGAGGGGAAGCGATTCCTGCAAAAAGACTTGGTTTCATGGCATCGCTGCTTTCCTCTCACCTGTCTCGTTCCTTCCCTCTGCTCACAGCAGCAGCCACAGGGAACTTGCTGGATTTAGAAGATCCTGCCAAATCGCCCGTGACCAGCAGCACAAACTCCCCTCACTTGGATAACAGCATGTTTGGGCCCAGCTCCTCTGTGAACAACAACATGGTGTGGGTAAGTGCGCGCCCGGGGATGCGATGCCACCTCCGTTTGCTTTGCTCGAGGTCCCATCATGGGGCTGCTGCTTGGATGAGGCCCCCCTGGGTGCAGGCAGTGCAGGGCTGCCCGAGCGAGCTGGGTTTGGGTCCTTGGCACGATCGATCAGGTGTTCAAGCACCTCCTGCCTTTGTGAGGCTCTGTAAATAAATGAGCTCGCCAGGCACTGCCGCTGCGGGTGAGGGAGCATTCCTTATCCTCACGCAGCAGTTCACAGTGGTTTGGCGCTTAACTGAGAGACCACCCGACTGCTCTGTTCAGGGGGAATGTCATGATGTTGATGGCTTTTGTTTCATGAGAACCAGGTTAGATTTATGTTCATTGTTGCCCTTATTTTCCCCTTGTTCTTGAATGTGGCTGTATCTGGCTTCTCTAAAGGGTTTTCGGTAATCTGCCTTAATTGTTTCATGGACCACCAACAACCCAGCCCATGTGCCCATCACCAACCAGACTGGGGCTGATCTTTGAAGCCCCAACCGACCTGGGACCTCATCCCTGCCACATGTTTCCCCATCTGCAAACAGGCTGAATGCTGCTGGAATTGTGGAGAATTGGATGCTAAAGGCCTTTGCCCGGAGCCTGTTTCTTGAGTGTGGCAGGGCTGAGCCTGAGGCTTTTTAGGTTAAGCCTAAAGATCCACTTAAGTCATATCAAATCCTGGAGGCTTATCAGCGCTCTGCAATCTCTCCCCTATCGCAGAGTTTTCATACTTTACATATTACATTAAGTCTGTGAGCGCATTACATGATTTTGGGAATAGTCAAGTCTGTCCATAGCAAAGCCCTTGCACTGCATGGGAAACCTTTCTCCTGCAAGCAACTCAAATGTTTAAGAGCAGATCAGAGATAAAGAATCCCAGAGCTGCTTTCAAGCAGTGAAGGTTCCTCCTGTGCTGGTGCAGGGTTGCTTTCTGGGTTGCTGATCCAGATAAGCCCCAAGGGGATGCGTAGAGCATGTTGCTGAGCTCTGTCCAGGTCCCTCCCTCTAGCAGAAACCTGCAGCACATACCAGTCACATGCCAAGAGCTGAGGGCCATGGTTAACCCCAGAGCGCGATGTGGTCCAGCTGACAGGAATTATCCAGCCCATGCAGGCAGTGGGACAGAATTAGCCTGGTTTGGAGATGGTGGGAAAAGGCCAAGCCCCTGCCCCATCCCTGGGCTGTGAAAGGAGTGGTGCATCCCTGACCTGCACTTTGGGATCTGCTCTAAGGAAACCTGGACCACCTGGAGATACATCTCTTACCCTGGGGCTTGTACAGAGAGTGAGATAAAACCTGCCCGAAGAGGCACATTGCTGAGAGGGCTTCTGCTTTAGGCACTCAGAAGTCAGTTTATACGTATATATATATATGTGTGTATATAGATATATACACACTTTTTGTCTGCTCTGCAAGTGTGGAGCCAGATCCCTAAATACACTTTTGTGCGTTCTCTTAGCAACTACTTTTCTCTCTTTTTATCTCTTTAACAAAGGAAATGGATGATGGTCTCGACGAGGCATTTTCAAGGTAATTCGAATAACTCCCTTTACAAGTTCAAGCCACTGGGGGCCAGCCCAGGAGATTTGAGTAGTGACTGGCTTTTAATAATGCTTCTAATCTAATCAGCTGCTATGATCTGACGTGGGCAGCTGCCCCATCAGTTCCTCAGCTGTTAGTTGAAAGACAGGCTTTGAGGCTGGCCCACAAGCCAAATATTTTGACATCCTTCTAAGGATGGAGGGAGGCTGTGTGTGATAGGGAGTTCAGTTGCCCAAGCAGTCAGTGTGGTTGTTGGGCTTGCTGGGGTGGCTTGAGGCTGCAGCAATGCTGGCCCAGGCTCCTGGCCCAGGGGCACTTTACCCTTCCTACCTTGTTCCCATCTGTTCCCAAGCCAGCAGCAGCTGCTGAGGGCAGCCTCCCTGCTCCACTGGCCCTCGTTTGCAGCGTGGTTGCATCAGGGTGAGTCTGATGCACCAGTTTTGAATTCATGCACCTGAGCACAGAGTTTGTGGCCGTGGTGCACTTCCCAATCCAAATGAAGAGCCTCTCTGCGCACACATGCCCAGCAGTCCAGCGATGGTAAACAAATCCGTTTTCTTTCAGGTGAGCTTCCTCTGTGTGCGCTTGTGCAGGCAGCCCCTGTGGGGTGATGGGGATGGTTTAGCGTATGTGGGTCCCAGCCTCCAGCTCCGGGCATGAAGCCACCAGCAGAAGCCCCAGTTTGGGCAATGAGCTGCCTTGGGTGCAGCTGGTGCAGGCAGCAGAGAGCTCCCAGGCTCCTGCTCCAGCTGGGGCATCCCAGAAGAGGGAGCTGAGGCCAAGGCTGTCACCTCCCCAAGAGCCACTCGCCTCCGCCCAGGTTTACAGCAGTGCAAAGACTGCACGCTCAGCCCTTAGGAAATGGACTTTTGTGCCTTGTTTGGTTCTCAGGAATGATTTACAGCTTCCACTTCCACAGTGGCCCCGTTCCAGGTTGTATTTGATAAAGGGACTGCTTGAATGTATGTCTTAGTGTCATCTGTTTTCTTCACCTCTGTTCCTTGCCCTACTTAATGAGGCAGATGTTGTTGATTGCGGTGGTTTGGTTTGCCTTGCTGGGTGCTGACTGTCACATCACCCTTGGCCTTGTGGTGACTCAATATTTGGGCCGCTCATCCACTGGGGTGGGTGCTTCACAAAGTGTTCCTGCCACAGCATCATCACTGGGCACCTCTTTATTAAAGATGTGCTCAAGCTGAGGCTGTGCCTCCCTGGATGAGGCACCAAATACTTGAGTTAACCTTTAGCCCTGGGAGAATTGATGCTGCAGTGGTACGTTTTCACAGAGGTATTTAATAACACAGCAATAAATGGGGCTGGTTAGGTTCTGCAAAACATCTTATGATTCTATGATCCGGGATGTGCTGACATGACCTCTTCAAGCTGATCCTGTGGGTACTAAACGTCACCTCAGTGCTGCTGTGTCATAACCCACATTGTTAAATGCTGAGGCCGGGGAGCACAGCCTATATGTGCACACAGCACCATGAAAACTCATCTGTGATCAGCAGAACCCTGTGCTGAGTTAAAACCCAGCTCAGGATGCACCCGCTAACAAGAGCTCTGGGGAGGAGAGCGGCACCGTTCTGCCAGACCATTAATACCTGGGATGTCCAGGCTGTAAATTCCCTGGATGCCTGTAGGGGAAATGTTAGGATAAAGCAGTAGCAAATGTTATGCTGCCAGCTCTCCCCTTCCTGAGTTATTTCATTCCACTGGAGGATTTTGAAACGTGGAACTGCAGCTGGGGTTCAGCATTATGGAGGCAGCAAGCGTCCAGGCTGTGAACTGCACAGATCTGTGGGCTTACTTTCTGTTTTTCTCCCCTGTTAGGCTGGCTCAGTCAAGAACAAACCCTCACGTCCTTGACACAGGACTGACAGCTCAAGACATCCAGAGTGCAGAAACACTCTCGCCAGTAGACTGGAACAAAATAGACTCCAACACAGGCGAGAAGGATGATCTGTTCATGTTTTGAGGTCAGATGCACCTAAGAGCTGACAAGAGACTAACTACTAAAAGTCTATGGACTGAATCATGCTGATCCAGGTGCTGTATGCAAGGGACTCTTCTGAGGGCTTTTCACCAAGTCAGGTGATGTTACAGCACAGTTTAGACCAAAGCTTTAGGAATCTAGTGCAGATTTTTGTACTTTGCTTTTATCTAAACCACAAGATGCTCCTGAACATATTTATTCATAACCGTTACAGTTTACATATACTATTGGAAGGTGTGTAGAGCATCTACAGTATTACATGGCAATATGCCATGGAAGAACCTTCAGCAGTGCCTGTTCCTCTCTGAGAAAGAGACTATGCAACACCAAAGTCTTCCTGTAGATACTTTTCTAGACAAAGATCTGCAGATGCAAATGCAATTGCAAGCACAACTGTTACTAATCCACTGTTTTGGAACACAGCGCCTGCCTGGGCGGAGCGGAGGAGATTTGCAGCAGCTGCTAACAGTGTTAAAATCAAAGAGGTAGCAGAGATCTTGCTTTTGTTATGAACGTCTGTGATACTCTCACAGTTGTCAATCACCCTTATGAGTTCTGGCTGTTTCTTTGCCAGTTTTGTATGGGAATTGACGCTTTTTTACCCAAAGACTCTATGAAGTGTTGCACTTTAAAACTTGAACTGAAAGCAGTGGTCCGAGCTGTCGAGGTAAGCAGTGCCTGTAACTTCTCTTCAGAAGCTGTTAACCCCCCAAAAACCCAACCCAGCGATGCTGCAGATCTGTTTCAGAACTGACTGCTCACGTGCACCGTTTCTGATGTGACTCAAACACTAAGGCTTCATTGCACTGTTGGCTTGAAAAGCAGAACCACCGGGGAGTAACAATTTGTTTCGCTGAAGCGTGTTGAAAGTTGCAGGTTGGGTGAGCCCAGTAGCACAATAGATCTGTGTTCTTAGCCCTGCTAAGTGGATTTGGCTGTGCATGCCTTTTTACTGTCTCAGAACCATTTGGTTGTCGCTCACTCAATAGACTGAAATAGAATTGGGTTAGGCAAGGCCAGTACCTGGATGTTCAATTGGCAAGAGGTGCCCCTTCCAGCAGTGCCCTGATCCTCCTTCCCCCGGCAGCTGTGTCTCCCACCAGGCTCGGGAAGCTGTCTTCATCTGCTCCTGGAGATGAAAATAAGTAATGGAGGTATAAAGCTTATGCTAATTAAAAGATTAAGTTTAATGATCCTAAATAGTCGCACTGACAGTTTGCAGTGTTTGTGGCCTTATGTGAAGTATGCTAATCTGTTTTATAGATTTGTAACTTGGGTTTGGAACACTAATTCATTCCCCAGATAGCTCTTTAGAACTCGCTTAAAACTGCTTGCAGAAGACAAAAAAACAAGGAAAAACCTCTTTGTCAGCTGTAAGGATTTATTAGGCAACAGCTGAGTGACTCTGACTAAAATTTGTTCCCCCCCAAGTGTTATTGTGATAAAGTATCGCGGACTCCTGGAGCTGACTCATCATGTCTCTTAATCAAAGTGTGCTGTTTATCCGTGAAATGGTGTTTAAAGCAAGTTTCATCTTGAAACTCCTGTGCCTGTGACTTGCTGGTTGTGTAGAGCACCAGTCTCACGATTGAAGGGGTTACTCACACTTTGTCCATGCTATAGAGATATGAACCCATCAGCAATGCCAGAGCCACGTAGAGGTGGTTGTAGCAAGTGCCTTGTCCCAACCCCGAGGAGTGGTGATTTCCCCAGGGAAGAGCATGGGCTGTAGGAATGGCCCGTGAGCATTTCTCTGTACATTGATCTTTCTCCTTTTCTAGAGACTTGAGGAGCATATACTGAAATGCACAGTGCCATAGATGTATGTATATAGTTTTTTAAGAAAACCTTAAATATCTGTACTGAGGGGAATAAAATTCTACCATTTTTTGGAGTGCCTGTGCTGGGTGACTTCATTTTTACCACGGTAATACGGAGAAGCCTCTCTATCTCTAACTGGTTGAACCCTCCATCTTCCTTGGTGCATACCAGTAAGCGATGGGAAACTATCCATGGGAGGTTTCTGGCTGTGGGAAAGCTGTTCCGGGGCCATCCAGGTGGGAAGAGGACTGCAGCTGGACACTAGGCCACAGGGCTGCCTCCAGGAAATGCTTGTGGATCTGGATGTGGCCACGCTGGATGCACAGAGGGATGCACAGCAGCCGCCTGCCTGAGCCCCCGCCTCCAGGTAAGGGTGTGACAGCGGATGAGAAAAGGCAGGTTGGTGCTTCAGGCTTGTCTGCAAATAAACACATGCTGGTAACATCAAAACCCCAATCTCTTAATTGATTGAGGTTCTGAGTCACTCATTTAATGCATCCCCAAAACTGCAACAACCAACCCTCAGCGGCTTCTTGCTGCCAACCCAGGCTGGGTTTTCATGTGAGGTGCATCAAGTGTTGCCCTTTCCTCTCTGTTCAAGGCTTCCTCTTCAGTGATGCTCAGGTCAAACCTGGCTTCGACCACACACACCGGCTGTCGGGGACAGCGCTGTGCAGGCAGCAGGTACCAGCCTCTCAGCTTCTCCCTCCTTGGGGCACCAAGAGCATTTGTAAATGTGTGCCAACCGTGAGCAAGAGCTGTCGTTACCCAGATTGCTCTTGTTTGAAGCACAAGTAAAGCAATGTTTCATCTGAACACCTGAATGCTGTGTTGATTTTTATAGCCAGCCCCAGGGTGCTGGGAGCTCGGAGCAGCTCTGTGAGGCTTGCTTGTGCTCTGAAGCAAGAAGCAATAACCGTCCTTGTGGACAAGCACAAATGCATTTTGGCTGGGGATGGAGCGGGGACTGGGGGGGATGGAGGTTGAACATCTCAGCACTGCATGACACCAACAGCCAACTGCCAGAGCCCAGCGAGGCTCATCCTTGTTGAAGCCAAGGGGCTGAACCAGAACAAACGCCAGGCAAAGGGGACGTCTGGTGAAAGCCTTGTGCTGGCCTTGCTGGCACCCAGGGCAGGGGCTTGCTGCAGGTTAGCAGCCAGTGCCAGTGGGGTGTTTTGTGAGCATGTCACTGCCTCTGCTTCGATGTTCTTCCAGGGTTTACAGCACTTCCTAGCAGGAGATGATGCTGCAGCAGGAGAGCAGAGCAGTGAAGCGACGTTAGCAAATAGCTTTCGTCACAGTTTCCATCGCAGGGAGCAGCGGAGCCATGTGCCATCATGGTTGCCCTCAGTACGCACAGACAATGAGGGATGCAAGGTGGTTCTGCCAAAGCCCTTCTGTGCGTGGAAGTGTATCCTGAAAATGCTGTGATTTCAGTGCCGAAGATCCCACACTTGTCAAAGGTAACTTCTTTATGCCTGTCCTTTCAGAGGAAATCCTGCTGACGCTCTGGTCCCCTTTCCTGAGACCTAGAGCCTCAGTTCATCAAGTCAGTAACTTGGGATTGACGGTGCCCACATTGTGCCCCTGCTCTGTGGCAAAAGATAATCTCTCGGAGCTGCTCCTTCTGCAGAGCAGCACAAGCCCCGTTGGTCACCTGGAGCCAAGTGAGATGCAGCCAGGGCTGGGGAGGACCCTGGAGCTTTCTCCATCCGCAGCACGGGGGGGACCCGGGAGCCCACAGCAGCAGTCACAGGGCCAGAAGCTGATGAAGTGACCGAGCCCAAAGCGAGCGAGCGGGGCCCTGCTGCAGTCTGTGGCTCAGAGGTTCTTCATGCAGCAAACCAGCAGCTGACTGCAAGCAATCTATCAGGAGTGAGCACATACTGCTTATGACAGAGGGAGTCTTAATATTGCATTACTTCATTTATTTAGCACCTCTCCTCTAATGCCCAGGGGAAAGACAATGGGAAAGTGTTGTGGGTTGCTGGGAGTTGGTTGTTTCTTTTCTTCCCTGCAAAGAACAAACAGCCTCCAGATGGTTCTTGGCTCAGCGAAGAAATATTGGCTTTACAAAAAGAAGGGATGTCAAGTCATTAAAAGCTGCAGGAAGAGAAGTCTTCTGAGGTGGGAGTGGGAACGGGGCCAAGGGAGCTGGAGCCAGAAAGCAGATGCAGGAAGCGCAGGGAGATCAGAGGCAGTTGCACAGTGAATGTGCAGTTAGAAGGCGATTACTGACCCAGTGCTTCATTTCCTGCCACCAGCCTCTCGCGCTGGACGCACGCTTGGTCCTTTCTCCGCTGGGCTCTGATCCTCGTCAGCAGCAATCGCCTCTCTCTCCGAGCTCCGGAGACGCGCCTGGCGCGGCGGCTCGGGGCCGGCAGAGCCAAAGGGACCCTCTGCTCTGCCCGGGAAGCGGATGAGGCCTCTGCCACGGGGCCACGCGCCGCCAGCCCGCGCTGGCCCGCGGCCGCGGCTCTCCATCGCGCGCAGCGCCCGTCTGGCACCTCTCGGCTTTGGCAGCACCACGCGTCTCCTGAGGCTTTGACCTGCTGGAAAGCGGCTGGGCTCGGCTGCCAGCGGAGATGTGCGTTTGCAACTGAGAGCTCATTGCCTATTCCCGGCTGTGTGGCGGGGGGGGCTCTCTGGAAGCTGCTGCAGGAGCCGGGTTGTGCCAGCAAACCCAGCGTGGGAGCGCCAGCGAAAGCGGTGCCGGCTGCGCTCGCAGGCAGGGGCTGTGCCACCTCTCAGCCCTCCTCTTCGCTTTTCCTTCCAGGAGCGAGGCATGATTATCACCAGCGTCACTGCTCCCACGTCAGGGCTGCGGGGTCGCTCCTCTCCCTGCAGAGAAAATACAAGGAGAGGCAGGTTGTGAAACGTCAACCCCATCAGGTCTTGGCTCTAAATCCCTGCTGACTCCTATGATTTATCGCTCACCCAGCTGCTACTTGCAGCTTGGATAAGATGCGCGGGAAGGGTGGGGGAAATATGAATTGTAAAAGCTTGGCTTTAAAGCCCACAGAGAAAGGCCAGGAATCCTCTCCTGGCCGAGGTAACAGGGCAGGAGCATCACTGGTCACAGCTGAAATAAAACAGCCATCTGCTCCAGGCTGCACTAGGAGAGGGCAGTTCTGCTGCCTTCTTTTCCCTGACATGTCCTTGAACCATGATGTGAGGAAACCAGTATTTAGGTACAAAAGCCCTGCTGCCTTGTCTTTCCATTTATCACTCAGGCACCTCGTTTCCTGCAGGCTTTTGCTATCACTGGTTCTGTTTCAGGTAGCAGAAGCAAACCCATGCCTGGGGCAGCCCTGAGCCATCATCTCTCTGGGCACATGGGGTGATGCCCAGCAGGCTCTCCTTCCCCTCCTTTCCATCCAGCCACTCTGCAAACTCTGCTCCAGGTCAACTTTCTGCCTCCCTTGGAGTTTGTTTTGCACCTTTCCAGCCTTGGCCATCAGCAGTTTCTCTCCCAGCAAAGCCTCCATCCTGCACACGCGTTTCCTCCCGCTCTCACAGCAACCGCAGTGGCAGGTTCTGTTTCAGCTGTTTATAGTCCCACAGATGGTAACACCAATCCAGGCAAAGGTTTTGCTTAAAAGCCTCGATGATGATCCTTTGCAGGGAGTTATTTGGCTTGTACCTTTGTATTTCTGTCACCCTACCTGAATCCTGCCATAACAGCCCCCAAACTTGCTGCTTGTCGGGTCTTGTTTTAGCTACAGTCCTCCTCCCTTTCCCTGCTTGGCAGCTTGGCTTTTCATGTGACATCCCAGCACAAGGCCTGTCACTTGGCTATTGCCTGGATCACACACTCGTACGTATAAGCCCCAGGTCTAATTAATGTAATAAAATGTGTAAAAGTACTAAATCTCAGGCGTGACAGTTTGATCACTTCTATCTACTGTCACAGCACAAAGAAAACTGACGGGGAAGAATAAACCAGTTCGGGCTCTGGCATTTTTTATGACTTTTAATGCGCTTCCTTTTTTTGTTACTGGAAGTTTAAATTATAGTGGTATGCTTCACTTAAAAAAAAAGTGTCTCCATAGCAACGGGAACATCTAAATTATTACAGCTGATCACTTCCCTGCCAGAGTCACATCACACGCTTTGCCTCGCAGACAGGCCCAGAGGTGCAGGGTTCTAATGGGGTTTTTGTAACCTCTTTTGCAAACAAACGAGTGTATACACAGCACTTGCTCCATCAATGTGCTGCCTCCAGGATTTAAACCCCATACCCGAGGCTGGGTTTCAGGCTTGCTCTGGCACTCCTTACTTCATATGAGTCTTTCTCACCTAGGTGGGTGCTTTGGTCATCCCGGGTGAAGGTGGAGCAGTCAGCTGATGGGAATTCTTGCACTGGAGCAGGAAGGAGACAAGGCACTGAGCCTGCAGCACCAGGAACGTGCTTGTTGCGTTGCAAGCTGGAGTCACTGCTGGTTGTGTTTTAGTCTCTCCAAATTCCCAGTTGTTATCCCAGAAACCTTCCGTGGTTGCTCAACATTCCAGTGGAAAGGTGCTGCCTGTTTTCCAGCCACCACCCCTATATCTGAGCCTTCTCAGTGACTATGGGTCCGAAGCAGTTGGAGCTTTCCACTCCGGAGAAATTCCTTCACATTAATCATGAGGAAAGCCCAACTGATTCAGAGCTGCTCAATGGAAGAAATAAATATGCTGGATGAAATAGAAAGACTATTTTTTCCCCTCTGAATTATAGGAATCACATGCATCAGCTGGATCAATAGGAGGTTGAAAGTGCTCAGCCAGAAAGATGTTCCATATAAAAAAGCAGAAGCCCTCCTCTAAGCTCAGGTATTATCATGTTGTAAATGAAATTATGATAGTAAACCATGTTTACGGGCTCTCTTGGAATGCTCAGGTTAAGAACAAAAGCTTAATAAATGTACTTGTACATATTAACAAGATCCTTGGATCTATCTATCTGGGATCAGGTTCAGTAATAGCAGAGATTTGCCTTTTATGCCCTCTATTTCCCACTGCCATGTGGTGCATTCCTGGGTAATCATTTCCTGCCTTTTCCCCCAGAGGTGGCTGCAATTCAGGGTTCAGGGTAGAACATGGCAATTGAGGCAAGAACGCCTCAATCTTCACAAACATAAAACATTACTTATCACTTAACCTCTGTAGAACAAGAGCTGATGTGTGGGCAAGGGGCTGTGGTTCACTGAGGCCAGTCCAAAGCAGAAATGCTGAAAGCCCAGGGAATGTGTCAGAGCTCCTTGGCTGGCTTGAGTCGTTTGTGGCCAGGAAGCTCCACAGAGGGGCTTCAAAGAGACATCCTGCAGGTTTGGGGTGCAGTTGTCACTGGGGCGATGCCGGGCAGATGCTGCCACAGGAGCCGGGTGCAGTGTCTCTCAGTGGCTTTCAGATCCATTTGGTTTCAGATGCGAGTGAAAAACAGTCAGAGTGAGAGAATGTGGGTGGGGAGAGAGGCTGAGAATGATGCAAAGGATCTGTCGGACCTGCAGATCCGGCTCAGGGCTGGAAATCACCTCTTCGGGGCTCCTGCAAAATCACCTTTTAATAAAGAGTCTGTAACAGGAACCTGTAATTTCGCGGGTGATGCGTGAGCCAGAGACAACCCAGTTCACTCTCGTGTAGCTTCATCACAGCCATGGCTCGGGCTGGAGGCAGAGGTATTTGCCTTCTGCTGAGCACACAAGATCCTACAGGAATGCTGGCACTGACCTTTGTAGCAGGCAGCAAGTCAAAGCTGTCACTCCCTGTCTCGCCTCTCACAGTGTTTCCCATCAGGTCTAGCAGGAAGGTTTCCCTAATCCACAGGTGCAGCTTTTGACTCACCTGAACCCACCTCTTGCCTCTCAGGTAATGAAGTAAATCCCAGAAGCCACAGCCCCAGGTATCTGGGAGCATTTGTCATCCAGTCTGTGGGCAGGGAGATGGGTCTGTGCTGCTCTGCTTGGGATTTGCTTCTTTACTTGGGCCCGATTTGATCCTCAGTGTTTATGTTTGAGGCTTGGATGCATCCATAAGTGTTTTGGGGATGGGCAATGGGTCAGCTAATCAGCAAAATGTGATTTTCTGTATGTGACAACAGCCAGTGCTGGGAGGGCAAGATCTTTGCTGTTAAGGGTGGCAAGAGGGTGGACCTTGTTTTTGATGGTGGTTGAAACATCGTGATCCAGCGGATGGCTGGTGTATGAGTCAAGGCTAAATTCTGGGGGGAGACTGTCAGTATCTGGGTTGCTTGTTCCTTCAGGGTCTTCCATTTCTACCTTGAGCTGACCTGGCTCACGCCTGTGGAATGTGATGGGAGAACAGGAAAAGCTGCTGGTGAAATTATTTAGGGACTTCAGAAGTCATTTTACAACCATGCCAGGAGAAACGTGACACTGGTTGTGCCTCCTCTGCCCTTGATGCTACATGCCTTCCCAGTTCTGCTTTTTAAGTCCTCAGAATGAGAGCATGGTCTCTTGAGGCTGGGCTGAGACAGAGCCAGCACAGGCTGGAGCAGATCTTTCCAGTTACAAATGCTCCCTTGTCGTGTTGACCAGATTGCAGGAGGTGCAACCACTGAGCTTGGAATTCCAGCTCTTTATTTCTTACCTGCCACAACTGCAGCAGATGAGAGGCAGCCACCAACAGCTCGGAAAGTGCTGCTTCCTCAGAGCAAACTGCAGGTGAGGAGACCTTTGGGTTTCATCTGGCTCGTGCGGGCTCCAGATGCCTGCAACCACCCTGGATGCACGCAATTCACAGGGGAATCCCAGGGGATTCCTGGGATGCACATGGTCTCCCTGTGATACCCGACAAGAGGCTGTGACTTGACTCCTCTGAGAGCAGGCAACAGACTCTCCAAACCTGGAGGTCCTTTGTGCATCCTCATGCCCCAGCATCCTGCCTGGCAATATGATCCCCCTTGTCATCCCCTCTCTGATCAGCAGATCAGGGCTGATGGCTGCAAGCTGATCTCCTCATTTTCCTTGGAGCGAGTGCAGTTGTGGTCCTGCCCTTGTGTCTTCAACACTTCTCCCCCTTCCAGCTTTAGTCGAATGTCACTGAATCAGTCTTTTCCAAGTGATTAACTCTCAACCCCTCGGTATGAACCACATGCTGAGCCAGGAGTGACAGAGCTGGGAGATGAGATTTGTGGTCAGAAATGGGAAACACTCAGTCTGCAGCAAGGTGAGCCTAATCCTAACCTGCCTCGTGCTTCTTGCTGTGGCTGCAAAGTTTGAAACAGGGAGTGATAAAGCCCCCTTTAACTGCTGACTACCTTGATGAGCTTGGCCTTTATGTGGTTTGCAACTTACTAAGGCTATTTCAAGAAGGTGCTGAAGTGATAAACACCGTATCTGGAAAGGTGATTTCTGGCTGTGTGGTGAGAATAAGTGCAATAGACTGTAAAGCCAGGAGAAACCATTCTCAGCATCTAGTCCGATTTTAAACAGAAACACATGGGTTGAAGATGTGTCTCTGAAAGACCTTCCCAGCCCGGTATTCCCTCTCCTCAAAAGCTTGATCTGCTAGTGTGAAAGTCTGCTCAGGGAGCAAGAAGATGGACAACTCGCTCAAGAGGAGAGCCCCTTCCACATCAAGTGGTGCTCTGCAATCAGTCAGTCGATCATCTGTCCCTGGATTTTACCTCTTGTCTCCAGGACAGCTCTTGGCAATGGCTATTTGGGGGCTGAGGTTCCTCCTCTTTTATCTCTCTGAGCTTCTGATGCCAGGGAAGATTTTCTAGGCTGGAATGGAAAGAGCCCTGAGCAAGCTAGATGGAAAGCTTTTGAAGCAGACCCTTAGCAAAGCATTAGAGGCTGAGCTGCCTTTGCCGTTGGCAAGTACACACAGGCTTCCTCCCAGCCCTGGTCTGAGATGATGCTGCTGCTCCAGCCATCCTCATGAGAGAAGTCCCAGTGCTCGGGTGCAGGTACCTCTGCCCTTTGCATCACACAGCCCATGGGCTGCCCTTGAGGCCATTATGGGCTTGGTTGCTTGAGTCAGGGATGGCTGGAAAAGCCACCCGACAAATTGAAGCAGACACAAAGCAACAACCTTCCAATATCAGCGTAGGTGACATTGCTTTTCCCCCACCAACCAGCTCAAAAATGAGCAATTACAACCTCCCTACAGTGCTAGCTAACTCCTACAAAGGTACTTGAAAGTGCATGGCCACGGAACTGGCCATGTGGATTAACTCCAACTGTGGGCTTGCGTTGCAGGAAGCTCAGCCTGTCCTGAGTGCCTCCAGCTTCAAAGAGCCCCAGAACATGGGAGAACAGCAGCAGCATGAAGGCTGTTGGTATTGTAGCTCCCCATCAGCAGCCATCAGCCAGGCCAGAGGACACTGTCCCCACAGGTCCTGCGTTTCACTGCTTAACCAAGAAATCTTTGGGGTTTGTTTCCCTTCTGAAGCCAGGACTGGAGGACACTGCCCTGAAACACTCAACACTCCCTTCCTTACCTCTCCCTTCCCTTGTGACTTGATTTCCTCCCTCGCACTTCTGATACCTGGCAGGTATCTTTATAATCCCACAGTTGTTACTATCTCCAGCTCTCATTTTCTGCTTTACAGCATGCCCCATGGTCAGAGGCTCTCTCATCTGTATGCAGCATGGCCGGCGCAGCCCATAGGAGCTCCGGGTTTAAAAATGTGTGCTAACACACAACTGCTTGAGGCTCAGAAATACTAATGCTTCTTTCCCCTCTTTTGGGCACTGCTGCAGCATGAGCACACTTGCTCACACAGACATATGTACTGGGAGGGGGAGAAAGCACCAACCCATGCAAGGTTTGTTAGGGTCCTTGAAGAGGATTTGTTTAGCCTGGACAAGGATCCAAGGAAGATTTTTCTTGCTCTTTTGTGTGGATTAGGTGCTGTCCTATGTGCAAGCTTAAGGTACGAAAAGGAAAAACAAACGTCTCCTGAAATGTAATTGGATCTATGGGTCCAAGATTTGTCATTCCATGGGATCTCTTAGATAACAGCTGGAGAATGATGGGTAGGTGAGTCTGGGCTGGTACCACATGGGGTTTTCATCTCAAGGAAAGCATTTTCCTGTTCCACATGGCCCCAGCACCAGAAAATGATTTTGTTCTGTACTGAGCCAGGAAGAACTGAAAGGCAACTGAGAAGGATGTTTCTGAGGTCAGATCAAACCCCACACTCTCCTACCAGCACACAGCAGGGTCCTTCCTACAGCACAGGCTTTGCTGGTGCACTTCCACCAGTAAAGCCCCATAGGGAGAAGCGGCTGGTACTGGAAAAGGAAACTCCTCTGTCGGTGGAGTGCAGTCACCTCTCCTGTGCTGGGGTGATGAGGCATCCGCAAGCTGTCTGTGTGGAGGATGTGTTTTCCTTGCGGACATCTCTTCACCAGACTTAGACTGGCAAAACGTCTACAGCGTGGTATAGACCTCCCCAGGCTCCTGTATAAATGTAGTGCAGACTATATTTATATATATATTCATCTGAGCAGTGTTAGGAATGACCTGTTTCTCAGGTTGGGACAGATGAACTTCACCCTGAAGGTGACTTGAAAGTTATTCTGGGCTACACTGAGCCCTCTCCACACTTCAGTGTCTACCACGAAGCATGGTGCAGTGTACAGCAAGAAGAAGGCAACCATCTGAAGGGGATGGAGGCTTACTGGGGATAGTGGCACTCAGGGGAAAAGTGGTTTTTTAGAAAGAGCAGCAGTTTAGGGGAAGAAAACACCCTGCAAAATAGGACTGGGACTCCAGCAGGTCTGCAAAGTGCAGCTGCTGCTGCTTTTATGGCTTTAGTTTATGACTTCCCATCATCATGGAAAATCTTACCTCCTCTTTCCTGGGCAGGTACTACCGATCTGATACTGGAACTGCCACTCTGGAAACGTCAGCTCCACAGTGTCTCTATTCTTCTGGATTGGTTAATGCCTGCATAGGGAAAAGAGCAGTTCCATAACCTTGCACAGCAATGCATAGCAAAGCGCTTCAGCAACTTTTACTCCTCTCTACAGGGAATAGAAATATATTCAGCTGCTGGAACATCTGCCCCATTAACCTTTTCTTTTCTTTTTTCCTAGGCACTATTGACCTCTTTAAAAGAGGTTTAAATTCTGCTTAGCTTGAAGGTCCCTGGGGAGCGACTTCACCTGCCAGGCACCAGGATCCATGCAAAACATGTGAAGCATCTATCCCAGTCAGTAACCTGGCAGCAGATTCAGATCACTGCAGACAGAGGCTGGTAACATCTGAGCAGTGCCAATAAAATACTCTGGAGCCTGTATATTAGACTTAATACAATTGCCCAAAGGGCATCTACTGACCTACTTTACCCTCAGTGTAAGTTACTGTACAGTTGACAAATGATTTTAACAGAGCCTTAGTGGTCACCTGAGGATGGCCAATATATAGCACTCGAAGCTGAGATTTTCATTGCAGCACATATTTTAATGACTTCCAACTCTCTGCAAGTGCGGCTTTTTCCCTATAATGGAAGCATTTATGTTACCCAGTTCAAATGCTCTAAGGTGTCTTTATTTCTCTTGGCCTGGCTTATAATGGCCTAGTTCAAAAGCATTACAGTTTAAGGGAAATGAGCTTAGCACCAAGAGAAGTAGGAAAATACTTTTTCCTCTGTAAGCTGGATCTGTTTATGTGAGGAAGGTGCTTGCTCTGGAAGGGCGCAGCTCCTCATTCACCAGGTGCAGGAGAGTGTCTGCAGCAGACTCAGGGTCTTTCCACGTCACTTCAGTTTCACAGGAGAATAATCGAGAGGATATGAAGGTTTGATCCAATGAGGTTATCAAGGATTTCCTAATCCAGCCTGAAGGCAGCAATGCTGGACAGTAAGTCATGCTATTGGCAGACAAATAGCCAGAGGACCTCCACTGCTCATGGAGTTATTGCTTGCCATTACAGCCTAATAACTCTAGTTCATAATCTGGCCCAAGGGTTTCTTGTACTGTTATCTCTGCTGAAAAAACAAGCCAAAACAAAAACCCAACCGGGACTGTTTGTCCTGTCACAGCTATTTCAATACATCTCTTTGCAACCTCCATAAACTGCTGGGTTTTCAGTCTTTAACTTGTGGTCTCCTAAAAATTCATGTCCGCTGTGTCTATCCCCATAGTTTACATGAACTTGGCTTTCCTCAGCATTTTCTGTAGATTGCTATAGCGCAGTGTATTAACCACCAGACTCTGCTAACTGGGAGCTGGAGATCACAGTCCTCATCTATTGGAGCACTTATCTATTAGCCCAGCAGAATTCACATGCTAATCCTCATCTAAAACTATCCCCTTCAGGCAAGATCCTCTTCAGGCTCAGCACCAGAGCTGGAAGCTGCCAGAGCCCTGCTGCAGTCACTAACCCCATGGCATCACTACTATCAGAAGTGGCAGTTTCAGCACCAGGTCCGGAGAAGCCCATTGCTCGTGGGGCTGGTATAAACCTCAAGCGCCCTGCAGCAGGTACGAAAGTGTGTGATTGTATTTCATCCTTGGCTAAAACAGAGCAGAATCAGAAGACTATGTGGGGTTTTTTTGTCCTACTCTGTGGACAATGAATCAGATGAGCAGGAAGGCTTCTCCTCCCATGCTCCCACACGATGATTAATGTTCCCAGCATTTGAGGATGTTGGTCATTATATCCCAGCTTGCCTTGAAATCCACTCTTAAAAAGCAGCAGCAGGAGGTTATGTTTATATGATGAAAGAAGATTTTTGTGAAACACATTTGTTTCAACGTTCTTGGAGAAAATCTAACCCAAATCCCTTTAAGGAGAGCAGAGATTATCACAGCTTGGGGGAAAGCAGAGACTGATGCAGAAGGGGATGTCTCTGGGTTTGGGACTGACAATGGACTACACAGATGATTGTCGAATGGAAACTCACCCTTTGGGAGGTTATTTTCCTTCAAAGAGAAACCAGTCTTTAGTGATGGTTACTGAAAGCCTGGCAGTTTCTGAAGGCATCATTCTGCTTGCCTCCTTCTGTGGCTGGAAGATTCCTGTGTGTTGTCAAATAGGCTCCCCTGGCACATTTTGGAGCTGTGCTTGGTCACCACCAACAGAAGAGAAGACTGTAACCTCCTGGTTTCTTTCCAAAGAGTTCAGATGAGTGCAAACTTGTTAGGAGACCTTGACTAGCCAGATTTTACCTGAAAAGGAGAGATCTTCCTGCTCCAAACAACTTGAGATAAAAACTTGCTATAGAGAGAGTGTAATTCAGTTCCCAGGATGCCATTGGCCCCACCACATCTTACACAAACTGCTTTTTGGATTGATTCCAGATACTCTTTTGACCCATTCCAAATATTTATGTTTGGGTTAAGATTGTTGGATTTTCTTAATGCTTCCATTTGTCAAAACCTGTTCTTGTTTCCCTTTCCTTGGACAGCAGTGCTGAGCAGTTTCACCAGCGTGTCTGCGGTTCTGGTCAGCCTGAGCTGCCTCTCCTGACAAGTCAACTCCTTGCCTGAAAATTATTCTTGGATCTTTCCACTTGGGATCTTATTTCTGAAGCCATCTAAAATAGGACGTTGCTCCATATTCACAACAGCAAATCCATTGCATTCTCGTGGCCCTTACCTTGCTTAAGGAGGGGAAAATGGAATACAGACATTCTGATGATGCCAGTTTTAATGGGAAACAAACCCAGCTTGTGTAGGCTGCTATTATTAGTCACCTGGTGTTACAAGAAAGGAATAAACTGGAACTGCTTCTGCGCTTTCCTCCCTGCACCTTATGCTATGTTTCTGGTTTTGCATTATTCTTCATCTTGTCTTCTATTTTCCCTGGCACAGAACAGGTAAGATTGTGGAGATGAAGACATTTACCATAATTAAGCAAAATTCTTCCTCTTGTGAAAGCTCGTTCATACCCAGTTCTGGTTTAAGAGACATAAACCAGATTGTTATCTCAGATGTGAATGGCTTTTTCCCTTGTTCTTAGAAAACATAATTCTGGATGCGGTTGTGGTGGGTTTCATATTGTGCATATGTCTCTCCTGCTAGCAGAGAACTGCCATTTGACTTCTCACCAAGGCTTCCAGCGTAGCCCTAAATGTGAGTCTTAATTCAGATAATTAATATCTTGTATATATGAATGTGGAGTGAAAAGGAAAGCAGTGAAACCTGTAGATCAGTGCATGATGATGTGTCCCAGTTCAGAGGTTTGGGGGCCAGATCTGCTATTTTATGGCATTTCAATAGCTTCCCAGGCAGGGTGAGGTGACTGCCTTCTCTGCATCAGCCATTTGCTTTTGATTGTCAAAGAGATGAGGAGGCTTGGTAGCCCCTTGCTTTACAGGTTTGGCACATAGAATCATAGAATGGTTTGGGTTGGAAAGGACCTTAAGGTTCCAACCGCCTGCCATGGGCAGAGACACCACACACTAGACCATGTCACCCAAGTCTCTGTCCAACCTGGCCTTGAACACTTCCAGGGATGGGGCATTTACCACTTCTCTGGGCAGCCTGTGCCAGTGCCTCAGCACTCTCACAGGGAACAACTTCTTCCTTACATCTAACCCAAACTTCCCCTGTTTCAGTTTGAACCCATCACCCCTTCTCCTGTCACTACAGTCCCTGATGAAGAGTCCCTCTCCAGCATCCTTGTAGCACCCTTCAGACACTGGAAGCTGCTCCGAGGTCTCCACGCAGCCTTCTCTTCTCCAGGCTGAACAGCCCCAAGGTTCTCAGCCTGGCTCCATACGGGAGGTGCTCCAGGCCCTGATCATCCTCATGGCCTCCTCTGGACTTGCTCCAACAGCTTCATGTCCTTCTTCTGTAGAGGACACCAGAACCGTACACAGTGCTGCAAGTGGGAGTTTTTATGCCTGCACAGCACAACCTAAATGAAACTGGGGCAAAATCCACCACTAGTTTATCTGCTCTTGTAACTTAACAGCCTGCAAACTTCCTCCTTGGCAGCACAAGATGGTCAACAGATGCTGCTGGGATCATTTGGAGGAGGAGGAAGGCTATTCCAAGGATGCCTTAACCATGCCATTGCACTTTTATCACCTACTTTATACTTCAGTTTTCTGGCACCATATGTAGGCTGGTACTCCAGGCTGGAGGGAACTTGCACTGTTGGCTGAAGTTATCTAAACTATACAGACACGCTGTTTAGGTGACATTGCCATGGTTACATTATTATCATTACTCTTATTGCATTTCAGCCTTTCAGGTGTTTTATTAGAATACGTCCTACCAAAACAATCCCAGTAATCCGTCAGCACATGGTCTAATCTAACAACAAATCGTGCTTTTCACTCTTCGCTCTTTAAGTAACACAAGGCACGCTCTCCTAGGTTAAAAGTAAGCTACCACCTGCACTGTGAACTGCAATCCACTTTCACAGAGCAGATAATGAAGTTCTTAATTATCTGGGCTGCTCAGAAACCTTGTGTTCTCTGCTTGTACTTCTAAAACCTTAAAATAATCAATATCAGGCAGTTATCAGCCCAAATCATTATGGGCCATCAGGGATTGTTTTGCCCATTATCACTGCCTGAAGATGAGCCCTGCTTTGAGAAAGTTTAGGGGGTGTTGTTTGCATAATGTATCAGCTGGTTTAAATGTATGGATTTACCCTTCTCTGATCACAACCAGATAAAATGAGGGTAGCAGCACCAGGCCTGACAGCCTATACACATCTAAGCCTTTGATGGTCATTAGACCTTGCTGCTTGCAGGGAGGAAGAGCTGCCTTGGGGCTGCACAGAGAGGAAGAATGCCTTGGATGCTCTGTCCTCCCCACACTGTGCCACACATGGGTGAGAGCTGGGTGGGAGCACCCACCGCACATTGTGCAAGCCCTCTGCTCCCTGCAGGAACCTGGCAGCTCCTCAGATCAGGCTTCAGGAAGCAGAGCAGCAGATGAGGCTCTGTGCCACTGGGAAGCGTCAGAAATCCCTTAACAGCGTGCGGAGAGACGGCACCTTGTTCTGTCAACTGCCAAGCTTGTTCTCTTGGAGCTAAAGGATGCCTTCCCTTTAAAGCTGGCAATTTCGCCCGGTTTTGTTGTCACTATCTACACTTTGTAGTAGCTATCAACAAAGTTTAGGTGTCTGGTTTACACGCTGAGGCTGCCCTGGTTTAAGATGCATTTAAATGTATGCTTCCTTTATGCTTCTGTGAGACAAAGCAGGGTGGTTGGGCTGGGTTTGGGTTTTCTTCCTTTTGCAAAACCAATTCTGTTAACTCTGAAACCGTGCCAGTAATAGAGAGGCTTCGCTCCATCTGCCTGCTCTATCCTTTCACTGCCCCGATGCCTAAAACCCACAGGTTCGAATGGTTCTGAGAGCCAGAGAGGGCTTTCTGGCTACAACAGGCATGCTGCTCTAGCACCAGCAGACATCCCAGCCACTCCTGCAGCCGCAACAGGAGCGTTTTCTACTGTGAGACGGGGAAAAAATCCAGCCTATTTTCAAAGATAGGCTGGAGGCTTGAGCGTAATTATCTTGCCAATCTCTTTTGCCTCAAGTATTATCTATCACGCTGTAGTTTTCTTCCTCCCAGAAAAGTAGATATTAAATTCTACTTTTCTTATGGCCACAGAAGTAATTTTCTCCAAATTATTTCTTCCAGTCCTGCTAAAACCAAGACTGATAATGCAGCAGGACCCCCATCCCTCCAGTAATTACACTCTGCCTCCTCACTCCTTCAATACCAGTTTCTCAATTTATTTGGCTTATGTCTGGCACTGCAGTCACACACAGAGACTGCGCTCTCTCCTTCTTATTACACAGACTAAATCGTTTCAAAAATGTAATTAAACATTTACCTTGAAGACAATGCTGTGTCTTCTTTAAGAAGCATGGTATCTTAATTTAACCTCATTTGGAAAACCTTTCCTTTCTAAGCTTCTACCTTCAAGACATTATGCTAAACACCAAGCAAAACAAAAAGAGTTCTTAATTTAACCTAATTAAAAGATAAGCCTTCAACTTTTCCATCAGTGCTGTGTAAAAAATGAAGAGCTTGGCATAGCTTTTTGGTTTGATCCAAATCGTCTATTTTATTATCCCTCTGGTTTGTCCTCAGCTGTCAATTTTATTATCCTCCTTGATGCCCACAAATCCTCTTAGAAAGCAGCATTCTCTAACCTTTTCAGTCCTGGGCCCATCTGTAAGATCAAGGGACCGCTATCGCAATAGCGGAGGTTTTAGGTTTGGTGGGGTTTGTTCCGGTTTGAGGTTTTGGTGTTTTCTTTATAAGGCTGATACAAAACGCAGCTTGAGGTCCCCCCAGGGAAGAGGAGATCTGAGGAGGGTGAAGGATTATTACATTTAGTCTGAGGCCAAGGCGTTAGGGGATGGAAGAAGGGATGAGGGAAGCCCATGGTCTGCTGCTGGTCCCTGGGGACCGCTGTTAAATGCACAAGGCAGGGCAGCAGTGAAAGCCCTCCCAGCTGCACCAGCGCTCACAATGATGGAACCAGCAGCTGGCTGTCAGGCTCCAGGACACATCATCACTGATGCTCAGTCCCTGACCCAGCAATCAGATCAGGCATTCCATCCCTGTGGTGATCCTTACTTAGGAAGCAGCACACTAAGGCGCAGGGAGACACAAAGAGCAGATGACTTCTTCCCTCGCAGCTCCAGCTCCTCGCCAGCCTACACAACGTTCTCTTACAGCTCTTCCAAGCTCAGTCACATCAGCGGCTGCAGCTCACCCCCTCCTGTGGGCCCACTGCCCCTCTGCCTCATGCTCACAGCACCCAGAGCCACCTCTGGAGGCCTCCTCCGCTCACCCAGCTCCGTTTCTGAGCAGTTTCAGCTGCCTTTGGGCATCCTTTCTCCTCCTAAGATTTTGTTGGGGGGTTGTGGTTTTTAACATTTATGATCAGAAATCCTTCGGTTCACCGCCTTCCCCTCCGGTACAAGCCCACATCACAGGGTGGCTGTCAGATTTGGCCAGCGCCTGTACGGTACACATTGGAGGTCAAGGTGTGCGATGAGGGTTTAAGTACTTGGGATCCAGCTCTGCTCCACGGCAGCCCCTGCGGCCCACAGACCCCACACAGGGCAGCTCCGTGCGCAGAAAGGCCTTTCCCCAGGCACTCCTGGGCCCCTCTGAGGCTCCTGCTCCCCACCTCACGCCAGGACCCCAGGGCCACATCACCCCGGGTACAAACCTTACTCTAAGGGGCTTCAACTCCGCGGCTCACGCCGGGCTCGAGCTGCGCAGGGCAAACCCGGCCCTGGGAGCGCCCACAGCAGGCGGCAGCGCACCCAGAGAACACCGCCGCCACGGGGAACCCCTCAGGCTCTGAGCCCGCTCCTCCCTCCCGGCCCCTATTTGAAGCCGCCGGACGCCCCTCTGCCAATGGCAGCGGGACGGGGCGTCCCCCGCAGCCAATGGGAAGCCGGCTCGAGAGAAGGGGCGGGGCGGGCAGCAGTGGTAAACAAGTGGGCGGGTCTCCCGCTTCCCTGGCGTTTGCAGGAGCCAATGGGCGAGCCGCTCCTCCGCCATCTGACCAATAGCAAGCGAGGGCGGGGCGCGAGCGTCGCGGCGGGCATCACCCGGGCCGCTGATTGGCTGGCGGGGCCCCCGCCACCAGCTGGGGGCGTGGCCCGGCGAGGGGCGTGGCGGGGGCGGAGCCGCCGGCGCTGTCGCAGTGAGCGGCGGGTGCGGGCGGGCGTAGGGCGCTGCGGCGGGGGGAGGCGGGGCGGGAGCCGGCGCCGCGGAGCGGCTCGGGGCGGTCGGGGCTGCGCCCCGGTGTTGCATGGGCGGGAGCCGGAGCCGTGGCCCGGGCAGAGCGCATGTGCGGGCGGCGGCGTCCTCCCGGGTTAGCGGGCACCCGCGGGGCGCGGGCAGCGCTGAGGTGTTCGCGCTGCGGGACCCGGAGCGGCTGGGGCTCGTCCGTGGGTGAGTAACGGGGTCGGGGAGCATCGGGCGGGGGGTTTGGGTGCGCCTGCGGGGTCGTGCCCGCCCGGGCGAGCGGGGCTGGGCTGGGGCAGCTCTTTGGGACGCGCACTGGTGCTTGAACGCGGTCCCGCTTGCCTCGCTGGTCCGAAAGTTAAGGTCTGTCTCCCCCAGTGCTCGTAAGGAGGGGACTGGGGAGGGAGAGGCAGTGAATAACTCTGAACAACGACGCAGAAAGGGGGAATTTGCCGGGATCTGTTCAGCAAAAACAGAATCCGTGGAATCTTTTGCCTCAAGAAACTTATCCCGAGCCGCGCTTTCTCATGGCTGTTTCGAGCCCGGCCCGGCTCCAGCTCCCGCCGGCCTGGCGAGCGGAGGAGAGGAGCCCCGCGTCTCCCTCGCTCTGCCCTCTCCGGGGGTTTCCTCGCCGGGTGCGGATCCTTCCCTCGGCTGCCCCGCCAGTGGAGCCCGGAGCCCTGGGGACGGTGCAGCGCTGGGAGCCGCTGCAGGCTGGGGACTTGATGGCAGGTCCGGAGAGAGGGAAGCCGAGCAGGAGGGTGGGTGAGCGGCTGGGGAGGCGGCAGCTCCTGCGGGACAAAGGCTTACACCGCCGGCGGCATCCGTCCTGGTGCTGAATGAACGTGCTCTTCTCTCCCCCGCCTCGCAGGGATGCTGCAGCATGAACCCACCGCTTAGAGAGAAGCGATCACGCCGCCTCGGCACCGCTCCCTGAGCCAGCCCGACAGCAGCGTCCAGCGCGGAGCCTGCACGGGGACTGACGCCGGGAGCCGCTCCTCCGCCCGGCTCCGGCGGGATGCGCTCGCCGCTGCCTTCATGCGGGAAGGAGGGACTCTGAGCCGCCGCTCCGCGCCCTGCGAGCCTCTCGGGCAGGGACCCCGGGCAGCGGCGGGGCCCCGGACGGGAGCCGTGCACGCGTCGCCCGCCGGCGGCCCCCGGTGAAGGCGCCCGCTGAAGGCGGTGCTGCGAGGGAGGCACTCCTGAGCCTTTCGCCGCCGAAACAAGCGGCGCATCCCGGGGTGGCGGCGGGTCCCACCCGGCGGCCGCGATCCGGTGCCCCATGGTGCTGCTGCGGAAGCTGCCGGGCATGCCGGGCTGGCCGGCGGCGCTGGGGCTGCGGCTGCCGCAGAAGTTCCTGTTCCTGCTCTTCCTCTCGGGCCTGCTCACGCTGTGCTTCGGAGCCCTCTTCCTCCTGCCCGATTCCTCCCGCTTCAAGCGCCTCTTCTTGCCCCGCCGCGCCACCGCCTCCACCTCCTCTTCCTCCGCCGCCTCCTCCTCCGCCGCCGCCTCCTCCTCCTCCTCCACCCGCGACACCGACCTGCCCCGCAGCCCGCCCGCCGCCGCCGAGCCCCGCCACGCCAGCCCCGCCGCGCCGCGCCGCCTGCGGGAGAAGCTGCGCGCCGCCGCCCGGCCCGCGCCCCGCGCCCGGCAGCAGGTGCAGGGCGACGGCCGAGCCGAGCCCGCCACCGGCGCTGCCCCCGCGCGGGCACGCGCGAGCCCCGTTCCGCTTCGACTACGAGCGGTTCCGCCGCAGCCTCCGGCACCCGGTGCGGGGCAGGCGGCCCGGCGAGGACCCCGAGACCCGCGCCCGCAGGATGAAGATAAAGGAGGTGAGCAGCGGCCGCGGCCCCCTCCGCCGGCCCTCGCGTCCTTTCCGCGTTGCCCCCGCTCTCCTCACACACCCCTCGCTTCCCCAGCCGTGCCCCCGCTTCCCACACATCCCCCTTTCTCCCTCCTTTTCCCAAGGAAGGTGGTGGGAATTGGGGAGGGTCTGTTTTCGAGCGGTGTCCCGCAGCATGGCCCAGCACGCGTGTGGGTCAGCCTCCTCACGCATCTCCTCAGTGGAGAGGAAAGGTCAGGACAGGCTGTGACTGGAATTTAACGGGCTGAAATCAGGCAAAGGGATATTTCATCTTGGTTATTAGGGAAGAAAATCATGCTTGGCAGGAGGTGTCTGTGGTTGTGCAAGAGGCTGCCCTGGTGGCCGTGTAAACCCGGCTGAGCTGCTCTGATGAACGCTGTGCTGGCCCATGGGGATGGTGGGACGGGATGTGCTCCTGTGGCTGTCCCGTAACCCGCTCCAGTGCTTGCTCATGGATGGAGCTGGCTTGGGGCTTGTGACCCACTAACAGCTGACCCGCCGAGCCCAGGGAATGTCATCAGAGGGGAGGCACAGGGGTGGCGGTGGGGACAGGCTGGCCTGGAGCCTAAAGCTCGTGCATAAAAGCATGGCACAAGCAATGCAGAGTGATCTGTGACCCAGTTAACTAAGAGCTATAGATTCTGTGTAGTATTTGATTGTGTTTGTCGTATCTTTTGCTATGATGGATAACCAGCTTGGAGTGAATTCTGGTCTAGTAAGAGCTGCCAGTAAGTAAAATGCATGGATGTAATTAAGCAGAGTATAATATTCCTGGGTTTGCTCTCTCACAGATGTGCAGGCATTCACCATAGTTGCTGCCCCAGGCTGAACAGAGAAGGAAGTCACAGAGTAACATGCCGAGGGCTTTCACCCACCATACCCTGCATTTTAAAACCAGGGGCTCTTTAAAGCTCCCCTCCTGATATCTCTGACAGTCATTAAAACAAAGGCTGCACTGCTGGTAGAATTCCAGCTTCGCTGCCAGCCAGACACAACGCACCCAAGGTGCTGGGTTTCAGTATGATCAGAAGCGTGATTGAGCCACCCTGTCCTCTGCATCTTGGCTGCAGGGTATTCAGAATATTCCAGTTCCCAGCCCTCATGTTCTTGGAGTTGTGGAGCGTGTGCTTGAGTATGCTGCGCATTCCCACTGTCAAGGTATGCTGGGGTAGCACAGCACACCCATGAATAACCCCGCTTCTACTCTGTACAAACAAATCGAATTGGAGATCACATTTCTGAAAGCTAGTGGCGTACAGTGCTTTATTTGTCGTTAATTAGTTTTGAAATATAGGATTATTCCAAGTTGTATGGATTCAGCCCCATCTGTTTATAACAGCCATAATCAGTGCCGGGGAGCAGAGTTAGATTTTTTCAAGGATGAGAATCCATAAGTACTGGTTTTATGCTGACAGCTAATTACTCTTCAAACAGAGCCCTTATTCCTTAAAAGTGCCTGTGCTTCTATTTATGCAGAGTAAGAGAGAGAAACAAATGCCATGCTGAGATGGGAGCCTGAATGCGCGCAAGGGACACAAGGTGCAGCGTGTGGGAGGGATAAGGTGTGTCCTTTTTTCATGCCTCAAAAAGACATGAAGAGAACAAACCAAGAGAGGCTGGAAGACAAACACTGTATAAAAAGAAACAGATGGGTAGAAAAAAACACCAAGGAAGAAATAAGTCATAATACAGCATTTGGGTTTAGCAGAGAGTCCTCACGTGATGCGAGAGACGCCAGCAGGGGCAGGCAGTGGGTTTGCTGCTGTTGGAAGGTGGTGTGTGCAGGAGCTTTTCTCTCCTTCTAGAGCTCTAAGCCTTCTTATTCGATAAAATGTGTTCCAGACCAGCCTGGTCCTTAAAGCTTTGGGATCCCCACCCACTCTCTTTTAGGCCATTCTTGCAGGGTCAGCACCTCTGTAACAGGGAAGATGGATAGGGTTAGGATTTGTTTTCCCCATCTGTCTGCCAGAGCCTAGATGAAAGCCAGGAGAAAGAACTGGTGCAGGATCAAAGGCTAGGGCTGATGTGCGACCTGGAGACTTGGAACTTTCTGTCTTCTCATAGGACCCTTCCATCTAAGCAGGTGTCTGCTCTTTCCCACCCAGCCTCTGAGGTGCTTGATGCTTCAGCCAAAGAAGAGGGTGTATCATTAGTTTCTTGGCTGTTGTGTGTGGAAAGGGTCGGCTAATGTCCTGTTAGGCATTTTCTGCTTAGAAGACAGTGCTGCCCAGAGTAAGAAACCCACTACTGTGGTGTCTCCCACTTCACTGCTGTTTGAGAGCGCTCTGAGCATTGCTGGGGCATCAGAGCTGTTTGCAGATGGGTCTGGCTGAGGGGTGTCTGCCTCGCCCGCCGTGTGCTTTGAGCGCTGTGTTTGCTACTAATGCAGCAAGGAAGAGAGGTGGATTAGCAGGTTGAAATGACTGCTAGAAGCCTGTTAAGAGGTGTAAGTGCTGCAGTGAGCTGAGCTGTTGTGTGCATGCAGGTATACTGCCTTGCGCTGGTGGGTAACTTAGCAGAGTGGCTGACCACTTAGGTTTGACTTGCCTTTTTAAGACAATTCCAGAATCAATAAGCAGTTGTTTTGCTGAGAAGGAAAGGAGAGATTCCCTGTACTGCACAGGCTGCTCGCTGCAAAAGGTCGTTGGTCACCTGGAGAATTGCCTAGGATGTGCTGCTCCGTGTTCCTGTGGGCAGCCGAGTATTGGCAGCACACTGACCTTTCAAAGAAAGCTGCAGTGAAACCAGATGACAATCTCCCTGTGCTGCAGGTTGGGGAATGTAAAAGGGCCTGGGGTTATTCATCTCTTAAACTGACTTCTGAGACATGTTTCAGTTGTGCAGTTGATCAGTCAGGCTTGGCTTCAGGAATAGCTGATTTTTTCACATGTGCCAAATAGTAATCACTGATGTTCAAGAAAGGATAAAAAGAGAAGGGACTGTGGGCAGAAAGTGGCTGCAGAAGTGCCACAGTGGGATTCCAGAGTTATTTGCTCTCAACAATTTCCAGATCAGATTGGCTCAGTGAAAAGTCAAAATGATTTCCCCTCCAAGTGCCACTGCTGTGAACTCAGCCTCAGAGCTGGGAAAATCCGACTGTGTGGTCTCTGCCTTTTGCATCATAATCAGTAAAAAAGGGGCTGCTGTTGGAGCTGAGCTGACAGTTTCGCTGATGATGGGCGAAGCAGAACAGAGTGCTCCGTGCTGTGCTGTTGCTGTGTTGGCTTCATGGGTCTCACAGGTAAGGAAGTGGTGGGGAGAGAGAACAGCAGTTCCCTGAAGTGTTTTTACACCAGCTCTGTTAATGCCATCCACTGCTTAAGGACAACCACTGTAAAAAGCTTGACCAGAAAGTGATCATCAGTGGAATTAAGCTAATGATCTGTCTTCTGGTCATGAGATGGTGGGGAAATGGATCAGTGAAAGAGGTTTACTTTGTTTTTCTTTTCCTCTTTGGGTGCAAAAAGGAAGTTTCCTTGCCTGGTGTCTGAGAATACCCAATAACTGATGGTGTCCTTTGTCCCTTTCAAATAAGGGAATATGTCAAAATCAGGCAGGCTCTTAGTCCTCTGCTGGAATTGTACCCTTGGGTTTGACGCATGCATTCATTTCCTCCAGACTAGTAATCCTGAAGCCTACTCAGTTTTACAATATGGTTCTCTTCATCCCGGCTTTTCTCCTGTCTCCACCTTCCTCTCCCTCTCCTTGCTGTCTTCTGGCCTCTTTTAACACAGCTCTAAAGATGGATTGGTTTTGAAAACCAGGCCCCAGAGGGAGGAAGTCCATCAGAGGCTGTGCACACAGCTACGCTGCATCACTCTCCACATCAGCAGCTCCTGTTGAGGTAGATCAGTCTTTCAAACACAAACATATTGACAGTTTGTCAGGAAAAGATAATTGGCAAGAAACAGGAATGTTATCAGGAGCTCCGCTTTTCCCGACAGTTTCTTGGTGTTGGCTGCTGTTCCCATTGTGTGGTTTCACAGCCATGAGCAGCAATCCGGGAGCAAGCTCCTGGTTTTGGGAAGCTCTGCTTGCTCTCCTGAGTCTGAGCCACAGCCCTGGTGGGAGAAGCGCCTGGTGGAGTGGGGCTTAGGACAGCTATCAGGTGAGGTACAAGTGGCCTGTTCACACACCCCTGTGAATCACGTTGTTGGTTGTCCTGAGCCCTTTCATATCTGAAGGCAGCAGGAAAAAGATTTCAGACCTCTCCCTTTCCCTGCACTGTGCTGCTCGTATTCTTGGAGAAAAAGCCTTTTCTGTCCATAATCTGGGGATGAACAGTTCTGCAAGCAGCTAATGCAGTCCCTCAGTGGCTTCCGTCTGTGAGTAACGCCACAGCACCTCCCCGTGCACGCTTTTCTCACTGAGATCCATGGAAAACTTTTCTCTGAGAGCATTTCTCTGCAGTTCGAGGCCCTGGCTGTCTCCAGGCTTGCTGGAATTTTCCTCTGCTCCATCTTCCTTCTCATGCATTTATTTGCTGAACGTGTGCTAAAGGGTTTTCTATACTGCGCATCTCTCAGTCCTCGCATCCCGTGTGGTTTTTGCTTCCCCAGGCTCCGGTGGATTCATGCAAACAAAGTTTAGGCGTCACCTGTCTCAGACTCTTTTGGCTGTAGAGTATGCAGCTAACTGACTAAAAACATATTTGTCCTATTGGCATGATGCACGGGTATAGAAAACAGTTCCCATGCTGTGATCCATGCTGCAGCGCTGTTTGCCTGAGGGGTGTCAGTGGCACCTTAGTGCATTTTGGAATCTGGGAGTACTGTGAAGACATTTGTTTTTACCTACAAAATGCTGCAGGAAAGCACTTGTTCCTACAACAACTGAGCTTGGTGCAAGGCTGGTTTATAAACTACCACTCAAGAGACAAATGCACTATTCACACACAACAAACTGGTTGCAGTGTGAGCCTCTCCCGGCAGGTTACAGGTAATGTCTGACTGTGTGTGCTGGGTGTGAGGAAATGAGCTTCCAGGTACATACATGTGTTGTGCAGAAGGATTTACACCTGGGTGAATGCACAGCAGTGCTTTGAAACTTCTCAGCTATAAAGACAAGGAGTTTGGGCAGCAGGGCTGGAGCCTGGGTACCATCCTATACCCTGGGGGGCAAGACCAGATGTGGCTATGCCTGAAACAGGGGATGCATAGCTGGGGGTGTGCATGGGGTGAGGTACCCCACTGCCTGGACCATTACTAGTATGGGCCAAGCTCCCATCACCCCTTCAGGCATCAGGCTGGGGACTGTGTATGTGCAGTTGTGCAAATATTTACTACAAAGCAGTTGCCTGGGTTAAGATTCCATCTTTCCAGCCAAAATATTTATAGACTCCTGATTAACTTTTTAATCAACAATTAAATCTGCCCCTTAATAGAGAAAGACTTTTTGTGTCTAATGCTCTTTCGTTTGGATCTGTATGCGGGTTTTACCAGATGATGTTAATCAGTCATGTTCGGTTTACTCTATCAGCCTATTATTGTTTAGCCTGTTTATCATCTTGTTTTGATGTTTTTCAGTACTTAAAGCAATTCAGATTTTAGATGGGAGGCGGAGGGGGAAAGAAGAATGTATCTTGGATCAGTCTGTCATTGAGTTCTGAATATGAGACTTAGATGAAGCTGCCAGAAAGGGAAGGAAGGAAACAGCATTCACCTCATTGGTGGGAAGAGGGAGTCTTCTGCTTGGAGCATTCTAATTTTTAAACATTCCCCAAAAAAGTACTTTTCTGTGAATGCTGTGACTGGATTTGGCATGAGGAATGAGCACGCTCCACGATTGCTGTCTGTACTGCCTATCCCCCTGGTGCTTCAGGTCATCATATGACACAGTGTTCTGGAAGAGCTCCAGAGAGGCTGTCACCAGCAGTGGTGTCAGCCAGCCGTGCTTAATGTGAGTGGATTGTGCGTGATGGACCCAAACCACTGTAGGACACGGAGCACAGTGGGAGCACTGAAGGGCTGGATAATGAACATCCTCTATTGATGGCATAGGGATGTTACTTGTTTGTACTCGTATTAGAGGGGGCAGAGCACCTACTGTTAAGCAGAAGAGGACACATGGTCCCAGGTTCTGTTCCTGATGGCAGATTCATTGAGTCACTCTATGGATCCAGTTTGCACCTCTGTAAAATGGACACAGGAGTCTTTTTATCCCTAATCTAGCAAACTGATACATGGCAAAACTGTTTCAGGCACTTGAGCATTCCCTGGGAGTACGCTGGAGTGTAAGTAATGACTAGAGATTGTACTCAACTGAAGTGACTTCAGTGCTTCTCTTTTGCATCTGCTTATCTTGACAGCGAAGATGCAGAGTCCCTTGTGTGTATGTCTGCTGTGTACTAAAAAAAAGGTGAGATCTCCAAGGTGTTTGAAAAGGGAAGGTGTGAGGTGTGCTCCTAAGACTGACTTCTTCCCTCAGCAGAAAAGTAATGCAGCCTGGCTTAGGCTGGCAAGTAGGAGTCCTGTGTGCTGAAACCTGCTATGCCCCTAATTCTCCCTCATGCAGGTTGTGGCTTTCTCCTTCCTTGTCTCTGTAGTTCCTTCTGTGTCGCCCACCCCTGCCCAGTGGTGTCTTGGTCTTCCCAGTGTCTGTGTGGGCCAGAGGTGATGATCCAGCTCCAGGTGCTGGTACCCACAGCTGCCTGCAGCAGCCTGTGCTGCTCCCCTGCCTTCCGTGTTGCACCCTGTGGGTCCCCCCCCCAGCCTGGGGGCTGTTTGCACTGAACTTCATTGTGTTTGTGACCTTTACCCTCTGTGAAGCCCCATCGAAGTTATCCAGCTCAGAGGTTACTGAGGAGGAGAGGCAGGTGACAGCGGAGCAGAAAACAGTTCTCAGGCTTCTCTGAGCTAATTGTTGTTATGGTCTTGATTGAGTGGGAGCCAGGAACTCATTAGTTCTAATCTGGCTTCCAACAATTCTATGGCATGGCCGTAGAACTGTTGTTATATTTCTCTCCTGGTTTATTAGTGGGTAGAACGATATCCTAAGAGGAAGGCTGCAGAGCATAATAAATGCAAGAGATTAAGAAATTCTGCAGCATCTCATCGTGCCAGCAGCACTTGCAGAGGATGATGATATACAATGAAGTTATACATTCAGTACATCCTAGAGAGTGTCTCTTCTCTGAGAGCTGGTACTTGCTTCAGAGGACGTCTGACACAGCTCCCACTGATTTATGGAGCTGGATGGCTCTGAGAGGCTGTGCTGAGAATTGGAGCTGTGTTAGTAACGTCCGAGCAAGCCGTGCTTAAACCAGGCTGCTTGCTCTAATTGTGTTAACATGATTTCCCTGGGCACTAAAGAAAGTGCATAACCATGTTCTTTGCAAAGTAACGAAGGTAATTATAATGTAATCACATTTCATCTGTCCTGAAACCCTCGTGCTGTCTGGGTTAGCCAGCCCAGCTCATGAATAACAGAATTCCAGTGGAAATGGGTTGTTTCTGCCTCTTCCTCCATCTGAGCCTCCGTTTTAATCCAGAGCTGTCTAGGAAGGAGACGTGTTCATGTTGGTAGCACAGCATTGTGCTGGATGAACCCAAAACAACCCTTGGCTGATTCCTGGTGCTGTTTCGACTTTCTTGAAGGCCTTGCTGTGGTACTGAGACAACGTTAGGGTTCCTGCCATAGTTGTATTTGATTATCTGCCTATCGGACGTTTGCTCTGCATGTCGGTGGCTCTCCAACAAGCAGAAGGTTGTCGCTGTTGAGTGTGGGTCTGCCCACTCTCATCAGTGGCTGCGCAGTACAGTAGTTGAAGAGCTGGAGCTTTTGCGGGACGGCTCCCTGGCTGTGGTAGGGTGAAGCAGTAGACGGTTGTGTCCTCTTCTGATGCTTTCATTTCTGGATGTCAGAGACTTCAAATAAAAATTTGAGTGGATTATTAGGATGAAATTTGGTAAATGGAACAGTGGGAGCTCGTTCCTTAGGTCTTGAAGCACAGTCTTCTGAAGCACGCTCTGACTGAAGCACAGGCAGAGCAGTACTGTGGGAGCCATTTCTGCGTTGACAGGAACATCGAGTTTCTGACCTGGGAGGTGCCTTCTGTCTCTAATTCTGATGAATCCTTATAGTTCTTATCTTTAGTTTATTACTCAGATCCCTGAACTTGCCATTTCTTGCTTTATTCTTTCAGTAGTTCATTAATCATTGTTGTATGATGACTGTCTAGTGCCGTGCTGGAGTGAGGCTCCTGTGATGGGAGGTCAGGCTAAATGAAAGAGAGCCCCTTTCCTCCTGCAGCTCAATTCTAACATTGTTCCAACATCACTCTGCCAACCTCGGTTATATTAAAGATCCAGTATCTGCAACCTGATTTGTATGATTTATTGTTGGCTGTGGGACTCTTGGAAGAGTTTGTCAGCCTCTGGCTAATAAATTCGTTACTGTGGTCCAAGAATTTCTTGTAACACTTCTGTAAGGTGACAACTCTGATTTGAGGCTCCAGGAAGGCTGTGAGCAAGATTTTTGTGTCTGTTATTAGCTATTAGCTTTGATAAATTATTGGACTAACTTCTGCTGACTCCTTAATGCTTGAGAATTGCTCTGTTCCTGTCTTCAGAAGTTCACATCACCAGTAACTTGAAACGGGAGAGCAGGCAGAGGACAGCGATGCTCTGGTCTGCCCCTCAGAGCAAAGTCTGCGAAGACAGATGGGGAGCAGGTGAACCAGCAAGAAAGCATTAAACTAAACTCATCCTCCCACATCCCTCCTGTTAAGCCATCCAAGTGTGCGATAAAGCACGAGGTGTGCTGCCAGTCCTTGACTTCCCTCTTTTTGCCTGTTCCAGCATTTGGATGGAGACAAAAACAGTTTTCAAACACACTGAAAAAGAAAGAAACGTCCCCTCACTCCCCTCCACCCCTGCAGTCTGTCCATTTTGGGTTAGTTATCACTACAGCTCCTTTTAGAGCATCCCCTTGGGCACTGGCTTTCCAGAAATGAGAATCCTGTGCAGATGGTACCTTTAGGGAGGGAGAAAATCACATACCTTGTCATAATGCGGGTCTGGAAAACCAGTCCTGCTTAGTGTTTGTTTTTCCATCCACCTTCCCTTTTAGTGTGGGGGTATGATGGTGAGGAGCTGATGGATTCTGGTCCGGGTGTTTAACTGATGGATGTGCATAACTGACCTGGAATGCTGGTTGCTTTTAAAGAGAATTTGTAGTCTGTGTGTGATTAGGGATTCACTTGTGAAGGCTGTGCTGTACATGCTTGAAGGGACATAGTTGAAATGTAAGAGCCCTAAGGCAGCCCGTAGGTATGTCACAGTGCCCAAAATCTTGAGAGATGGGGGAATTCTCTGCCTGATTTATGCTGCAGGCACTAAGCTCGGGAGGGGGACTCAGAGGTGACTTTTGAAGCAGCACAGTTACGAGGTAAGTCATTTTTTCCAGGTTTCTTTCCTCTAAGTGTCCTGGAATGAAACAGGAGTCACTAAGAAAAGCCATTGCCAGAGCGTCCCACCTAGAGGTGACTTGGGAAGCCCTAATGGTGGTGTCACACACAGTGTGTCGCTTGCTGTCAGGGTCTGCTGCCATCCAGGGGGACACATCCTGCACTGTGTTTGCAGCCTGGCAGTAGCTGTGGAGTTGTGTCTTTGACAGACATCTACTATGCAACTGTGTCAGCAAAAGTTATCCTGGGAGGTGAACCATTGCCCTAGGATGTATGGTGATGGTCTGTGACATAGCAGTAGTGTTGGGGAAGATAACTGCTTGAGATGCCTCTTCGTGCATGGAAGTCGGTATAGATACGTTTGTATATATGGTACCTGCACTTCCAAAGTGCAGCTCATACAGTAATCGCTGAAACTATCATCACATAAAGTATAGCGCAGTGTGATGGAGTTCATAGGTATATTTTAATACTTTTATGTGTCTGATATTCTAATATTAGAATATTATTATTTAGTATTCCAGTATTTTACAAAAGAAATTTGTTTCCTGTCTGCTGTTGTTACTTGAACACATTCTGATACCTTCTACTTTGAAATCACTTTTAAGTGCTACAGATACATCCCGACGACTTAAATTTCCAGTTTTGAAATCTGAATGCATGGAAGCGGTAAATGGGAGCTGAGGTCAAATTCTGCAGAGTATCAGCCCCCCCTTAAGGACCTTAAATTGCTTTCCCGATTTCTTCATACTCACAGATGTTGCTGAAATTACTACTTTTGCCTTCATTCTGTGGTAATAACGAGAGATGGGAATGATTCCTGTGCTCATCTCTCTGGAAGCGTCCTCTCCACTTTTTGATCTCTCCTGTATCTTGCTATTCCCTTTCTGTATGTTTGCTGGCACGACATCTTCACAAGCTATGGTTAGATTTGCCATTCGACAGTGACCCAAATGGTTTTTGCAGGGTGCTGAATTACCTTTTGAGTGTCCATCTATGAGAGAAACCATCTCTCAAGTTTAACAGAGTCTTAACAGGGGTGATGGGTTCAAACTGGAACGGGGAAGCTCAGGTTCGATATAAAGAGGTTCTTTAGTGTGAGGGTGCTGAGGTGCTGGCACAGGTTGCCCAAAGAAATGATAAATGCTCCATCCCTGGCAGTGTTCAAGGCCTGTGTTGGACAGCGCCTTGGGCAACATGATCTAATGTGAGGATTGGAACTGGATGATCTTAAGATCCCTTCCGACCCAAACCGTTCTATGGTAAGAAGAATCTTCCTGGGTTTATTGCTGCTTTGTTGTGCAGCGTCAGCTCAGCCGTGCTCTGGGATATTGTATGTTTGATCAATTCCAGAGGCTGACAGCGTTGGGGTGCCCGGGAACACAAATCCCTTTTCGTTCTATTGGAATTTCCCACGAGCTCTGGTTCTGGGAAGCGAAGGAGATGAGGCTCCAGCTCTTCTCGTCACTCTACTAAATCACCCGGTGCCTTGACTGAGATTTGCAGATTTGCTCTCAGACCCACTGCCGTCCTCTTGCAGGCTGGCATCTCATTAAGAAACTAACTGCAAAATCAACTGCTCTTGCTGACATGTTTCCTGATTTAGATGCAGCTGGATCCAGCTGGGTTTTAATGCCTCAGACAGCCCCATCAAAGGATTATTATTTTTTCCCCTCTTGACACAGTTCAATCTAGTTGCATTAGGAACTTAATTAGGAGTTAGTTTAATTGTGTTTTGAGCTGTTCTTTCTCCCATTCAGCTTTCCTAGCAGGGACTGTGAGTCAGGAAGACTCTTGGGTTCTGTTTCTGTCCTTGTCACTGACACTGACGACCTTGGGCTCTGTGCCGGGTTTCTTCGGTTCCCCCAGTGTTCAGGCTTCTGGTCCTGCTTTCCTCCCGGCTGTGGTGGGAGGGAGGGATGCTTCCCCCTGCACATCTGAGCTCTGTTTCACGCTGCTGCACTCGCTGCCTGGGAGCAGAACCTGAAACTCTCCTTTATTGCAGCTTGCTGGAAGGAGCCCTGTGTCTGTCTGATGGAGGGTGATTTCTCCTGACTCCATACAGAATTCCTCCTTTGCTTGCAGTGCTGGAGACCGGTTTTCTGTGCCATGGTCTGCTGTGTCTTTGGCTGTTGTGCAGGCGAGAGTGAGCTGATGTGATAAAAACCACCCGTGCAAGTTGGAAAACAAGCTGCCAAGGCTTTGCCAGACACAGCTGAAGCAAAGCCCCACTCACCCGCTGCTTGAATTACTCGGTTATATTTGCTTACAGATGAAGCGACGTGTAGCAAGTAATTGCCAGTGTCTATCGCCCATCTAACACTGAACAATCAGCTGCTGTATTTGCAGGCAGTTGGCTGCCATGCTTTGAAATTTGGGTTTAGGATCTCTTGCAGGAGCTGGAGCCCATGGGAGGAGCTGTGTGCTCAGGCTGGTGCTTGGGCTGGGGAACACCAGCCTTTATCTTGTGCTTAAGGGACAAGTGAGCACAGCAGTGGCAAAGGCAGCTGTCAGAGAGCGGAGGCTTTCCTGAGCTTTGAGCATCATTCCAGAGCAGTGTATGTGCAGAAATTTGCTTTGGAGGAGGTGAGTTTGCAGCAGGAACCAGTCCTGTGTTATCTGAGGGCTGATCAACCTCCTGCCTTGGTACAGCATGTGTGTAATCCCAGTGTCCCCTTGCACACATCACCTCTTACACCTAAGGTTGCATGAGAAGGGTCACGAATGGGAAGCAGAGAGGAAATACGCATCCTGTTGGGAGTCGATGAGATTGTCTTCACTTGGTTTTGCCATTGGGTACAAACAGCCTCAGGTTTCATGTGCAGTCACCCCTTTGCCATCAGCTCAATCAGCATGGTCACGTTGGATTGACACTGACATGAGACTCTCAGGAGTTACCAGTCGTTTGAAAGCCATGGATGAAAACATCTGTAATTCACTTTGGTTTATTCCAAGACGGAAGCTAACATGGATGCTATAAACCAGGCGGGTTACCCAGCATGTCTCTAAATTGCTTAAGTTCCTGTTGGGATCTATTGGATTTAACTGTAATCTTTAATTATAAAAGGTAATTACTTCCAAATGGATTATGAGTGTTGGTGTCCGTTCCCGAGGGTTGCTTGGTAACGTCTCTCATGTGCTCAAGCGCTGTGTTTTGTGAGGAACAGACTTGGAAGCTCAGCAGGGAAAAGCCACTGAGTGGATATTAATGTTGCCTAAATGGAACCTTTCCATCACCTGGAGTTAACAAGCAGCCTTTTTGTTCTTATTTTGCTGTTATGTAAAAACCTTTCTAAGGACAATGTCCCAAAGAAGTGGCCTGAGAAGTTATTCAGCTTCACATTAAATTCTAGTATTGTGTAACATTCTGCCATGCTGTTCGTATGGAGATGTGTGTATATATATCTCCATATGCTAATATTAAAGCAGCAGCAGATAATAACGTGGTGCTGTTCCATTACCTTTCCCACAGTCAATCCTGAATTATACAAGTTTATGCAAGTCTGATAAGAAAACATACCATCCATCATTCCCAATAGGAATGGCTCATCCCGATGTGTTCGGGCAGACACATTCTGTCTGCAAGACTGACAGTTGGTTCCTCTTTTTCTCTGCATCTGGCAAATCATTTTTATACAGCTTGGGAAAATGGCATTATATTTCAGGTTAAAACTCCAGGCTAGACAAGGGCTATTTTGGAGTAGCAAGAGGGTTAGAGATGGGAAAGAACAGGTCCTAAAATTGGAAGTAATGACAAGTCATCTCCTCCTGCTGAGAAAGGGAGAGAAACCTGTCTGGTAATTTGAGGTGGGAACAACCAAGTAAGAAATGCAATTGGGAAAGAAAGAACTTAAAATTACACCCACCGCCCCTTTTCTTTTCACTTGGAAAAAAACCCCAAACCAACAACAAACCCACAAACCCCCTGGAAATTTCTGAGCTAGCCTAATAGTTTAATGTGTGAAGGGGAGGTAGAGAAAAGAGATTAAAGAGCCACAAAAGTGGTTACCTTGTGAAAATAATGGCTTTGTGTAATGTTCCTTGGAAGTACATGGAAAGGGCTGGTTGGTTGCTATATTTAGATTTCATCTTTTAAGCATTTGCTAATTATCCCAGCCAAGATGGACAAAGCTAATCAAATAGCTGTGTGGGAATGCTCTGCCTTTGAAACCCTCCTGCCAGCAAAAGGAGGGCAAGCGTGTGTGTGTGTGGATTTGGTCTTTTCCTTTCTCATCTCTGCGTTTTGCAAGTACAGGACACCAGGGACTGTCAGTGGTTCAGTTATTATGTGGTAAAGAACATCACATTTGCACAGCTCTTCAGAGTGAGAACACTTCCTTGGTCAAGTTTTTATCGTGATCCCTGGTTCTTCACCAGCTGAATCCCAGGATTTGCTCTATGAATTTGTCCCAACTGCCTTTCCATTGGAGTCTGATTTTTCCATAACCTCGAGGTCCCTGAAAATCAGGGAAAATGCTTTTGTGTGCTGGGCCTGGAGTGGTGACTCTCAGTGTGAGATTTGGCATATTTGATCTCAGAAAACATAAGGATTCTTGCTAAGACACGTCAACAGCAAATGGAAATGGGAGAACGGGCAAAGCTGCGGTAGTAGTGTAGGTGCTGCTGTGGTGTGCTCATTAGGATGGAGAGGTTTGGGGTGTCAGTGAAAAACATTAAATACTTGTATGATTTCCTGCAGTCTGTGAAGGACACAAGCATTTAGTGTTTGGCCCAGTATTTTAGAGGAGAATACTTATAAAGCTGATTTCCAAATAACAATATTTCCATAGATTAAAAAGAAAAGCACTGGAAGTGGTTTTAACCTTGTTCTACACTGGGTTAGTGCAACCTGAATGCTGCAGTGTCAGGACCCTGCAAAGACATAGTTGAAGACCCTGAAGCAGCAAAGAGCTTGGTGCAGGACACTGCCCTCCGTGTTTGGCTCTGCGTGGCTGCAGGATGCAGCCCCTATGGTATACCTGGGAGCTTGTGAGTGATGTCTCTGCTGGGCTTGGCTGGAGCAAATCACAGGGAAAGGTAATGGCCTGAATGATCAAAGTGGCAGAATTCAGTTTAGCTCCTTGCAGTTGATTTAACAGGTAATCATCTGGCTGGGAGCTGAAACTTCTGAAAGTAAAAACTCACTCTCAGGTTATAGGAAAGAGCCAACCTGACAAGCTCCATTATGAATTTGGCAGTCTCTGCTATAGATCAGCTGAAAGCCAGGGTGAGTCAAGTCTCAGGGCCAAATAGATGATTGTCTATCAGATGGCACACTGCTAAGAACAAAATTGAAAATTATGGCTCTTATTTCCATAATTTTGGTGGTTCTGGTGCCATTTTTCAAATCTAAACGGGCATAATGTTAATGCTGACGTATTGTGATCTCTCATGACTAGAATGACATAAAGTACTCGCTTCTAACCTTGGCATCTCATTGCAAAGCTGACTTGAGCACCTCGCTATGCAGTTTTGTACCTCTCAGCTCCATCCCCTTCTCTTTCAGCCTGGCATTTGAAACCTCTCTCAAAGCTTCTGAAAGCTCCATCTCAGTCCTCCATGCAGTATACAAATGTGGAGTCCCCACTTTTAGAAACTTGATGAATCTCTATAGTGGTTTGGAAGTGGAACTGCTAAATTTGGATTGAAAAGACAGCTGCAGAAAGCCAGAATGGGCAGAATGGTGCAGATGCTTTTGGCTTCTAAACTTTTCCAGTTGCTTCTTTTGGACCCATCATTAGAGGGAGGAAGGCTGGATCTTGGGAAACGGAAGGGTACCACATTACGCATCCTGCCTTCCAAACAGAGGGTTTAAAAGCAGTGAGCAAAATCCTGCTCACCTATAGGAAACCTGTCAGTTTGATGAGGCAGAGCCTCATCCATCCTCTGCCTGATGATCAGCTCAGGACACAACAGAGAAGGGGAGGTTTAGACACTGCAGAGAAGGGGAGTTTTGAACACTGCAGCCAGCACAGCCCAAGAAAACGTTTTGTAGTGGAACTTTTGCAGCACTGTGACAAATGCAGCTTACATGCTTCAGTAGGCAAAGAATAAATGTATTAATTCAAAGCACAAGAAAAGGTAATGGCCTAAATGATGAAAGTGACAGTGAGTCACTCCAGGGGCTCTGCAGCAGCCTCACGCAGCTCCTCCTTGTGCCAGGAGACAGCAGGAGAGGAGGGAATTGCCCTGGTAGGGTCTAAGGGGCTGTTGGAGGGAAACCTGTGGTAGTTTTTCGCCTGCGATGGAGGTGCGAGTGAGCTGATCCCAGAGAGCCACGGATGGGGCAGAGGGGCCTGCGTCTGATGCGTGCTCTGCAGAAGAAACTTCAGCCCTGCCGGAATGGAGCAGTTAAAGTTGAGGGAAGGAACTCAATTTCATACTCAGCTTAAAATGGGGCTGATTCAGAATTACAACATCAGGAGTTTTATGCAGCAAAATAAAGTCATTTCCACATCCTGTCCATGTCCAGGCTGTCTGTGTGCCAGAAGGGTGGATCCTCCTTCCTCAGCTCTGATTTAGAAGAGAAACGAAGCAAATAGATTGCCTAGCTGTTTCCTTGCTGGGGCACGAGCCCTATCACTCACTGTGGGAAAGCTGTCATTATAGGAACACCATCTTTCCAGCAGTAAGCTTCAGGATCAAGCTCTGAGGACACAAAAGCATTCAGTCAGTACCATCAGAGAGAGTGCAGAGTTCTCGCAGAGATACCCTCTTAGGTTAATGAAGAATGAGAACTTCCTACTTACAATAATGCTGCCACCGAAACCCGCCCAAAGAGCTACTGAAAACCAAGTCAGATGATGGAGCTGTGTTTGGATGGATTCTGTGCAGGCTTCTGTCCCCTCCCTGCCTGGCCATGATTTAGTTTCTCGGGAGCAGAGCGCTCCAAGTGACTCTCCAGGTTGACTCTGTTTGTCCAACATTCCCTCTCTTGGTGCTGTTGGAGTCCGAAGGTTATCGATCAATTCAGCAAATGTTTATCCTCGTCCATATGAGCACCTCTGTGAAACTTTACTTTGGAAGCTTGATGTTTGAAAAGGGGGGAGGATCTGGCGGTGTGTGTGCTAATGAAGGAGAGGAGATTGCCAGAGGCTTGCCGTGTTGGGTTTGTGAAACACTCAGCTGGAGGGAAGGACAACAGGAAGAGGTGAAATGATGCTAGCAGTTTCAGACCAAAGAAACCTACATATTCTGGTCCTGAAATAGAGCAGTAAATGCTGTTGCAGGCACTAGACAGGGGCACTCTGTAGAAGAATGATTTGTTTTAAACTGTCATTTTCTCTCAAATATCTTGTTTGAGTAAAGCATTTTTGAAGTCTCTTCTCTCTGTTGGATGGCAGTGGAGGATATTGTCAATCCTCTGAAGCAGCCTTCTTCCCCTTTGTTATCTTTCTGCCAGGGACTGAATCAAAGAAGGTGCAGGTCACCGCGATTGCTCAGAGTCAGGCTGTGTGAATTCTAAAAGGCAGCTTTATTTAAGGTGCTCCTTAGAAGCTGACAAGTCCCAGGCTCTGCTGCTGAACAGAGGTACTTGTAGGTTTAATTTTTCCTACCAGCTGGAGCCAAAGGGACAGGAGGACAGAAAAAGCTGTGCTGGGCTCTGGGGTTGTGTGTGTTGGAACTTGCACAAAGGCACTGCCTTGCAGTCCTCAGACAAAGGTCAATGTGCTGAGCCTGGGCAGGACAGTTCAAGTGTCCCGAAAGGAATTATTTGAGTTGGAAGGGGTTTCTCAGAAATCACGCAGCCCATCTGCAGGACTCGCTTAAGAAAGCACTTCTGAGTTTTCATAGGGAGATATCGAAATGTCGTGGGTCTCCCCTTCCTCCTTTATGAACGGATTCTGTTAATTCATAGAAAGAAAACTTCAGTGCAGTCCTTAAACAGAGACCAATTTCTCCTTTGCTCACCACTGTATTAAGTGCATCGTCTTCCTTCATGGTGCTGCTTTGCTGAAGTCCTACATGTGGCTACTGCAAGATGGGCACCTGGGGAGTGCTTTTGCAGTTTGATCAAGTTTTATTTTTGCTATGATAAAGAAACAGGAAAACCAAGGAGGTAAAACCCCTGTAACTGGGGATGCCTCAGCTTTGCCCTTAGGTTTTTAGCCCGTTTTAGTTCCCATCCTGTGTAACCTGCTGTAGGTGGCCCTGCCTTGGTGGGGGTTCGGACTCGATGATCTCCAGAGGTCCCTTCCAACCCCAGCGATTCTGTGGTTCTGAAATACTGATACTGTATGGAAAAGGTCAGGAATTCCAAAGTGGAGGCATCTTTCTAAACCTCCCACTTGGTTTGCATGGAACTCCCATCGTGCTAGGCGCTGTGGTACTGCAGAAATGCGCCAGTCCCAAGTTCTGCCCAGGATGAGTCTGAGACTCCAGCGAACCGCGGAGTGCGGCCCCATGATTAGTGTTCGGTGCGAATCGAGGTTTCATAACGAGTTGGTTGTTGGGTTCAGCAGTGAATGGGAAACTCCTGCTCATTCCCAGGAAGCTTACAGGTCTGTTAAGCACTTCCACTCCATTTTTCTTTTTGCAGATGATGAAATTCGCTTGGGATAACTACAAACTCTATGCACTTGGGAAAAATGAACTGCGACCGCTGACCAAGAACGGCCACATCGGGAACATGTTTGGTGAGTCCTGGAGCAGGTTGGGTGCAGTTGCATTGGGGTTTTTAAAGGTCAGACATCCATGTCTGTTCCTGTCTCTGCAGTGCACTGAGGTACCTGTGATGGCCTTGATCTCTTTCCTCTTTCCATTTTTGTGACCCCTCCAACAGAGCTCCGAGGGGTTTGTTGCCCTCATCCCATCACTGTTAATCTCATTCCTATAGACATCCCTCAATGCCCAGCCTGTATCACCTCTGTGTACAGACCTAGCTCCAAATATGTCTGAGAACAGTGCTAGAACCAACAAGTGTCTTTGTTGAAACATGAAGTCAGTCCAAACCTGACAATGCTGCTGTTTCTGTAATCTCATGGACATCAGGACATGACCAAGCTGAGCATTTTCTCTCTTGTTGCTCCACTGTTGAGCAAGATGTGAATCCCATGAAATACTGAATGAGTGAATCAAAATTAAAGGCTCCTTATACCATGTGCTTACTGGGCTGTATAGTTTTACTCTTTAGCAGATTACCTTTCATTATATGAGCCACTTACATCATTTCAGTGATATCCCCTGCCTGTTCCAGCAGGATACTTGTTGACCTTGGGGGATATAAATGGTCTTTTTCCTCATTTGCACTCAAAGCCTTTCCCTGCTCTGCTCACTCTGCCCTCCCTTGCAGCTTTGGGGGGCTGCAAAGGTACATGTGGAAATTAATGTTTGCAGGTGGAAATAGCATCCCAGGTCTTCTAGAATGGCCAAAACCTTGAGGAGCAGCAGTCCCGTTTGGCCTTTGGGCTGCAAGGGCAGGTGTGGCCCTGCTGGAGATGCCAGAGGAAGGGCTGGGTTTTATTTTAGCCACAGCACAGGGAGAAACCTTGGTGTTCTGCTTCTGCTGCCACCATCAAGTCCTCTATTGTCCCAGGTGAGGCACTTGTCTCTTTAGTTCCTGCAGAAGTACCAAGAGAGTAAAGTCACATCTGGCTGTGCAGTGCTGCATGTTGCATGGAGGCCACGTGCCGAGATATCTGGAGGAAGCAGTTCTGGACCTGTGCCTTGTACTGCCAGCACAGGCTGTGTGTGACCAGCCACTGCTCTTGTCCAGTCTCACTTTGTCAGGAGCAGTGGTTTGGGTTTGTCCTTTGCCTTCCCCTTTCAACACCCCAGGAGTAGGCAGGTTTCTTACTTGCAAAGTTGCATTCACTTCAGCAGGAATTCAGCATTTTGTAACTTTTCCATTCCGCAAACTTGTCAAAATTCCTCAAGGAACATGCTATAAACAGGCAAAAATACTGCAAGCTTTTAAATGCATTTATCATGCTAAAACAATGGCCAGTACTTCCGCTTGTTTGCAGCATGTCGGTGAACACCCTCAAGGAAGCTGCTCTGGAGCACAAAGATTTGCAGACAGTTGCAGAATAGAAGCTACGTGGTACATTGCAACTCCTGATAGGCTTTTCCTCCTCTTGAGTGTGGCTGGGAAAGAGTGGGAGCGTTAGGCAATCCACTGCTGCAGCCCTGTCCCTCTTGTCTTCAGAGACTTCTAGAAACAAGGACAGGGCACTGCTCGCCATCTTCATTGTGGCCTCTTCCTCCTCCTGTCACATCATACATCTTTGATTCCAAACCCTGGCTGTAATGGAGGCAAATCGGGTGCTCTCTGGGCTGGAGGTGTCGATATTAAGCAGAGATTTCTCTGCAGCTGCTTCCATGTGGGAGGGAAAGAACTTTTCAACTATGTTTGTGTGTATGAGAAGCAGTTGAGTTCTTGACTGGTGATACCTTTTCCTGTTGTGGATGTGATGCTCCCTTGGAGCCCAGCCTGGGGGAAGGGGGGAGATGGTCTTCATCAAATATTCTCTCTAATCGAAGTAGAAATACAAAGTAAATCCTCGCCTTCTGCTCCTACATAGCATTCTGCTGCTCTTAACAGCCCTGGGCCAGCATCCCTCCCCTACATCTGCCCAGATAGCAGGAAAATCACAGGCAGAAAACCTCTTGTGTCTCCACCCTACTTCATCTCCTTTCCCCTCTGCCTTGGAAGGCAGCAGCTTGCATCTGGGAGAGTATCTGTACGGTTTCCATGCTTCTTCATAGCCAGAGATCAGACCTGCCCAATACCCAGGTAAGTGCAGGGCTGCTCTGTACAGGAGGGCAGCGTTCCCACTCACTTGGACTTCAATCTGGTGACTTGGTCTTAACTTTCCTACTTGTGATTGATGCCCTCCAGGCTCTATTGCTAGGGCATCAATTTCATCAAGATTCTCCCATGTTCTGATGGAGCTTATTTGTACAGAAGTCTTCTGATTGCTGTCATTGATAATCATTGGAACTTGAAAGCCCTTTCATTAAACCCACCAGCTGTGGTTCTTTGATGAGCATTATTTATTCATCTGTGATGCTTGGGATAAGATGCACCATGCCTAAACATCCCATTCCATGCCCTCCAGTGGGGTAAACATGTTTTATACTTGCAGCCATTTCAGATGTGTGATGATTTCCCTGGAAATTATGCCATGGAAGTGGGCAGAGCACACTACTAGGGTGGAAAGATGATCTGCATTAGGATAAAACCTGCACCACAAGATTCCAGTAGGAATGACTGCACTGACTGTGGGGTTTTCAGAATAATCTGCAGCATTCCTCTCCACACTGCAGCACACGCAAGGGAGACCTGCAGAGTACCTGGCTGCTGTTAGAATCAGGCCCAAAACATGCTTGTTTAAAGAAGAATGGCATAGCTGGGCTGGGGGTAAGGGTGAAGGCTGGAGATGCACAGGCATGGATTCTGCTCCCAGTGCTGAGCTAGTTATTTCACCCTTCCTACCCTAGCATTCCCGTCTTGCATTCCCATCACCATTCCCGTCTTTGGTGCTATAAGCATTAAGATCATGGAATGATTTGAGTTGGAAAGGACCTTAAGATCATCCAGTTCCAGCCCCCTGCCATGTGGACAGGGACATCTGACACTACACCATGTTGAACTTCCTTGGAGCGACGGTGTTGGAGAGGGCAGTGTGTTCTGGAGCACAGCACCTGAGATGCTCCCGTCCCTGTGGTACCCAGCATTAGGTGGCTGTATTCTCAGCTGCCTGCTCCCTGCACCTGTCAGAGCCACTTATTTTTCTGACAAAATGGTTTTAAACTCGCGTTAGCTTTACAGAGTTTCTCTGGCTATGGAAGACTGAGCTGGCATCTATTTCTGCTCGTGCATCAACTGCATTGTCAGTTACATTTGGATTGCAGAGTCTTTTAACAATGATAAGGTAAGAAGCCTGATTTTCAGATATCTCTTGAAGTGTGCAGTGCTGGCAGCAGAAGAATCCTTCTTTGGCTTTTAACCTGAGCCAGTTTGCTCTGAAATCAGTGACAGCAAGTAAATATGGAACCTTGCTGTGCTGTTAGTCATTTTCACCACCGAACTACACATTAGTATATTAATGTTTGTATAAAAATAGCAATCCTTAACTAGGTTCCCCCCCCTTTTTTCCCCTCTCTCCACTTGAAATCATACTTAAAATTATGCAATTGCTTTTCTCAGCCTATGCTGAATTTGTGCATCGTTGTGAGGCTCTGTAGCTTTATCTGATGTGAATCCATGTCTCAACTCTCCCGTCTAGGACACAGCCAGGTCACCAGAACTGGGTGGCAAAGACCTGAGAGAGCTGGATCTGAAAGATGTAACATGTTTAGGCTACATCCTCATGTTGTCCCACGTTTGACTGCTGGTGACACAGGGCTATCTGCAGCAGGATGGATAACACTTCCTGGAAGAATCCATGGCTGCTCAGGCAGTGTTTGTGTGCTCGGCTCAGGCCTTGGCCTGAGCTGTCCTGACAGTTTGTTTTGCAGACACGAGGTCGTTGGTCTCAGTTGCCTGGAAATACTTTGCTACTTTGGCTCCCTGGGATAGAAAAAGGGTTTGGAGTGCTGGGGAAGAAAAGTAGTGACCACGTGGATATGTCCAGGGAGGCCTCTAGAGTGTACCAAGGTGATCCCGGCATTCAGAAACCTTCAGGGGTTCTTCCCCTGGCAAATGCAGTGCGATCCCACCGCTACTGTTTCACTGCGCTGTGCCGCTGGGAGCAGCCCAGCCCCTGCTCTGGATGGAGACTCAAGTGGTATCTCCTTGCACGACCTGGCACACCAAGCTCCTTTCAGCTGGTAGAGAGCTCTTTGCCAGCCACTGCAGGGCTGCAGTTGGACACAAAAGGCTCCACATCCCGGAGTTAGTCCCTTCAAGCAGCCAGTTCTGCCTCTTGAGCCAAGCATTCCCCAATTGGCCTGCTTCCTTCGTCAGTGGTTTAGCTCAGAAACCATGAAGCAGGCAGGGAATGTGCCCACCTCAATTAGAAGCAACAGGAGTTGATGTATGAATATTTAACATGGGAAGCGTAATTGCATGAAAATATTAATTTAGCCGTATCCTACCTACCAGAAGAGAAATGGTAACCTCCAATTGTGCCATCATTTGGGGCAACTTTTCTGTCCTGCCTGTGAGGCTCTTTCCCTGTGATCACAAAATTACAAACCCCTGGAGTGTCCTTTTATGTGATTCAAATAATAATAATAATAATAATTGCTCTCTGAATTTGTATGCTGAGGTACTGCTGCTGCACGTGACGCTGGATGGTTGGCTCCATGGGCTCTTTAAAGAGAAAAACATATTGTAAGGACGGTGTTGCCAGAACACTTTTGCTCCCTGACTTCATCATCCTTCTTTCTATGCATAATGTTACCCAGTTTAGTATTACTTTTGGGAAGGGCATTTTGAGTTGACGTTGGCTTTTACTGTCAGTGAAATCTGTAGCAACAAACTTATTTCCTGTCAGCAGGAAGCAGTGAATCAGGATATCCTCCAAATGCAAACTGTTGGAGATCGGTTGCATGAATCATGTTAGAGCTGACATTTATGCCTGTCATGCGTTTCTTTTCCTCCTTTCTACCTGCCAAAGATCACTCCTTCCACACACCAGGGTTGTCATACATACTGCAGGAGATGTGTTCCACTCTGCTTTGGGTCATGCTGAGGAATGGTGGCTTCCTTCAGATGTGCTGTTTCAAGCATGAGCTCGAACATGAGGGCTCCACTGAGCCCTAAACTCACGCAGAGATTTAAGCTTATTACAGTGGCTCAGCTGACAGGTTGTAACTTGTCAGCTTGAAATAGTCATTTAAAGAGTTTAAACAGAAAAAAACCTATTAATGTCTCATGTAGTGGCCAGGGGCCTTCTGCAGACACTTTTGCTTGAGCTGGACCTGGTCAGCTCTGTTGTGGCAGCAGTTCTCGACAAAAATAGTGTATTTGAACCTAATAGATTCATCTCCCCTCAGCTGAGAAACATCTTAGAAACAAACTCGAAAAACCCCATGGAGAACGCCCTTGGGTAAGAAGCAAAGAACAGACTCATGCTCCAGTGTTCTGTTGTGTTCAGCCCTTCAGATACGAGAAGATGCTGCACAGAGTGGACAGCAAAGGTTTGGTCTGGGCCTGCCTTTAGCAGGAAGCCAGGCAAACTTCACATTGTCTCAGTGTAAAGCCATTAATCATCCCAGGCTTCCTTACGAGTCTCATGAACTCTCCATTGACCCTGAACAGAGTTTTGAGTTTAATGAGGCCTTAAAGCAGGAGAATGTCTTGGGATGTGTCAGAACTACTTTGCACGGCGAAATGGAGGAGAAAGAAACAAGGAACATTTAGAAAAACAGCCATTAAAGTAGCAAACGAAAGGAAATTGTGTGGAGATGGTACGAACAGAGTGCGTTCTTTGGGACCTCTGTGGAAGATGCTGCGGAGTAGAACAGAGTGGTGTGGAAGAAGCAAGCCACGTGTGCACAGTGGATGGGCCCAGGCTGCAACTGCCTCTCTTTCAGGGAACTGCTCTTCAAGCTTTTCTCATCTTTCTGTTTAATCACCCCAGTTACGGATGTTGTTTGTGCCTCATTCTGGACACTGATTATGCGGCAATAATTGTCTAATCTTCAGAGATATCGAGCGTGTGATTAAAAGGCAGCTGCGAGTGGGAGTTGTTGGACTGCTCACGGCTTCCTCGCTGGATTACAGAGGCGTTGGTGGCAACGCCACAGCAAAAGCCGAGTTGGAGGCTTGGCACTTCCAACTGGCTTCAGCTGACATCTTACCGGCACCCTCTGTGTCCACGTGGTAGTAGCACAGAACGCAGGGAGCTGGATGCCACGCTTGGGGCTCCTGACGCCACGCAAACCTCTGCTTTGGTCAGAAGGTGTCTTCAGAAATGCTGAGGGCTGTTTGTCTTCCAGCCACCATTTGCAGTCAGATGCTTCCCATAGTGCCTGCTGCAGACACAAGCCCACCTGCAAGATGTGCACTATGTAAAACACCAGAGCAAGTGCAGAGTAGTTTCAAATGTGCTTTTCGCTCTGCATTTTTATGTTGGAAATATCTTGAGGCTTTTGGTTTTCATATCTGTATCCCTCTGTATTTAGCTTTGCCTTGTTTGTTCAGAAGAGATGGGTAGCTATAAACCGTGCGAGCAAAAAACCCACTGATCTTCTGTGGTTTTAATTCATTCCTTTTCTGCTCTTGAAACTTCTGAAGAGATGAGGCAGGTTCAGAACTTGCTTTGCTGTGTTAGATTTCACATTTAGAACGCAACTGCTTTATCAAGGAGCTGTTGGAGAGGGACCAGAGGATGCCGTGGAGTTGCTGCGAGGTCTGGAGCAGCTCTGCTCTGGAGCCAGGCTGAGAGCTGGGCTGGGGCAGCCTGGAGAGGAGAAGGCTCCTGAAGGGGAGGCCTCAGAGCAGTTCCAGTGCCTGAAGGGGCTGCAGGAAACCTGGAGAGGGGCTTTGGACAGGGATGGAGGGACAGGACAGGGGAATGGCTTTAACCTGCCTGAGGGGAGACTGAGATGAGCTCTTAGGCAGAAGCTCTTCTCTGTGAGGGTGCTGAGGCGCTGTCACAGGGTGCCCAGAGAAGCTGTGGCTGCCCCATCCCTGGCAGTGCTCAAGGCCAGGTTGGATACAGGGGCTTGGAGCAAACTGCTGCAGTGGAAGGTGTCCCTGCCCGTGCAGGGGTTGGAGCTGGAGGAGCTTTAAGGTCCTTTCCAACACAAACCAGATTCTGTGATCACATCTCTCTTTATGCTGCTGCTGAAGTTTCTTGCCACCTTCATTATGTATCTCATTGGGTATTCATCTGGATTGCTGCTAGATTGTGGCATTCTCTGTTCGCCCTTAGGAGATCGCATTTCAAATGGCTCCTGCTCCAGAACTTTATTTTCTAGAATTTCTCCAGGTACTTGTTTCCAAATTATTTTTTTATAGCTATGTGCTGCCTTTTGTGAGGAGCAGTCTCCCGTCTCACTTGATCATTGGTTTGACATCATCCTGTTGGATGCCAACTTTCAGATTTGTCACTGGTTTCAAGGCTGGATTTATGTGTTCAGAAGGTTGTGGAAGGCATTTGTCATTTGAAGACCTTGATACCTTTAAAATATACCCTCTTTTAGCCTCCCAGCATTGTTCTTGGGGCTAGAGAGAATTGTTTGGAAGCTCAAGAAAATCCCTTTAGCCTTTGCCAGAGGCATCAGTGTGAAGAGCAAGGGAGGATTTTTTGGGACTTACTAAAATTATTCATCGTTCTTCTGGTGTTTTATTCTCAAACGAACTCCTGCACCCTCAACCACCCTGTAATGCAGCTCCCAAAGCAAAAGGAGGAGAAAAAACTCAGTGCAGGAAATAGAAGGTATTTCAAGTCCAAGTTCTAAAGGCAGAGGTTATTTCCGTACCAGTCTCAATATACCCATAACTACCTCACTCTAATCCAAACATGCGGTTAAGAACACCTGAGTTATGCCTGTTTGTTGCTGTATTCTTGGGGATATCATTGCTTCACAGAGCTGGAGAATGGGAAAGTACACACAGTGTGAGTACTGAAAGTGTGCTCCAGCGTCACAGCATTCCTGGTGACGGTCTTCGCAGCAGCCTTGATTTGTTTGTCTCTCATCTTCATTTCCAAACTCAAATGTGTGCTGTGTTCCACAAGCAAGAGCAGGTAATTCGGGAACAAAGAATCTGAGGATCGAGATTGCTTTCACTGAGGCCTTCTTCAGGCATCTGGAAGTGGAAGTTGCCTTCAGGCATTAAAATTAACACCTTTTGACTAGGCTAGAACATTCCTTCTCTCTTGGCAGGCTGCATCCTGGTTGCTGTGGGAACCAGCATTTTTAATTTCCTGACTTCTGTGTACATGCAAAATTGTAACTGTGATGTACTCTGTCACTAAGGTAGCTCTGGGGCTTTGCAGGGAATAGAGCCATCAGAAAGCATTTTACATAGCACTTCCTGCCCTCGGAATCACTTTGGTGCATCTCAGGGGGCATCTTCATGAGGCTTTTTGGGGACCTGCAATTCGTATCAGCTTGGTGACTAATCGCAGAATAAAGTAGGAACAGTGAGAGGTTGTTTAATGCTTCCCTTCTTCAGCTGTCCCTAAGCTACCCCGCGTTGGAAAGTCATCCCCGGCATTCTGCTTCCGTGCTCCCCAGCTTTAAGGCTTGAACTGGTGTCTGACCTCGCTCTCCTGTGGAAAGCTAGGCTGTGACTGCTTGGCCTCCCCTGTGTTGGGCAGGAGGATTTGCCATCCTATGCTTTGCAGCATCTCTCTGCCTCTTTGCAAAACGTTGCCAGATTCCCTTCAGTCTTCTCCCCTCAAGGCTGAGCAGCCCCAGACCTTTCCAGCTTTAGCTACAGGTCACATTCTGTGGCCTTCTCCTCAGGGCCATTGCTCCCCTCTGATGTCTCCAAATGACCCAAACTTTTCTTGGTGGAGTCCATGCTCAGACCGAGGCTCTGCTGGTGCAGAGCTGAGCACATGAGCCCTTCCATGTCCCTTTATCCATCCGGGGGTGGGGTTTGCTCCGGTTTGCACCATTACTACGTTGTTGGTTGGAGCTGCAGTTGTGATCTGCTGATGCCTCAACACCGTTTGCTGTAGCAAACCACGTATTCTTTATGCTTCATGGTTCGTTGTTCTTCCCTCAAGGCGAAACACATTGTGTGTCCTTATTGAGTTGCATCCTGGTTATTTCAAACTATTTTCCCAATTTGCTGAGATTATTTTGATATCTAATCCTGTCAAGCAGCATGCTGGAAAGCATTTGGAGTCTTTCAGCCAGGGTCATGTTGGTGGGACTTCAGCAGTATGGGAGAGAAAAGGAAGAATATAGACAAATGGTTTCAAGTGATGGAGTTACCATGGCTTAATGTGTTCCTGCTCATCAGCTGAGACATGGTAATGGGCCACTGGCCCTCTGCATTCACAAGTAGCATGGTTTTAGATTCTGTCTTCGTTGATTACTAGGAATCCTAGCTCAGTTTGTGTGCACGAACTTGAGTGCTTAGCAGGATATGGGTTCATAGCAGGTGTCCAGGCCCAGAACCTCTCATTCTGTTGCATACCAAACACATAAGTAATCCTATTGACTTCATTTTGAGGTTCCTCTATATTTGAATTCTGCCTTCACACCTGGGCTTGTGTTAAGGACCAGCTCATTTCTGCGAATGTTCTGTGAGGGTTGATGTTCGCTTGTCTGGACTACAGATAAACCCACATCAGGGACGGGTAGTTTTAGAACCCGAAGTAGAATGCACTGTCTGCTCTGCAAAGCCGTTCCACAGCTATCTTATCTGCTGAGGGAAAACTGCTGTCTGGAGTTACAAGCTGCATCTCTCTCCTGGGCTGTCATAACACATCTGCCACAGCTACTTTTTGGGAAGAGAGTTTGGAAGAGAGAAGGGCACCTTCTTCCTGCTTATTATAACAGTGTGTCTCTCCTTGGAATTCTAAGATGAATTAGCAGCCTCTGCTCATTAAGTGCTACCTGTGTCTCCTGGAGCCCATGGATAATAGTTGCAGGTAGGATGTGTGTGTTTGTTTTAATAGGCCTGTTGGGACTCCTCATGTTAAATGATGCAAGTCCTTAAGGAGGCATGTGAAGTAACAATAAATAGTATATAATCAGATTACCTTTACCCGTCTGAAATTAATTTCAGGCATCCAGAAGAGGAGAGACCCGCAGTGTCTTGTGCCACCAGGACTGCTGCTTTTGTCTTCTGCTTAACCTTCTGGAACTGTTCCTCCCAGCTCCTCGCTTGCTGAGTTTCCTGCATTTGCCAGAAGCAGTTTCCTCTGCTTCACTGGCATCTGAGCCCTGTTGCCCAAAAAAGTGCTCCCTTCCTGAAGGAGCATTTGAATGATTATTGCTTTCAATTTTCTGCTGAGCTCTCTGGAGCCGGCCCAGTCTGCCTGCAGTAGAATCTGTGTGCCATGGGTTGGATACGTGTGGAGAGTGGATTTGCAGTATTGCTCCTGTATCAGGGATTGTGCTCCCGAGGCTCAGTCAAACTGCTTCCTCCCCTGTGACACTTTCAAGTAAAAACAGTTTGATTTGAGCTCCGGGAGGTCTGGAGTCACGCAGTGACGGGACAGTGTCTGTTGTTAGAGGATTGCTGAATGATGAAAGATGGTTGGAGAAACTGGGGAAAAGAGGATTAAACTCGGGAGCTGCTGCCAAGCATTAAATGCTTAAGACTCAGTCGGCAATATGTGCTTATCGTATATCTTCTCTCCCCTTCTACTGAAGGAAGTAACTATCTGAAGGGCTGTTACTGTGACAAGCAATTCATTTTTATGCTGAACACCTCTCTTTTTCTTTCCCCAGTGTGCAATAAGAGTATTGCTAACCTGCTCCCACCAGCCTGATCTCCACAGACACAGTCTGCTTTGCCACATTCCTAAATGAGCATGAGCTTTCTCTTTCTGTCTCTCCCCCATCACTTGTTAAGGGGAGAGCTGCCACTGCTAGTTCACTTTGAATGATAGACTTAATTCTTCGGGGGAAATTGATATTTGAAAAACATGAGTGGTTTGTAATCCAAAAAGCTGTTTCTTCCCCAGCTGGAGCACATTCTGTATTGAATTTGATCATAGCAACCTAAAAGCCAGCACTTCAAGAGGTTTCTCTGTGATGCCAGATTCACCTAGAGACTGTGCAGCGCATCTGCTGACACCCATTGTGTGGTGGCAGCTGGACCCGTGAGTCATTATCGCTCCCTGTGAACTCGCTCCCGCTGACAAGGAGGAACAGATTGAGCTGTCTTGTGGGCCAGACGTTTGGGCCATCTCCCTGATGCCAGTCTTCAAAATCCCTTGCCTTTAGGTGGGAGGTGCGTCAGCCTTGCTTGGCAGATGGCTCTTTCAAGGTGGTGTTACCTTTTAGCCTCTGCACAATCTGATGTACCATAGGCTCTGCTTCTTCCAAGCCACATGCTCCAGTGTTAGTAGCTCTCCTGTTTCTAAGCAACTTTTCAGGGACTGATCAGGACTTTGATCTTTCCTTAGTTGGAGCAAGTGTGATAGTAACCACCTTGCAGTGTATAGGACTAGGTTTTGAGTAGATTTAGATATGAAGCTCACTAGAGTGACAATAACTTCAGCATTGAGTGATGCTCTGCGTCTAGTGAAATGCATAGATCCAGTAAGTATTTCTTCCAGAACTGCAGGAAAATCGGCATCTTGGGATCAGATGATTGATAGCTGAAAAGATTAGAGCCAGCTGGTAGCCTCCTAAGGCAGGGTCATGGTTCTGTCAGCTACCAGAGCTAAATGGGTAAGGAATCACGATATGGCAGGGATCAGAGGTGGCATGTCAGCGTAAAGGAAACAAGGTTGGTGTGTTGGGGTCTGCGGAGGCTCAGCACGATCCACCCCGTATCTGTTGCCCCTGCTGACGGTCAGGACAAGCACCAGGGAGAGGCAGGCCCTGAAGCCAAGCAGCCTGGTGAGCTGCAGCCATGGCTGTGCCTATGTGTTGCCTTTGCCTGGGGGTGCTGGAGGCTCCCTGTGGTGGGTTCTGCTCTTCTGCACCCTCACCCCCTGCTCTGCACATCAGGGGAACATGCATGGGGTGAGAGGAGTTGGGGTATAACCTTCCGACCAATATCTGCAGAGAAGGGTGAGGAAGATTTACGTGAAGAAGACAGACAACAACCTTGGGTATGAAGTGTTTCCTGCTGAAGTCCCTGAAGGACAGGTACAGTGGTTTCTTTGGAAGGCAGATTAAAATTAGGTTGCTCAAAAGCTAATGAATTGTATTTTTCTTGTAGTCTGCAGAAGAATGTAGTGATAAAGAAAATAAGCATAGATCTTTTCTAATTGGGCTGCTTTTTTGTCCCCTTTATCTCTCCACTGCTACCTTGTTCCTCAGGTGTAATTTGTTGAGTTTACCTTACGTAAAGGCAATACAGTTACTCTGTGTTCTAACTATCAGGTTCACTGACAAAAACATCAGTAACTAAGAGGCAGTGGCGAGGCTGCAACTCAGCTCTGGTGGAACTGGCTTTGCAGGCATCATCTGCAGTACATAGGTGCCGTTCACAGGCAGCTGAAGGACTGGGTTGTAATGAGGAGCTTGTGAGGACTTAGCTCAGAAATGTTCTTTCTTCCTGAGCAGGCCCATAACCTGTTTCCTGGTTCCGTTTGGGTTTTCTGTTTGACTTGTGCCAGCTGAATAAACAGCACCAGCCCTGTCCTAGAGGTCACTGACGACTGGCTTGATTGCACTTGTAATGTGAGCGGGTTGGTTTTCTGCTTGAGAGTATCCTTCTGGAACTGGAGCATCCCTCCGGGTGCTGATGCTTTAAGTGCGGTTCCTGTGCTTGAGGACAGTTATGACGGGAGAAGTTAAAACTCAGCTGGTGGGATTGGTCCTGCATGGCCGTTCCAGGGGGCAGCTGAGCAGGTCCTGCAGGGTGCTTGTCATGAGCAGAGGCAGAAACGCCAGCTGAGGTGGTGGAGGATAAACTCAAGTGATGAAGGCAGATGGTGAGACCGCAGCGGACAGGGGGACAGGCCAGCACATGAGGGACTGTTCCCTTAGTGTCAGAGGGACAGCATGTGCCTCACTGCCTGTTGACTCTTGTTTCTTGTCTTGCTGTACTGGGACTCGGTAGAACAGACTAAAACTTTGGTCAGCGAATGCAGCCCTTCTCCTGAATGTGGGGTTTTAAATCTCTTTATTTCTCTAACCACCACGTTGTCTTTATCGAAACTCCTTCTTCCTTCTAAACTCGAAGGCAAATGCATGCTGTTATTTTGCTGGCAGAAGGAACTAGGGCCCAGAGCAGGCAGGGAACGCTGGCCTAAACCTGGATCCTGTGTAAAGGAGTTCAGGATCTCAGCTGCTTGTTCTGCCTGACCCAGAGCACTCTGCAGAGAGCACTGGCAAATCTTCGCTGCAAAGCAGATTGTCCAAGAAGCTGTGCAGCGGTTTTCACAGTGTCCTTTGTGCCAAGATAAGGAATTGGACAGAGTGCCACCACCAGAGTGTCTGGTGACGTGATCCCAGGCAGCTCCCAGGCTTCTTACGCAGATCTCTGGATAAATGTCAAATTCAGTCTGGTCTCCAGGCACTGTCAATGAGAAAAAGGGACCAAAGGAACAAGAAAAGCAGCGCTCAGAGGTGGTCGCTTTCCAAACTCCTGTTTTAACAAGGCGCCGGTTCTGATCAAAGCCGGTCCCAGCGTTTGAAGCCGTCGGTGCCAGCAGAGCCAGGAGGGATCGCAGTGTTTTCGGGTCGTGTTTTGCCTTGCGTCGCCTGCACCCAAGAGGCGAAGATAAACAATGGTAGCGACTGGAATCTTCTGTGCTTCCGCAGTTCCCGAGTTGTTCGTGTTTCGCAGAAACTGCATCCTCATTTTTATTCCAAACAAGATTTCAGCTCTAATTTCTGTTTTGACAAATACGATCTGACATCAGAGCAGTGGGAGTCAAGACCTTTCATTTTTGATCGAGGTTTACATTGCGCTGATCTAAATTCCTCCCCCTTTCACTCCTGCCTTTCAGTTGTAAACTTGGTTATTAAAGTTTGCAGAAAAAGCTATTTGAAACTCTGCTCTGTAGCATATAAACAGGCCCGCTGTATGCAAGATTAAGTATGATAGCTTCCTAATGACTTGCGCTGTTCATCTGAAGCATTGGCACAGTGCGTTGCTGTGCAGATTCTTTAAATGGCTTTGTTGAAAATGAAGGATTTGGTTTCTGTTCGCTGAGAAACTTCATAAAGGGTCATTTGCCAAATGGCAGGGCCAGGCCCCCTGGGGCTCAGTCTCCATGACACCCGAGATGACACTGCTTAACCTCTTCACCCTAGTGCTTTGGCACTGCCTGCTGAATAGTTGTGTTGGTGAGGTTAGGTTGGGCTTCCATCCATCTGTCTCCGTGGCCGAGGATTCATAGCAGCAGGTAGTGGCAATAGCAGGGCTATGGGACTCGCTAAATGCAGGTGATATGGCACAAAGTAGGATTTTATTTGAGCTAAATCCTACCATCAGGGAGATGTGTTGAAAAGCTGGGGAAGGCGATTCCATCTCCAGCTGCTTGGGAATCGTAGAATGGTCTGGGTTGGAAAGGTCTTGAGGATCATCCGGTTCCAACTCCCTGCTATGGGCAGGGATGCCTCCCACTAGGCCATGTCACCCAAGGCTCTGTTCAACCTGGCTTTGAACATTGCCAGGGATGGGGCAGCCACAGCTTCTCTGGGCACCCTATGCCAGCGCCTCAGCACCCTCACAGGGAAGAACTTCTTCCTTACATCTAACCTGAACTTCCCATTTCAGTTTGAACCCATTTTGTCCTGTCACCACAGTCCCTGATGAAGAGTCCCTCTCCAGCATCCTTGTAGCCCCCTTCAGGTACTGGAAGCTGCTATGAGGAATCCTTGCGCCGTGTCCAGTGTTGCACAGGCAGTGCCTGTAGGCACACACTCAATCCATCGTTATTCCTTGCACCTAGCTTGCAGAGCTGGTGGGATTTGAGGCAGGGAGCCAGCCTCATTGCAGGTGGTGTATGTGCCGGTTTAGCTTTGCAGCAGGGTGGCCACACTTGAGGTCTTGCAAGTCATCGTGTTTGGTGGCTGCCCAGGACCAGAGTGGCTGTGGGAGCTGGGCAAAGCAACTGGTAAAAGGCATTTCCCCTTCCTGACTGGAGAGAGCAATTAAAGACCCCACTCTCATCTACCCGTTGCGGAAGCATCGCTTCTGCAGCCTTTTTAAAGACTCTCAAGGGGCAGACTTGCAGCTGGGAGCCCTTCAAGTCTCATTTCTGGCCTGTGATACTCCCAGTTGGCTATTTTGGGAAGAAGGGAGTGATGGAAGGCGACTTTCTCTGTCCCTCCCATCACAGCTGCTCCACTTGGTCTAGAAATTCCAACGTTTGCTAAGCTATGGAGGCTGAACATGTCCTGGGGTTGGGCCCCTTTTTTAGTCATTGGGAGAAGCAGTTGCAGGTCCGTGTGCTGCATCTGGGAGCAAAAGGACTTGAACAGGTAGATCCTCAGCCTGTAGATACCATAAAGGGCAGAAGGAAGAACAAGGTCTTGGTCAACTGTACGAGCTGGTACAGGGAGCATGGTACGGGGGTGTTCTGTGAGATTCTGGAGTGGAATGCAAGTTGCTAGACTGGCTACCCCTTCTCTTTGGGCCTGTTCTCCTGCATCCTACTTAATACAAACCCTCTTGAGGTAGGGCCGAGGTAAATGAATCGTGCTTTGTTATCAGTGAGTCACTGTTGCCTGCTATTGTCTCTTCTCTTGTCAGTGAGTCACTGCCACCTCATTAGAGCAGCCTACAGACCCCAGGCCCTGTTCCCACTGGAAGGAGTGTGATGGGGCTTTGTTTGGACTCTATCAGCTGCAGGGATGGCATGAGGCTGGAAGGTGGATAGGTTTCCTCTGTTACAGGTACCAGTTTGGCAGTTTGAGCTGGGAAGAGCAGGAGCAAAGCAGGGGAAGACAAACCATTCTCTGAGCACAGTTTATCTTCTGGAGCCAGGGGAACGCATTGGAAATATCCTGATGCTCTGCAGGTGCTCTGCAGTCTCTTTGAGTTTCATTTGTCTTTCTTCATGGCCTGGTTCTTCGCCTCTTTCCTAATTTTTGTGCTTTCCTTCAGTCCCTGCTCACTCCTCATTCCCATAAGAAAGTGTGCCCAGGACTGTGCATCTCAGCTTGCTCCTGTCTGCCCACAGGGTGCAGAGGGTGGAGGCAGAGGTCCTTTCAAGCTGAAGGTCTTGACCTTGGCTGCAAGAAGCCATTGGAAAAGTTTCTCTGACATAAACTGTCTCCTGTTGTGTGTAGCTCCCACAGAGGCTGAAGGAGACCTAAACCCAGGTTAGTGTCACAGTCTCCTGATAAAAGGCAGTTCTTCAGGGTGAAGACTTTGTCTTTTGCTCTGCAGATCGTCTTCCTGAAGAGTGCAGTCCTGTCCTTTGGGCCATTTCTAATGGAGGAGCAATCACGGGATCCATGTTCTAGCCTGATGCAACGTGTGGCACCCCTTGCTATGGAAGCAAGCCTGGGCTGTAAACATGAACACTTTGCATCCGCTCACATCAGTTGAATTCACATGTGGCTCACGAAAGCTTCAGTGACTCAAACGTAAACTCTTATTGCTTGCCTAAGGATCAAGCATGCAGTTTCTGTTGCTGGTGGGTTTGATTGGCCTGTTTCTGCCTAAATTATTGGGTTTGATTTGCAGATAATGGGTAGCTAAAAGGAAGCTAAAAGGTATAGCAGCAGTTGTGATTGTTCCACAGTTGTACTTAGTCCCTGCTTGGTGCTTTGCAAGTGCTTTTCAAGTCTTAATTAGCCCTTCCACGTTTGACAGGAGGTAGGGCAGGTATTCTCCACCTTTGATCAACCCTCATGGCTTCCCTTGAAACTATATGCTGAGAGGAAGGCTGTTCCCTTTTCTCCTCCAGGCACAGGCCTGTGGGATGCTGGAGGAGAGCAGGGCTGTGATTCATGTGCAGAGGGGCCCTATCTGCTACACTCAGAGGTTCTCCACTCACCTCACGTGGAGGTTTTCACCCTTGACAATCCTCATTCAGGTTGTGATCAGCACCTCAAACCTGTCACTTCGTGGCCAGTATTCAGCTGTGTTCTTTAGAGATGGCACTACCGTTAATTCCCATGAACGCCACCTTGAGACGGAGTTGCTTGAATGGTCTTGCTCCTCCAGACAAGCATTAAAGCCCATTCCCACTGAGGCTGTGGGGAATGCTGTGTGTTCAGGGCCACCTCCTCCCAATGGAGTGCTCCATTCAGCACCTTTCACAAGCGGCAGTTAATGGGATGTTTGTTGGTGATTTCTGTGGCAGCGTTCACAAGGGAGCGGGTGGATGCTCATTCCTCTGGGTGGGTGGAAGTAGGAACAGAGCAGCCTTGTTGCCAACATGGATGTCTCCATTCTTCTCATGCACAAAAGAGCAAATACACTTGTGGCTTGGACAGGGTGGTACAGGACCTCCTTCAGCTCAAGAAAAGATGAACCTTTGTGTTGCTACCATGAGCTGCTTCTTCTGGTGTTCTGCTGCTCCCTCAGGGCTGAAACTGCAGGCCCTGCTGCTTGCTGTCACAAGAGCTGCCATGAAGTCCTCCAGTTAGAGATGCCCCTGGACAGCCCCTGTGTTGTGCCTGAGGTCCCAGTTCTTCCCACCACTGCCAGTGCAGGGTTCCTCCGTCCTATCCAGGGTGGCTGTGGGCTCTCACTGGGCAGTGTGGGAGCCGGTGTGGATTCCAGAGCTCTGTCCTTCCCTTTTGGCCATTGGTGAAGTGACCTTGCCTCTCCTGATTGAGGCGTATCTCCATGCCAAGCCAGCTTTGCAGCAGGATCATAGCACACAGGGCCTTAGATTTGTGGAGACAGGCAGAGTCTCAGGTATGGAATGCTGCTTAAGTCATTGCTGCCATTTCTGGGTACTTCCAGAAGGGTTTCTTTTGAGAATTTCATGGTTTCCACTGTAAGACTCACACCGAGAGAGTACAATGAGGCTGAAACCAGTAATTTAGAGTGGGGAGTGGCAGCAAGAGTCAGAAGTGACAGAGTGGGTTTGATTCCATTTCCTTCCGAAGCTCCTTCCCCTTTGATTACATCCCTCACATTACAACTGCAGATCTGGAAAGGTGATTATTGTTTAACGTCTCTCAAAATAAGCAGCATGTCAGGCAAATATCACCACCTTTGTAAGTGGTGCCTATATATTGTGATGAACATGCTACGATATGTATAGCACCATCTTTTGACAGCTGAGTATAATTAGAGCCATTGGACGTTGTATCATGAGCTCTGTCCTGATGTGATGGAACAAAGTCTGAGCAGAAAGGAAGATGCTCCTGTGGTGAGGAATTAACGTGCAAGCGTGTACCGGGGAGTCAGGATCCTTCTGCTACATCCTCTGTCCTGGCAAGTACCAGAGAGACAGCAGCGAAGTCCTGGTGCCTGGTTTGCTCTCTGCGTGGTTGTGGAGGGGAAGGAGGTTCTTTTCTGTCATTCCCATGACGGCTGAAACTGCCATGGTGGCTCTTGCTGTTGGGATAGACGCTGTTAGCTGCAGGAAGAAGGCAGCCATGCAGTTCGCAGTTGCTTCAAAGCTGATGCAGAAGAAAGGAAACATCCACAAGACCCTCGTGCCGAGCATGCAGCCTGTGGTTCTTCACATAGCCAGTGGTCAGGGGAGTGTTTTAAACAAACGTTTGAAGTGGCACAAAGACAACGCAGCAGGGAAGCAAGGTTTGCTTTCCACAGTGTCAAACACAGGGGAGGGAAGCTAAGCAACCCCGAGCTATGCTTTAGTGAGCATGTTCCTAATCCCCAGTGCAGTTCCTGTATTTAACGGACTTACTTGCTAAAAACATAACGGGCTTTCTCAGTTCAAGCAATATTTCTCACTTCAGTTAATCATCCCAGAAACTTGTCTGCTCAGTTTGAGCAAATCCAACTTTTCTCCTTGTCTCTGCAGATTAGGAAAGGCTTTGTGGATTAGATCATGAAATGCAATCGAGCCTCTTGGTGTTACTCACAGAGTATCACAGTGATGGGCTGTGCTGAGGTGGCATTGCCTTTCCTTCTCTCTTGAAACTGTTCTCCCTGCGTTGCTGTGAGCTGGTATCTCTCCCTGCTAATAGGAATGTGTATAAAAGTCACATAATCGTTAATATTGAAGAATCATTAAGGTTGATAAAAGCAGCTCTGGCTGCGATTATGTTGTTCTTCATGGTCGCTGCTTGTGGAAAACATGATATACAAACATGAGCTCAGCTGCTTTTTAGAACCCACCAGTTGATCTAGTGGCTGTTTGACTCCATCTATTGCGCACTCGGAGGTAGCTCCAGTTAGATGCTCATTTTGCAAGCCCGTAGGAATAAATGGATTTCTGGAGGCTGTCTCTGCTCCCTCATCCTTTTCCCACAGCCCCTGTTTTTGATGCAGACAGCGTCCGAAAGGCAGCAGTCTGTGGCTGAGCACTGAAGTCTTGGTTGGCTTTTTATTAAAGCAATGATGTGCTGCCTGGCTGAAAAGCGTCAAAACTGCAATCTTGTAACATCAACAAAACAAGGCAGGATGCCGTCCTTATGGAGAGGAGTGCTGAAAGCAGAACTGGGGCCTGCAGGAAACCAGTGGATCTCAGCACTTCTGCGATGGCAAAAGCATCCACAGTTGCTTGTTTCCTTAATTAGAAAAGACCAAAGTCCGAAGGTTCGTGACTCGCCTTTGCCTTCCTCTCCCCTCTGCAGTAGTTCCTTGACAGTGCATCCGGTTGGGTTTTCCCTCTCAGGCAGAACTGGAATTGAAGTAACACAGAAGGTATTATAGGAGTGAGCATGCAGTGAAAGGCTGGGAAAGCCGGGGGAATTTGGCGGTAGTGTTTTAAAGCCTGTTAGTGAGCAGAAGGAGCTGGCCTGCAGCAAGCACAGGCATGTCTCAGGAAACCCCCTGGGCATGAGCCGTGTGTGTGAGGCTTTGTGGTTACAGTGGGAAGGGAGATGATGGGGACAGAGCCCGTTCAAGAAATGAAACCTGAACCTCATCCAAGCGATTTCCAAGAGACTCAGCTCTGGCTGTCAGGGGGTGGTAGGAACGTGGCTGCAAAGGAGCTGTGTGTGTGGGCCCGCACGTGCTGCCTATCACAGCAACACAGAGGCAGCTTCACGCTGTGGCCCTGGTGCGTTACATGTGCGGAGGGATGACTGATGATGATTCCAAACTGGGATCCTCCGCGTGAACATTGGTGTTTGCGCAGTTACCCAGGAAAGCGATGGCTTTTGTAATTAAAGCACAGAGGGGTCTGAGGCACAATGTGCTTCCCTACCCTTTGCTTTCCCGTGCTAGGGATAATTCTAGGGAATGCTAACAGAGATAAAACTCTAGCACTGAGATGTTCCAAACCCAGGGTTGTCAACACGTCTCATTTAACCTCAACTGCTGTAAGATTGACTGTCTCCACAGCCAGTGTAGTTTTCTTGGCATGCCGTGCCATGCCACATCATTCTGTCTCCCTGGAAGTTCTCCTGCAGCCCGTCTGTGTAAGACAATGCTTGGCACGCAGTTGTTGTACATCAGTGGTCCAAGTTCTTGGTTGGCATTTGCTTCATCTGCATGTGTCCCATTGCCATCTGCTGGAGGATGGTGAGTGTGCTCCTGGGGACTGCTGTGCCAGCCAGAGGAAGGGAACTGTCCCTGAGGCCACCCACTCCCTGCTGAAGATCGTGGAGCTTAGCTCCTGGTCTGTGCTGCTGCTGAGGCTGTGTTCTGTGGTGCATTGGTAACCCTGGGTCATGGCATGTGCCTCCTATAACAAGCACCACATCAGGACAGAATGATCCAAGTCCTGTCTTGGATGCTCTTGCACAATAAAAGCACAATTCTCACACCTGTGCTTGTCGCTGGGTTGGAAAGAGGCTGAATTTGGGTTTACATCTGAACAAAGAGTAGAGGTGGAATTGCCAAACCACTTTGGTGTAGACGAGACTGGGAAGCAAGGCCAAGGCATGCAGCATGACCGGTGGCTTGAAGTGTGGACCTCGAGCTCTTCCTCTGGGGTACTCTTTCAGAAGTGCCAGGTCTTGGAAATTGGGCCTCTCCAAAGCAGCCTGGTTTGGATAGCAGAGCTCCCTAGTCCTGTTATCCACAACCAGTCTGGATGCCGCCCAGACATCCCCTGTACTGGGACTGGAAGCTGCTGCCTGTCCCAGCTCCTGCAGATTGATGCAGAGCTAAAGCACACTGCATGGATGGGGCTTCATCACGCTGTTCTGTTTGCAATGCAGGAGGCCTTCGAGGAGCTACAGTGATAGATGCCTTAGATACTCTGTACATCATGGAACTGGAGGAGGAATTCCAAGAAGCAAAGAAGTGGGTGGAGAAGAGCTTTGACCTGAATGTGGTGAGTCAGCTCCTGGGAATGCCTGTCCGTGTCACCAGAATTCTGTGTATTGGTCACTTCTGATCACAGCATTCTCAGAATCATCTGGGGAGGGGAACTGTGAAGTTGGGGGGGGAAGAAACCACTGTCAAGATTCTTCCGCATATACGTGACACAGGCTTCAGGCCAGGGGCTGCCAGATGAGACTCCCAGTGTGTACCTGGAACTGAGGTCCGGTGTTTAATGTTTCTTGTGTTTTGGTCTGGGTTACAAAGGCAGCTGTAGTTACTAGATACTCCAAGGAAGCTTGTTCATCAAAGAACACGTTCTGTTTCACCTCAGTTAAATGTCTGCTTGTGGTAAGACAAGTTTTCCTTTTGCATTCTATGGAAAATGCTGATCTCATTGGCTGGGGGCTTTGTGGGTATGTCAGTGCTGTGTGCACAGCAGTGTGCAATGTCTCCACAATTGTCCACACTCCACAAGTGTCTGCGCTTGGAGCACTGTCTGCAGTTCTGGTGTCTTCAGCATAAGAAGGACATGGAGCTGTTGGAGCAAGTGCCTGGATTTGGGAGGAAGAGCATCACTCTCTGGTCCCCTGTCCTAGCCACTTCCCAGCGCCCGTTAGACCTGCCAGGCCTCTGGATGCAGCACAGTGCTGTCAGATGAAGGATGCTGTCCTTTATGTCAGTTTATGGACGGGGCCCCTTGCCATAGACTGCTGTCTCCAAGCCAGCTCTGCTGGTTCTCATGGGAGAGCTAATGGGACCTTGTCAGGGGCATATGGAGAATGTTAAAACCAGAGCACAGTTTAAACTTTGAGGTTTTTAATGCCAGCCCTGTTGTCTGTTGTGCAAAATGGTTCTCCCCATTGAAACAATGCATGCAGCTGCCTTATAGAAAAGCATCCTTTGGGAGGGCACGACTGACATTCATGTATTCATAAAAGGAAGACCACATCTGATAAATCTGGTGAATGCTCTCAGTGTGTCACTGAATCAATAAACAAGGGACAAAATCAACTGGGAGATAATTTATCTGGATTTCATAAAAGCTTTTAATCTTGGCCTGCAGAATAGATTGATCTGCAAAGACAAGAGTGGATGCTCTGCATTGATCGGTGGAGTCAGGCAGCACAGCAGAGGGGGAGAGGAGGGAAATTAATTAAAGATTGGCTCTGTACAAGGAGCACTGATAGTCCAGAAATGGGGCTCCAGCGCTCGCAGGCTCTGGTTGAACCTGGGTGCTGTGATGGCTCGTGCAGTTTCAGTCATCCTCCGAAGGAAGCGCTTGCTCTGCTCTGTAACCTGCCGGTATTTGGAAAGGTCAGGCTGGTGCAGAGGTGCGGGTGCCTCTTTGTGGCTGTGTTGGTGGCAGATCTGTCTGGGTTCTGGCTCTGTACACGTGAGGGTAGGAGTCATTTATCATGCAGATTCAACAGCCAGAAGCACCTTGTTTTCAACAGTACATTTTGCATGCAATCATTTTGACGTTGGCTGCTCATCAGCTGAGTAGGTAGAGCAAAACGTGTTCCAGGTGAGCGTGTTCTGGAGTGATTCAGGGAGCCGTATCCACGTGTATCTGCTGTGGGGGGTGGTGGCACATGGACACCACGCAGGCTGTCTCTGTCAGCATGCCCATCATGGGCTCCCTGCAGGCTATGGTTCTCTCTGAGCCTGCAGATGGGTGAGTTCTTGAGTGACAGACAATACCTGCCTAGTGCAGGCGGTGCATCAGCCTGTCTGTTCAGTGCCCTCTTCACAGGGAATTGCAGGAAGTCATTTTTCCATGTGGCTGCACAGTTTTCTCTTCAAGTGAACCATTTCAACAGCGGATTTTTGCCCTGAACTAACTCACAGCTTTCTGCAAGGCATAACCCAAGTCAGGGTTGGATGGATGGACAATACGCCTGCTCTGATTGACATACTGTCAGCTGGGGATAAATAGGCAGTTCGAGTCTTTCTCCTCCCTTCAAGCTCCATGTGTCACTGTAGAGCAAATAAAGTGCTGTGAGATCTTAGACAAAAAGCTGTGTTTCACTGTGGGTGAGGACTGGGAGACTTTAAGTATCGGCCTGCAATCTGTTCCCCTTAGCTGCCATTTGCGTGTGCAGACTTTGCAGTCAAGTCTATCATTGTGTATTTTCAGAATGGAGAAGCATCCTTGTTTGAGGTGAACATCCGCTATGTTGGAGGACTGTTGGCCACATACTACTTAACTGGAGAAGAGGTTTGTTTCTACCGTTCTGCATGTCTCACACAGTCACCAGCAATGAAGTGAGAGGGTTCTCCAGCAGCTCTTCTCTGAGCATCAGATAGTCCCTCCATGAGAACAGGCCAAACCTGTCGTTTTTCACAGTATCAATATGCCACTAATGTTCTTTTAATTAAGTCTCACATAATTACCTTGCACACACTATGCATGGCTCATTGGCAAATTGTTCTCCTGTGGGCAATTCCAGCAAGACCCATTTTCAGCTGGATAGAGTGTTCCCTGGTGAAATGCCGTTTGCAGTGATCATTGTCTTTGTCCTTGTCCCTTTGTATTCTAAACATAGGCAAGATTTCATCAAGCATCCTTCCAGATTCTGCCTCAGACTAAGGAGGGCAACTGTTTAGTGGCAGGTGCTCCAAACTCTCCTTGGACAGTCCCTCTCCAGCAGTAATTCCTAAGGCAAAGTGCCCTGGGCTGCAGGGGAGGGACCTGCATCTTGCCAACAGAGTGCTGCAGCAGCACACAATGTTCCCTTGCCCAGCAGCTGTGGGTGTCACAGCCCCATCATAGTGAAGCAGCCCTGCAGTGGATGCTCGCGTTCTGGCTAGAGCAGGAGGCTCTCACTTCCATTTCCCTTCTTTCTCTCCAGCCTGCGGAGGCCAGGGCTTAATGCCATAATCTGTTTTGTAATGTGCCTGGCCTGGAATTCTACAACTGGCTGTAGAGAGATGAAGAGATTATTCCTTTGCTGTGGAAGTCTTAGGCAAGCAGAAACTCTGATTCAAGGGGGAGTTTTGCGAGTGAAGGAACTGGAAGAGTGGTTCTTAAATGAGAGCTTAGTTCCCATGCCAAACGCTGAGTGTGGCTGGGTGTTGTCCACCTTAATAGGATGGGATGGCTCATCACTGATCCGTGGATTCAAGGGAGCAGCGCTTACTTTCGTTGCATTTTAAATGTGCTCCAGGAATGACTTCTTTCTGTGATTTCCCTCCAGGGAAAACTCTCAGATTCAGTCCCCTAACTCAGGGCTTCTCTTGGTCACAGCTTCAACAGGCTTCAGATCAACAGAGCAAAAAGAAACAACATTAAACCACAGAACTCCAGACGTGACCTCTTGAGATGCAGTCAGCAGTGATGCTCAGCAGCCAGGGCAGTGCCTGGCATATTCCTACTCAGTGTCACCAGGCTGGAGGGCAAAACTCATGTCCTGCTCTCTTGCTTTCCCTCTGAACCAAACCCCTGTCTCCTTGGCAGGGTATCTGAGGTCTGCAGGCCCACGGGAGAGCTGGGATTTCCTCAGTGCTGTATTTTTAGAGCAGTAAACTCCTGCTTTCTGTGAACTGTGGCAGCTCAGGCTGGAATGGGGGGGCTTTATCTCCTGAGGCACTTACAGGCTTCCCTTGATCAGAACTAATCTCCGGAGCAAGGATTAGTGCTTGTATCAGTTTGTCCCAAAGTAATTGTGTGGTGGCTTTGTGCTGCGAGCCACCATAAGCCAGAACTTGATTTGAAAGCCCAAAACTGAGACATCACAAATGGAAAAGGAGCAGCTTAGCATGAAGCCATGAATGCTTCCTGGAAAAGAGTTGCAAGTAAAAGATTGTTTGTTGGAAGCCAGGTTTTTTCCAACAGGCGATGACACAAGCGCAGCAAACCCGTGTTGTAAATCTAACAACGCTGCACCCTCGACAGATTTCTTTGGATGTTAATTCTGTCATTTCACCTCCCTGTGTCCTCGGCCACCTTGGAAAAAGGGAGCAGTTTGTCCCCAGCGTCCTCTTTGGATGAGTTCAGATCCCAGAAGTCTGCTGCTGAGGCACTGGGGTGTTCTGAGCTCTGCAGCTCTGACTGCGCCCCTCCAGGCTGAGGGTTTGGCAGGGGCCTGGGCCTGCACTGGTGGGGATTCTTAGAGGACATTCAGGGAGATACCAAAGTTGAGCACGATTCAGGTCTGTCGTGCAGTGGAACGAGGGCAGCAGCGTACCTGAAACAGCAGATTCTTACAGTGCAGCAGGCTGAGGGTTTATAACGGTGTATGTGAAAAACTGGATTTGAAAGAATCCACTGTGAGCTGTATTCACAAGCAGCCCATCAGCTGTCAATTCTCTCTTCTTCTTTCAACAGGTCTTCAAGAGCAAAGCTTTGGAACTGGGAGAGAAACTTCTGCCAGCTTTTAACACCCCCACGGGTATCCCACGTGGCGTCATAAATTTGGGCAGGCAAGGCTCTCGTCCTTCCCAGCATGTCCTTTTGTTTGTGACCATAAAAGACCAGGATTCAGGCAGCAACAGCAGCAGCTCCGCAGAGGTGCCCCCCGCTAGTGCGCATTCCTCTAGGTCATTTGCTTTGCCAACTCAAAGCCAAGAGGTGCCTTGGCAGAGGCTGCAGGTGACTCAGGTTAAACCCAGCTGTGTTTCAGTCATCTGGGGCTCTCTGCAGTTTCCTCCTCTACCTCTTGGCAGGGCTCCCTGCTGCAATAGCATTTTCCTCCCTCTCATCTGCTTCGGAAGGTTATCTGTAGTCTGCGCCTAGCGTGCACGTAGCTCTGTATCTTTGCAGAGCACCCAAATAGATGTGTGTGCATTTATCCATGTTTGGAAAACTTGGGAAAGGATCTGGCTGGGGCTGGCTGACAGGTTTGGTGCTAGGAAGCGGGGAGCTGCACAGATCCTCCAGTTTTCTCCTTGCTGCCAGCACTCAGCCATTCTCCTTCACTTGGAGCCAGAACGTTTCATGTCAGGTGGGTGGTGGTGTCATCTGGGGGGGAGCTTTGGGTCAGATGCGTTGCTGGCGGTCCCTGAGTGAGGCACGTGAGGCAGCTGGACCCCCAGCCTCTCGTTCTTGCCAGCGGACAGCGTTCCCTGCCAGCGAGGGCTCATTGGCTCGGTTTGATGCCTCCACACAAATCCCCCAGGGTAAAAGCTGCAACTGAAACAGAGGCAGTTGGAAATGTGGGTTAACAAAAGCCTTTCATCCTCACCTCTTGCAAAACTCCGAGCAGCAGCCATGAAAATCATTATTCATCTCTTAGCCCAGCTCTCCGGTTCGTGTCGCTGTGAAGTGCAGGACTTTCGGGTGTTTGGCTCAAGCTGCTCCATGGCTCAGGTATCACTGGCACCCTTCAGTTGTCTCATCTGCACGTGAGCCTGGTGAGAAACAGAGCCACCGCAGCCCCTTTAGTTGTTGCTTTTCACAGAAGAGACTCTTTGCTTCCTCTGTGGCTGATGAAGACTGTGTGGCACAGAGTAACCTTTCACAGAAGTGCCAAACCTCCCCTGCCCTTTGTGGAGACAGTCGGAACAGACTGGGCCTGCCGAGGCATTCCCAAAATGGTTTGCTGATGGCCTTGACTAAGAGCAAAGCAGCGCTGAGCCCACAGTCAGAACCCATGTTACTGCCTTAATCCCTGCTTTCAGGGCCATGAAACTGCTCTGAGGGCTCAGAGGGTCAATTGGTCAGGAGCAAGGATGAAGTAGTCTGACTGTTCCTACTGACTGCTACTGCTGAATCTGTAGTCTGACTACTGCAGGCACATGATGAACAGCCAAAGGCTGTGAAGTGGAGCAGGGGGTTACTCAGTGTGAGATTGCATGTGGAGGTGGGAGCAGAGGAGAGCAAGGTGGTGCTGTGCAGGCACACTGACCCCAATGTCGGGATGAAACCAAAGCCCAGAAGGAATTTTCTCTCCAGTTCTACTTTCGCAAGGGTGTGCTAATTCCAGAGACCTCGTCAGCCCAGAAGGAGGGGATCCTTGCAGCATGTGTAGGTTTTGGTGGTGTTAGCCTGGGAGGGACGTGAAGAACGACATCCAGATATTTGAAACAAACAGAAGCTGGCATTAAGTCAATTCCTTCATGTTTTTGAGGCCCCAAGTACCCCAGCCCCCCAGCTCTTCCCATAGCTAACTGCCTTTATCTCTTCCTATCACTTCACACCACCTTTTCCTCTTGTGTCCCCTTTCCGCTGATGTGCTTCCCTGTGGCCTCCTGTTTCCACACAGGCACCGTATCATCTCACACAGGCTTGTTTTCCATCCTGCTGCTCCAACTGCCACGCTGTCTGCCAGGTCCTGGAGCACATTGTCTTCCCAAGCTGCTGCTCCGTGCTCCCTGCCTATGTATTGCTGCACTGTGGTGGCTCTCCTCATGCCTCCCATTCTGGGTCCATGATCCCTGCTTTCCTTCCCTTAAACCCTCTACACCTCCAGATTTTTATTCATCATCCTCTTCTGGTCTCTCTCTTGATTTGGCTTTGGATCTGTGTGAGGGAAGGAGATGATACAACCCCATGATACAACAGCAGCTTCCAGGTCCTGCCTGTCTGACCCAGCTCAGAAGGCAGCTTCTGTTTGTGAAATGGTGTTTGTTGGAGTGTCCCTTCAGGGCAGTAAATAAAGGAAAAGTAATTGACTCCTTTAGATAGAACATGGTGGGATGGTTTCACACCCCCAGCGGCTGCCAGGTTGTGTCCAATGTGATATTAAAGCCAGCATCAGCCTGGGCAGGCTGAAGGCTGCACGGGGAGGTTTGTGCCATAGGCACTCGATGTTCCTGGGTACCCGTTTCAGCTGCATACTGTGTTTTCAAATGAAAAGCTGGTGCTGCAGCCTCCTGACATTTCACAGGAAGGCTGACGTTTGGCAGTGACTGAGCAATTGGAAACAGTGTGAACATATTGCTGATCTAATGGCTTTTTTCGGTCTGGAGGCGAAACAAACAGCTCTGGACCTGAAATGGTTTTCCATAGATCACATGCAGGGGAAGCTTTCGTTCCCCCTCAGAAAGACCATTAGTTTTGGCCTGCTGTAAACAGCAGAAACCCTTTTCCAGACACTTTTCAGGCGCCATCTAGTGCTCCCCTCCCCATCACTGGAAACCTGTTCCCTCATCGGTGTCAGCTGCAAACAGATGTGAAAACCAAACCGCTTCACTTCCAGGTCCTAAAGATGTGTGTATGTCCTTCCCATAGCCCCTAATGGGATGTGGTGCACGCTTCAGGCACATAGCAAAGGCAGGGTCTGTGCGGGGGGACCTCAGGCTGTTTTTCCTGGCAGTGAAGGTTGTGTTTGCTCTCCCTGCAGTGGCATGAGTTGGAGCTGGGGCTGGGCATCTGCTGGAAGCAGCATCTTGGCAGAGTTCGGTACCTTGCACTTGGAATTCCTGCACCTCTCGGAGCTCTCTGGCAACCCCGTGTTTGCAGAAAAGGCAAGTACTTCCCCACTCGCTCTTTAGTGAACTGGTCTCTTCATAGTGCTGGCGTCTGTGCTGGAGCAGAGCAGCGCTATGGTCTGCCTGCAGCAGATGACATGACAGCAACGTGTTCCTTCTCCCCAATAACAGTACTGCTCACCAGAGGAGAAAGCTTCCAGAGTGAGACACGGGTCCAGAAACCTGTCCCCAGGCCTCAGAGCATCTCTGAGAAGGAGCCAGTGAGCTCCTGTTGGAGATCCTGCCACACCAACAGGCCTTGGAAGGCAGCTGCCCCAGTGCTTCCTTTGACTGTTTCCATTTGCTGTAGCTCCTTCGCCTGCCTTTCCAGCACTTGCAGCCCCTGGGAGACAGAGATGTCTTTTCCTGTGTCTGTTGTGTGAAGTTGTAGCAAAAACTCACTCAGACAAGGACACAGCCCAAATGAAACCATCTGTTGGATGAACAGATGAGAGAGACTGTGAGGATAATTGTTAATTCTGATATCCTAATAGTAGTGCCTTGTACTCGCAGACCTCTTCACTCTAAATAGGCATTAAATGTATGCTCCAGCCAGCATGAGTGCTGCTGAGGTTTCTTGTGTAGGCAAGACCTGACAGTTGACATATTGGATTCCTTTTGTGGAACTTGTAACTGAAAAATCTATTAATATTATACATTACCTTGAGCTTTTTTGTCCACAAGTGATCTTGTAGTGCATGTGAGAGCGACTTCATAAATATGCTGCTGGATAGCAGCAAGCCATTGACTTGTGCTGCACGTCCCTGAGGAACCAGCTTTGAGGGAGACAGACTGTTCCAGTTAGAATCCAGGTGCCCCCATGAGCCCAAAGGAAATGGGGCCTGTCCAGAGTGGGGTGAAAACAGGCAGTGGTTCTGGGAATGCCAATGGAAAGCTCAAATGTGACTTTTCTAGGAAATGCCCAGTGCAGAGCTGTCAGTTGTGAAACAAGAAGAGAATGTGAAGAAGAGACAGGAAGCAAGAGAAGGAAGAAGCTAGGAGACCAAGATGGAGAATAGGATGGAGTGTGTGGAAAGCAGGAAGGGTGGGGTAAGCGAGAGGAATGTACACAGAGGGGTGAGCAGGAGAGGAAAGCAGAGGGTGAGGGAAAGCTAGAAACCAAGGGAACTCTGTAGGGGAGATAAGTGACTCGTGATTTGAAATACAGGAGACAGGCTGAAGATTCCTGAGGACAGTGATAATGACAGGCTGCTCAGGGGAAGGGGCGAGCTGAGGAAAGACCAGTAATGGAAACAGTGGTACGGAAAGAAGACGTGTGCGAAGGCAAGTGAAGGGTGGGGGAAGACGATGGGCACTGGAATCGCAAGGGCGAGAAGATGCTCTGTTAAAAACTAGAATTGGATCCATGTTCTAGAGCCAAACTGTGGCATTTGGAAGCTAGGGTCAAGCCTTTGTCCCCAGCCTCATAAACCCAGGGCAGAACCTTTCTGCTGGACCCTGCTGAGCAGTGTGCCTGGTGTGTGCCGCGGGATGTGTCATCGCCTTCATACTGACAGCCTCTGAGAGAACACAGAGGATGGGGTGGGCTCCATCAGCCCATCCTCTGAGAAGCTGCTTGAGAGGAGCAGATTAACCCATTAACTTGCAGCTTGGGACTGGTGGGATTTTAGCAGGAGTAAAGTCCATCTGTGTCTTGTGTTCAGACATGTCATTAATATGCCACACTGCTGAACTCCAGTAAATACTCGTCAGCACGAGGCCTTACTTGGAAGCACCAACTTAAGTCTGCAGCCAGCTTTTGGTGTACACAGTTCTCTAATTTGATAAAAGGTTTAGAGTGTATTAGCTGCTCTATAGGTTATAATAGAATATTTATGCTGCATACCATTTAACTTTGTCCCTTATGGGAAAGGCCTATTGGAGTTTATGGGGGTGAAGCCAAGGGAGGGTTTAGAGCTGTTCTAGCAGTATTAAAGAAGCTGTCTGTTGTTGAAACTGAAAGCCCAAATTTATCATGTTAAGAGACCACATGACGGGTTCACGTACTGAGTCACTCATCCCTGCCACTCCTTTCCTTCGGATCACAGAAAAAAGCACGTATGTTTCCACCCAGATCCCAAATGCTCAGAGCTGCCTCTGCAGCACTGTTAGCGAGCTGCTCCCACTGCCTGCGGAACGGGGCCTTGCAGCGTTTGTGGAAGCACTTCTGAAACCCCACGGAGCTGCACAGAGCTTGTGCTGAGGAGCCAAAGCTGCTTCTCCACTGGCAAGGCCTTGTCACAGGGCTCTGCCTGTGTGAGCACTCACAGGCTGCTGTGCTTGTTCAGCAGGGCCCAGCACTGAGGAGCTGCAGAGCTCTCAGTGACACTGCAGGGACCATTGGCTTCTTCAGCAGAGGAGTAACAGGGCTCTTGTCTCTTATCTCTCCTAGGTGATGAACATCCGCAAGGTCCTGAACAGAGTTGAGAAGCCACAGGGCCTTTATCCCAACTTCCTCAGCCCGGTAACAGGGAACTGGGTGCAGCGTAGGTATCACTGCGTTCAGAGTCCTGCCGGGAGCATTTCAGTCTTTCCATTACTCTTCAGGAAGCAATAGTAACTGTCAGAGCAGCACACCAAGAAAGTGTCTTGTCAGGCAGCCTGTTACACATGTGATTAGGTAACACAACCCCATTTGTAAGATGCAATATAGTGATAGTACACTTATTCCATCAGGCTTGTTTCCACCTGAGTGTCTCAACTCCAGAAAGAATTAGGGTCTCTCTTGCATGGGGGAGGATAATGGTACATGGTTCATCACACAGATATTAGAAAGCAGCGCATCTCTTCAAGACCTCATCCTGCAGGCGTCACATAGCCCACAGGCCTGCTTGGGAGGTGCATGTGAAGGCTGTGAGCAGAAGCACAGTAAGATTTCCTTCCGGAGTGTGCTGCAGCAAGTAAAGAACCACCAGGAGAGGCAGAGGGCTTATGAAGTCTCATCCCCCGAGGATCTAGGGATGCATCTTCCTGTATGCATCCGTGTACCTCTTACCTTGGTACCTCTGTGTGGTGCGGTTTGGTACAAGGGTACAAGTATGTATTCTCTCTTGTTGGGAAGCCAGTACTCGCCAGCAGTGAAGACATGGGCATTGAATAGATGCTGCTCTAAGATGAAAGAGGAGCAACAACTAGGAAAGGACTTGAAAAGAGCAAGGAAAGTGGTAGAAGCAGTGTAACCAGGGGAAGGTTATTTACTTTCCTGCTCTACGCACACAGCCCCTTCCTTAACCAGAGAAGAGACTGTACCTCTCTTTTTGTGCCACCGAAGGGCAGAAGCTTGCCTTCTGGTAGGCACGTGAAAGGCTACTTCTGCTGCTGTGCCCCACATCTCTGACCTCTCTGTTGGGGATTTGCTTGGTTTGGTTGCTGGATTTCCTTTTGCTCTGTCAAAGGAAAGAAAAGTCTTTGTTTTTCTGCAGAAGCTGTTTTTAACCTGTCACTGGGTTATGTTTGTCTTGTTCAAGCAGTTCTCTTTGAGTCCTTGCATTACCTAGTGTTCCCGTGTCTCTTGCTCTGTTTGCTCTGCTCCAGCCCTTTCTAACTACTGTGCTAATGGCTCTGATTGTAGCTGACAGGCAGTTGCATGAGTGGGAGCTCTAACCCTGAGCAAGCTCTGGCCTTTCACTGCCACAGCAGCACCTCTAATGGTAATTGACAGGGCTTGGCTTGAAAGGTGTCCCAGCAAAGCATCTGAATGGCTGCAGTTGTCCCATTAAACCAGAGCTGTCCCTTGATGCCATGAGGAAAGAAAATAGGCTTCTGTGTTTGTCCCATTCATTGATGTTCTAAATTATCCAATCCCTTTGTAAGCAGTTTAGCTGCTCCTCCGCGCTGGTCTCTGCTGAGTTGCTGCAGTATTTTCCACTTGGAAAGCAAATCTCCCGCACCCTGAGGTGCCATTTTCCATGAGTTATTCCCAACTGGCAGCCACACCGCACATTTTACCAGACACAGCATTAGTTCTGCCTATTCATGGGTGCTGAGAGCTCTCCTAGAGCTCCACGTCATGAGGGCAGCTCATGGGGCAGGCTGTTTGCAGCAGTGGTTCATAATGCAGCCCTGTGGTCTGAATCAGCCTCTTCTGCATGTCCAGTGGTGGGAAAGAGATTAGGACCAAAGCAGGGAGGCAGCCGCAGCCTGTCACAGAGATGTCCCCTGTAGGTGCCAGGCTCTCATTTTCTCTCTTGTCATTAAAGCTCTTTGCAGGAAGCCGTTTTTCTTGGAATTGCTGTGATTTTCTTTAAAGGTGTATCTTTGACCTGCCTGAATGAGCACATCTTCCAGTGAAGAGGCAGTGCTGCGCCTCTCCCGAGCGCAGTCCGTACCTGGGGAGAACTAAAGCACAGTCCCCTGATGAAATCAAGAATTTGATTATGCAGTGCCTTGGAGGCAAATGCTGGCAAAGCTGATGGCATATGGAAAACAATTATGTACGAGAGCTCCTGCTTTGGTGCTTTTATGAATGGCACGCTCAGGATCACAGAGCTGCTCTGTAAAGACTGGCTGTGCAGCCCGTGTTTGCAAATAGTCTGCCCTCTGTTTTGTTGAATTCATGCATCTAATTTCATTGTTTTGCTTTGGATTATTCCTGGATCATTGGACACGCTGTGTCAGCAATATTTGCTCTTCAGGTCAGGATGTCATGGCTGTTGATCTCTTCTTTCGGTAGGATTTAGCATTTAGAATAAGTCACAGGACGTTATAAATGTACAGAGATGGGGAAAATACAAATGTGACCAGCTAACTCCAAACCCTGCTGCATCCGCTTCATTGGCAGTGAGGATGCACACCAAGAGGTGGACACTGGTCGTTAGCAGGGATGGTTCAGTCCAGGGTGGGTGATTTGTCTTGCTCTTCTGAAAAGGGCCGAACTTGGCTGCTTGAAAGAATGGATGCTGCCTGTCCCCCTGTGGTACAGTTACAGATACACAGCAGCCAGCATTTCACCCGGGCAGAATCCTGCCGCTGCCGTGCCCATTTCACAGTGCAGTTCTTCAGCATCCTCTTGTAAGGTCACAGCTCTGTGTGCTCGGAGCCGATCGCCTTGAAAATCTCTGCAGAAGGGAATATTCAGTGCACATCCTTGGACCTGACTTTGTCGTTTTAATGCACCGACAGCCCCAGCCTTCCCAGGGCACAGAGTCCCACCATGAGCCAGGAATACAAATGGCATGATGGAGAGGTCCCTACAGCAGCCCCTTGCTGGCAGCTCTGTGTGAGCCAACGTGCTTTTTCTCTTTCCTGAGACAGGGAGGCAGCACCCAGTGGCTTCATATAAGCAGAGATCTATCAATACCTGCCATTGCTTTTGGTTTGTGAGCCTGGGATTTATGATGATTGCTTCATAAATAGGAAGCATCTTCAAGTTGCAGTGTAAATAAGTCGCAAAGCAAGACCTCTGAATAGTTTTGGTAAGGGATACTAATGCTTTGTAAAATGAGAGAACATTTTTCTTCTGATTGCACTTTCCACCTTTCTTGCTTTCTGAAAAAGAAATGCTGCAAGCTCTCCCCAGGAAACTGGAAAGAAGAAGGAGAGAACAAGGGCATTAAACAAGACATGGTTGTTTGTTCTTTGTAAAGCAGCTGCTCATTGTATATCATGAAGCTGAAGTTCTCTTCTGGCTTTCCCACTGCAGACCACGTCTCCATTGGGGGGCTTGGGGACAGCTTTTATGAATATCTCATCAAATCTTGGCTGATGTCGGACAAGAAAGACTCTGAAGCTAAAAAGATGTATGATGATGCACTGGAGGTAAGGAGCAAATTGCTGCTCTATTTTTGGGGGGAGGGCGACATTGGTCGTCAGAATGTTTCAGGCAAAAGTATCCTAGATCTTTGGGTTTCTATGGTATTTACTCCACTCCTTTCCACTAAGTCAATACTTAGTAAGCGACTTACTCTTATTGTCCACTATGTATCTCAAAATCCTGGTTTTCATCCCTTCAGGCAATAGAAAAGCATTTGGTCAAAAAGTCAGCTGGAGGATTGACCTACATCGCTGAATGGAGGGGTGGTGTCTTGGATCACAAAATGGGCCACCTGGCTTGTTTCTCTGGGGGCATGATAGCCCTTGGAGCTGAACACGCTGGACAAGAGAGGAAGCAACATTACATGGATCTCGCTGCAGAAATAACAAGCACATGTCATGAGTCTTACGCACGCTCAGGTAAATCTGTGGGCTGCCTAGAAAGTGTTACTAAGGGGTCACCTGCAGCCCTAGGAGGCTCAGCTGTTGTGCGGCAGAGGTTTGCACCCCTGCTGTGTGGTTTTCACTTCTCTTTTCTGGGCTATCTAGATGAGGAAGCAGTCTGGTTTACAGCTGGAGCAGAGGGACAGGCAGATGGGAGCTCCTGTGGCAGAGCTGGGAAATGAACCCACAGCTTAGTCCCACCTCCGAGGCACAGAACTGGCCTTCTCCCAGCTAGACTATAGTCTGAGTCTATCTTTTCACATCCCTTTGCAGACAAAAGGGGAGATTAACAGATTAATCGCAAAGCATCCCACTCGATGGAGCAGAGCAGCTGAGTAGCCCAGCAGCAGTGTGGGAGACCTGCAGCTGCTGGTAGGAGCAAAACAAATGGAGTCCTTCCTGCTGTTGACCAGAGCCTGGCTACATCTTGCTGTTTCCCAAGGACTGGAAAATTAGTTTCACCCCCCAGTGTGCTTATCAGTGAGGACTTTGGGTGAGCAGTGACGTGATGAATGAGAGTCTGGGTTACTTTCTGCCTGCAGGGCTTTCAGCAAGAGGAGCTTGCTTTGGACACCACTCCTTCCTTTGTAGGCATCTCTGTAGCTCTTCTGAGACTGCAGGCAGCGAAGCAGCAGTTTGCTTTCCGGGACCTGGTCAAGCACAGGTCTGTCTACCCAAACTCTTCCCCAAGGTTGTTTCACACCTTCACCACATCAGCAAGCCCACACTGGCAGCCATTGTCCAGCACGTTTGCCCAATAAACTTGAAGCTAACCTGAAATGTTCACAAATAACGCTCCTTTTTCCCCCAGCGCTTCCAGAACTAAACCAAGCCACCCAAACTAATAACCCTCTGGTTGTGAGTGCCTGGAGCCAGTTCTCACCTTCAGCAGTACCCATCAGCATAGAAAGGACAGTCGCAACCTGCCCGCGCTGGTGACAGTGCTGTCACTTCAGCAAGCTCATTGATTTGCAGAGAATGTCTGTGCGTGTCACCCTGGCGCTCAGCAGATGGCCCAGCACTGTCAGATCCCCGTGCCCGGGGGAAGGTGTGCGACATAGCTGGGGAAGGAAAATGACTCCCTGAAACACGGCCTTGTGGTAGATGCATGGGAACAGCAAGAGAAACCTTGTGGCATGATCACAGTCATAGAGTCGCAGACTGGTTTGGATTAGAAAGGGTCTTAAGAACATCAAGTTCCAGCCCCCAGCTATGGGAAAGGACTCCTCACACTCAGCCATGTCACCCAAGGCTCCGTCCAGCCTAGCCTTGAACACTGCCGGGGATGGAGCATTTACCACTTCTTAGGGCAGCCTGTGCCAGGGCCTCACCACCCTCACAACCAGCCTCTATGCTCAGTTTCCCTGGTTTTTGAGCAGGGAGAGGGTTGATGTTGGAAGTAGGGATCAGAGTACTAGCCAGTGCTTGCAAGAGATTGAGATTCTCCTGTAAGGGAAACTCCAAAAGACCCAGGTACTCTGACTGTGTTATTTACAAAGTCCCAGTGAAATCAGTGAAGCCTTCCCCATCATCCTGACGTCTTCCTTCTCAAAGAGGCTGCTTGTGGACCACAGGAAAGGCAGAAGAAGTGATTGCAGGTCCCAGGTACCACTTCTTACAGCCTCCTTCCTGCAGTGCAGGCGGAACAGCTCAGTCTGGTGGACAGATAATTGTGAGGCAATTCCTAGGAGCAAATACCAGCCCAGCAAAAGTGCCAGGACATGGGGTAGATTTGTGCCTGCCCTCTGCATGCTCAAATCTGGTCCAAGTTTGTGGTTTTTTCCACCCTCAGGAACACTTCATCCTCACCTAGACAGTACCCACACACCACAGCATGAGCAACGCCTGGAGTGGCAGTGGGCACAGCTTGTGCGCTCTGTGGAGCTGCCTCTGGTTTGACATCAGCGTGAGGTTGATCTGATAGACAAGCACGACTGCTCTGCTCACACAAGCCTTAAGCACACATTGGCAGCCTGAGCAGCATAAAAGCACGTGGACAGTCTGTTTCCTTCTCCTCAAAATGATTATTGCATGTGTGTGGTTTTTGTCTAGATACCAAACTGGGCCCTGAAGCCTTTCGCTTTGATGCTGGAACTGAAGCCATGGCAACCAGACTCAGCGAGCGCTACTACATCCTGCGGCCAGAGGTGGTGGAAAGCTACATGTACATGTGGCGGCTGACACACGATCCCAAGTACAGGCAGTGGGGCTGGGAGGTTGTGAAGGTATGGTTGGAATAATGCTTCCAGGCTGCTGGATTCTTACACAGCTCTTTCCTTTGGAGAGCAAAGAGCAGACTCAGTCATGTTGGACACTAAGACGCATTAGCCATGGGGCAGGAATGCACAGAACCGCTCGATGTAGTGTGGTGTCTGTTGATCATTGTGAGTGTTTTCTTCTCCCTCTTGGGCTACACTAAAAACAGTCAATGAGAACAGGGGAGGTTTATGGAGAGGAGTGCTGCAGACAGAAAAACCTGCTGTTAATAGAACAACCCTCTGCACAAAGGAGTCAATGTTCTATCTGCGGTATCTAGGCTGCTCAGAACCATGGGTTTGTAATGGGCCAGGGAAAAGCAGGAAACCTGCCTTTGCCCTGGGTCTTGTCTTCTTCCCACTAAAACCTCCCAGCCTGGAATTCCCTCCCCTCTTCCTAGCTCATGCAATAGCCTGTTAGCCTCTGCCCACATCGTAGCAGGAGCTGCATTTCAGTGGCACAACTGTCAGTTGTCTGCTCCCTGGAAAAGAGCCTCCACAAGCAGCGAGTTACCGCTTGAGATCTGGTTGTGCTATTTCTGTAACATCAAGGTCAATCAATCAACTAACTTAGGTGGTTTACGTTTCTCTTGCTATTTCATTAGAACCAGCTTTATTCCCGGAGTCTGGAGTAATCACCACACTCTTAGTGAGAGACAGAGCCTACTGTAATCCTGGAATTTGATTTGTAAAGCTGACTTGTAATGGAACCGATGATGATTAATGAGTTAACTCCTTGCTGTTGTGTGTTACTGAGATTTCTTGTCCTTTCTCAGGCCCTGGAAAAACACTGTCGAGTAGAAGCTGGTTTCTCTGGCATCCGAGATGTTTATACCACAACCCCAACCCATGACAACATGCAACAGAGTTTTTTCCTCGCAGAGACTCTCAAGTAAGTCCAGTGTCACAGAGGCCTTTCAGGGTAGCATGATTCCTGCAGCATCAACACTCTTGTCTGCTCAATTAGTCTCTAATAATAAGGGGGAAGTCTTATTCTCTGTGGGGAAAACTGGGCAAGGCTGTGAGTGCTGCAAAGCTTTGGTAGTTTCCTCCTGTAGAACTGCTGCTATCATTGGCACTCTCGAGGTTTTTGCTTTTGTGCAGGAGTGAAAGGACTCTTCCTGTGATTTAGAGCTGCTCTAAGTGGGAGGCTCTGACTGCTGAGCTCCCTTGCATTTAGGTAAGAGACAGCCTGTCTCCTCTGCCAGGTCAGTGCCCTGTATACAGAGGAGACGTGACTGTGGCCTGAATTTGTTGCCCCTTGGTGCAGAGCTGCCTTTTGCAGGTAGCATGAGCTGACATTGTTGCTGATCACAGACGGCCTTCTCGTTGTGCCGTCTTTGCACCAGGGCTGGTAGTTTCAAGCAGGAGAGTGAGGCAGGGAGTGGGGGAATGCATCACCATAAACTGTGACCGCTGAGGCCAATGGCAGCCCCCGTCACAGTCCTGCTTGTCTGTGCCTGGAGTCCCACTGGTGTTTCCTTCCATCTCCCTCCGGGCTCTAGGTACCTCTATCTTCTGTTCTGTGAAGATGACGTGCTGTCTCTGGACGACTGGGTGTTCAACACAGAGGCGCACCCCCTGCCAGTCAACCACACGAACTTTAAAGCAAGCGTGCAGCAGTGAGGCCGCTGCCCGGGCCCTGCTGCTGCAGCCTCGGTGTGTTACGGCTTTTCCTTTCCATTAAAGGAGTTTGCATTGTTCCTGAAATGGTATTTTGGGGCATAGTCCAATTCCGGACAGTATTGTATGGGGAAGATGAAACCATGATGTAAGCACCTTCTTTTCCTCTGTGAGGAGCTCTATTAGCCTGATACTGAGATGTTTATTCTGGGCCATATTGTACACAGTTCATAGACATTCCTTTATACAGAGAATTTATATGAAATCCACTGACTTTGCTTTATAGTGGCCAAAGGACTGGAAGTTTGCCATAAAATAGACTTCACACACACACATCCTCCTTTCGTTCCTCAGTTTCATTTTTGCCTTTTATATACTCATGGACTGATAACCTTTCTAATGAACAGTTGCCAATATACTGTGCTTCCTAGGCACTTAGGAAGGACAGGACCAGAGCACAAGGAAGGGGAGATGCCCTTTACGTGAGAGAGCAGGTGGAGCGCATGGAACTCTGCCTAGGGATAGATGAGGAGCTGACTGTGAGCTTGTGAATTAGGATTAAAGAGAAGACAGATGAAAGTGACATTATAATGGGTGTCTGCTGTAGGCCACCTGACCAGAAAGAGCCCACTGCTCAGCAAGACGGGGAACCTGATTACATAGGGCATGGAAATGGTTGAAATACCAAATGTCACCTTTGTCTCAGTCTTTACTAGCAAGACTGGTCTTCAGGAATCACAGGTTCCATAGACCAGGGGGAAAGGCTGGAGCAAAGATGTACCTTTGGTGGAAGAGGATCAGATCATGGAATACTTAAGCCAACTGGACATACATAAGTCCATGGGCCTTGAAGGGATGCACCCACAAGTGCTGAGAGAGCTGGCAGATGTCACTGTCTCAATAATCTTTGACCATGGCAACTGGGAGAAGTGCCCGAACACTGGAGTAAAGCAAATGTTCCTCCTGTCATCCAGAAGGGCAAGGAGGAGGACTCAGAGAGCCATACTGCTCACGAGGCTCACCTCAGTCCCTGAGAAGGTGACACTATCCTGGAAACCATTTCCAGGCGCAGGAACAACAGACAATTCCTCAGGAGTAGCCACAGGGCTTCACCAAGGGGAATCAGGCTTAACCAACTTGCTAAACTTCTATGCTGAAATGACTGGCCTGGTAGATGAGGAGAGAGCAGCAGATAGAGTCTTCCTGCACTGTCAGAGGAGATCATCATAAGACAAGCTGTTGATCTATAGGCTGAGCAACCAGTGAGGTGGGTTGAAAACTGGCTGATGGTTGGGCATAGATGTGGTGATCAGCGGTGCAATGTCTATTAGGGGCCAGTAACTAGCAGAATATCCCAGGGATCAATACTGGTCCAGTCCTGGCTAACATCTTCATTAATGATCTCGATAATGAGGCAGTGTACCCTCAGCAAGTTTGATGATGGCACAAAACTAGGAGGGGTGGCTGATAGACCAGAGGGTCGTGCTGCCATCCAGGGGGACCTCAACAGGCTGGAGAAATGGGCTGGTAAGAACCTCATGAAGTTCAGTAAGCAGAAGTGCAAAGTCCTGTACCTGGGAAGGAACAAACCCATGCTCCAATGTGTGCTAGGAAGCATCTTGGCAGAAAAGGACCTGGGGGTCCTGTGGACACCAGGTTGACCATGAGCCAGCAATGGGCCCTTACTGCAAAGAAGGCCAATGGTATCCTGGGCTGCATTAGCCCCAAAGCATTGCCAGCAGGGCAAGAGAGGTGATCATTCTCTACTCGGCACTGGTGAGGCCACAGCTGGACTGCTGTGTCCAGTTCTGGGCTCCCCAGTACAAGAGAGAATGAACATAGTGCATGGAGTGCAACAAAGGGCCACAAAGATCATTAAGGGACTGGAACATCTCTCCTACAAGGAGAAGCTGAGAGGGGGGACAGTTTACCCTGCAGAAGGCTCAGGGGGAATCTCTTATACATACATATATTTAGGAGGGAGGGTGCAAAGAGGATGGAGCCAGGCTCTTCCAGTGGTGCCCAGCGACAGGACAAGCACAAACAAACACAGGAGAGTCCTGAACATCAGGAAACGCTGCTTGTACTGTGCCGGTGACTGAGCCCTGCACAGGGGGCTCTGGGTGGCCGTGCTTGAGCAGGGGGTTGAACCAGAGGCTCCTGCCAACCTCACCCATCCTGTGATTGTGTGGTGTCAAAGCTGTAACTAAATCAAAACCGATCTGCAGAGTTCTTGATTCTAATGTATTTTTGTATACTTTTTCTGTGCTCTTAAAACGCATTTCCCCCCCGTGACGTCCCATTTCACTTCCCTTCCTCGGTTTTGTTTTTCTACTTTTATTTGGAGCTAAATGTTATGAGTCACTTGTAATAATTTCACTGCTGTAATAGTCAAGTCTGTGAAACAGAATAAAGTCTTGTAACATAAAAAACATGTTTGGGTTGATCCTCTGTAAAGCCATCTGCCAGAGACCTGCTCCATCATGCTTGGAGTAACTAGGTGACAATACTGCTTGATTTCAAGAGTATTTCACAATAGATGTTGATTTCCAGAGTACTGTAGCCAGTGTGTGTGGACAGCAATTCCCATCTGCACCAGCTCTCTTAAATTGCTTCTTCCCCATCTGATAGGGGTTAGCAGAAGCTCTACTGAATGTCTCATTTTTCTAGCACGAATAAATAATCCCCAGCCAAGTTTGCGCTTCTGTGTGCGTTGTTTCTGGAATGAAGTAACACAGAAGGGAAAGGGAAAGGGAAAGGGAAAGGGGAAGGGGAAGGGGAAAGGGGAAGTGGAAAGTGGAAAGGGGAAGGGGAAGGAAAGGAAAGGAAAGGAAAGGAAAGGAAAGGAAAGGAAAGGAAAGGAAAGGAAAGGAAAGGAAAGGAAAGGAAAGGAAAGGAAAGGAAAGGAAAGGAAAGGAAAGGAAAGGAAAGGAAAGGAAAGGAAAGGAAAGGAAAGGAAAGGGAAAGGGAAAGGGAGAGGGAAAGGGAGAGGGAAAAGCCCAAAGCCAGGTTGTTCCATGCCTCAGGCCCTGGGCCAGCATTCAGCCCGTGCGTCCTCCGAGCAGGACGTGTGCAGGAATGCTCTGGCACAGCTCCTGCTCCAGCCATGGGTACCTCCTTCACACTTCTTGCAACAAGGGCTGAATCTGGGATCTGGAGTCTCCATCCTCCCTCCCAGCAGCCGTTCCTCTGGTCACTGCAAAGCTGTGTGGCCCTTGCTGAAAGGTTTTGTTCCTTCTCTTGATAACTGCTTCATCCGGCAACTTGGGAAGATAAAGCTGCTTTGAGCAAGTTGGGAAGACAAAAGATGTGTTTCTGAATTCATGCCTGTGTAATTCCCCAAGAGAAATACAGTTGTCGGATGGGGACTTAGCATTATCCCAGGGATAAAGATGCTGCCTGGTAAGCTTGGCCTGGAGGAATGGGTTTGGGTAAATAAACATCTTGGGAGTGAGTTTTCAGGGAGATTCAGATACCAGGAAGCTGGTTTAGCTCAGAGGGGTTTTATAATGGATTAAGGGAATTCCATAAATAAAAATGTCCTGCTCCTGGAGTAACTCAAAGCTCTTTGCCTGGCAAAATGTAAATCCCCAAAATAAATAGCATGGTTCTGGTTTCCTTTAGAAATAGATCCTTGGTATTATAGTAAAACTCTGCTCTTGTTTTCTCTTCCACACAAGTGAGGAAGAATTTGTAAAGTCACCTCCACACACTGCTGCAGGAGAGCTGCTGCTGCCTGCACCTCAGTGGCGGCATCACCAATAGGGAGGGGGTTTCGCTGCCTGGTGATGTAAATCTTACTGATAGATTTGCTCACCAAGACACTTGTATGGAGCTTAGCACCAGCCACAGCAACAGCTTTTTGTTGCAAACAGCCATGCTTGGAAATTGCTGCTCTCCCACACCACAGTCCTGCAACTATTTCTGCCTGTGTTCACAGATACCCACAGTTAAAGCCCTAAGGCCAGTGGATCAATCGCAGGCACCAAGTTAAGCGTGCATGTGTTTAACAGGAATAAAGCTTCACCCCAAGGATCAGCTTTGTTCCGAGGAATGGTGCTGATCCACAACTGGGATTTTTCTGTCTTAAGACAATGCAGGGAAGGGGGATGTTTCCCCCACTGGTGTGTTGAAAAGCTCATGCTCTTGCCTTGCTCCTCTGCACCCTTGAGCCTTGGCGGGATGCTCTTGCTCAAGCAGAGCCCTCAGCTCTGGGAGCTCTGTGTGCGGAGCAGGTTCTGGGGTGTCCCCTCTCATCTTCCACCTACCTTGTGTCCTTCCTGCTCGGTGGGGTGGTGGGATGTCTGCATCCAGATGGATGATGAACGTCTTTGTCTTCAGACTTGGAGTAGATGAAGACATGGGGTGTTATGTTGAACCAGAGGTTTGGGTTTAAATGTCTAAAGGAAAAGACCTGGGAAGATGTGTGTGTCCGAGCTGCTCTCCTGCCTTTCAGTCTCAGGCATGTGGGACATCAGTGGGAATTCTGCTGTTGCTTTACAGTGGGGTTTTTCTACTTTGGAGTTACCTTCCCAAGAAATGCGATGGGCCTACATGATTTCCTACGTGATTTCCCTTTCCCCTGTTACATTCACATTCAGAAGCGGTGATTCTCCTGTTAATTTTCACCATCAGAACATGTGGCCTTATTTATGTCGGAAAGAATTTCTTGTAAATGAAGTTCTAATGAGAAAGTTGCATCAGTCACAGAGCTGAAAGCTCCTATGGCTTGTAGAATGGCCTAGCTGTTGTCACCGCGCATACAAGGAGGGAAGACAAAACCATGCAGAAAACAAATGCATCTTTTTGTAAGCCACACTTCATTTTTACAGCGTTATTCAATTCCCTTGGAAGGCTTTCAGTGCAATTGGCTATTGAATTCAAAAGCCTGGCAGCCGTGGGATTTTTCCACATACATTTTGATCTGCTCTATTTATCTGATTGTTTCACATGTGCTGCACTGAGCTCTGGCTCCCAGTGGCAGCAGCTTCAAAGTGTCAGTAGTTACTTCTGATCACGTTTGGGTCTTTGGCTTCATTCCCTGAGGAGCCTCAACCAGGTACTGTGCTGTAATTAGGAATCCTCTCAATAAACCACTCTTGCATTGTGATTGCTTTTGTTTAGCGAGAGCCGGCGAGTGTCAGAACTGTAAGTGACCCACCAGATTGGATTGTTTCCAATTGGAAGAGGAAAGGCCGATCCAAGCCCATGGGAATTGGGTAGGCATTGGCTCTTGCTCTTGAACTAGATGGTCTACTTGGAAATGTCTCAACCAAATCGCATTTCACTCTGCAGCCTTCGCTGTCTGTCCTTCCCCGGGATAAACTGCAAGTTTCCCATGGCTGTGAAACTTGGCACAGTGCATTCCGGAGCAGGATTCAAGCTCCTGCAGTAAACACACCTCTCATTTTCTTGTTCCCTTCAAGAAGCCTATGTGAAACCAGGCTTGAATACTCCTTTTTCCTTGCTTTTTCCAGAGGTAATCCTGGTTTGGGTTTGGCTCAGTCTGATTGGGGTTTGCTTCCTCAGGGGGGAAAGGGGAGATCTGTTTCCAGGTGCTTTCTCAATTTGTGCACGGGGCTCAGATTTTAATGCCATCTTCCATTACACCATGATGTCTCTGACTTTCAAATGGGCTGTGGTTTCAGGCTATGGGAATAGGGCCATCAATTTAAACAGTTCCTCTGCTCTGGAATGTGGAGTTACTGCATGGACTTTCCATACGGAAAAGCCATCCCGCTACTGCAAAAAAAGGTCGGTCCGGGTTTTCCATCCCTGCTAGGAATCTCTCAGTATCTTTCCTATCTTCAGCCGGGCTCTTTCCCTGCTGGCAAAGGGGAAATCTGGCACAGCTCTTCCCCCCGGGTGCATTTTCTTGGTTATTTCTCTACCACAAGCATTTCCTCTGATACAGGCCTGCCTGAATGGGCCGCACGGCAGATGTCTGGGTATTTAAGATGCTTCGTGAGCACTGTAACCCGTCATCCCAGGAGCCAGCAGTGTAGAGCCAGGAGCTGCGGGTTTGTTCTCTTTTGAGGAGAGTTAGCTCCCAGCAGATGCCCTGAAGTACTTCACCTCGTGTCTTTCATTCTTCTTCCTAGCAAATAATTCATCCATTTGTCATCTTTATACGGTCACTGATGACACTGGAAATGATTCAGATGTAAAATGAGCCCCTCTGCTTCTCGTCTAAATGATATCATCTTGGCTCTGCCAGCCACCCTGTCAGGTCTCCTTCATAGGTGTCTGCAGGCTTGGTCAACTCATCTCACCTCTTGCTCTCACTCCAGACACCCAAGTACATTTATTCTGTTTCAAAGCTGTCTCAGCCTGTTACATTTTGTGCTCTAAAGGTACTTGCTAGGTTATTTGAGGTAGGCAGCAGCTCTCCACACCTGGCTGCCCAACCTAATGAGTTGGGCAAGTTTTAAAGCACATCTGCTTAAAGTGCTTTGAGTGCTTAACTCATTCACACCCATCTCTGCTCCCAGCGTTATTTCAATGCTAATTCAGTTCTTCCCATCTCCTCCCCATGGACTCAAGCACCAGTTCTTTGATGGATGGGGAGGTGGAGAGCAAAGAGCGGTGGCAGTTTCGTGAACATTTTCTTTGGTGGTGGAGCTGGCAGAAGGAACCTTCTTCCCCTCTTGGCTGTGCAGATGTATGACACTGACCTGACTTACAAACAACCCGGTGTTTATGTTGTTGCTGGGCTCCCCAGTCTGGTCCATTGTGTTGCACCATCACTGCAGGAGAAACACTGTGAGCAGGGAAAGGGACAGTGCCCAAGCCCCAACAAGAAGGCTGTGCCTCTGTCATGGGTTCAGCAGTAGCAGTCGTTTTTTTCTCCTTCTTGGTAGCTGGTGCAGCACTGTGTTTTTGATTTTGGGCCTGGGAACAGTGCTGATAACACCAGTGTTTGCAGTTACTGCTTGGTAATGTTTTGGTCTGGCCAAGGACTTCCTGAGCCTCATGCTCTGCCAGGGAGGGGGGAGCCAGGAGAAAGCAGAGACAGGACACCTGACCCAAACTGACCAAGGAGGTTATTCCATACCACAGCACGTCATGTCCAGGATGGGAAAACGGAGAGCAGAGACCCGGAAGGGTGTGGTGGTGGACTGGGGGTGCACGGCATGGTCAGGTTTTTGGTACTAGGGGGTTCGCTGCTTGGGGGGTGCACTGGCTGGGTCGGGCTTGGTGAGCAGTTGTATTCTCTTTCTTTGTATTTCTCTTGTATTATTACTGGTGGTAGCAGTAGTGATTTGTGTTATACCTTAGTTACTGAACTGTTCTTATCTCAACCTCTGCGAGCTGCATTTGTTTTCGATTCTCCTCCCCCCCCCCCGGGACTGGGGGAAGAAAAAGAGGGGAGTGAGTGAGTGAATAAAACTTTGTGAGTTATTAGCCTGGGTGAGGCTTAAACCACGACAGCCTTGCCTTCACTGCCCAAGTCCTGCTCCCGCCAGTCTGGCCTGCTGGCAAGGTCTCCATGCCCTCCAGCCTGCTCTGCCTACTATCAGCAGCCTCTTCCTCCTTGCTCGATGCAGCTGCCACAGCTCTCTGGTCATGCTCCCCTCATCCCCAACCAGAACGCTCTCTAAACCTAAAACAAAAATGATTAGGCAGGCTTAGGAAACAGCAAAGGCTTCAAAGGATTAACGGCTAACGCTTCCTGCTGCCCTTAGAGAGATCAAACATTGGATGCTGCTAGCCCTACAGCAGCAGCAAATGGTACTAAATCTGCTGCAGTAATCAGGGGATTTCTGTGGCGGAGCAGGACTGCAGGAGGAGCCGGGGCTGGGCCGTGAGAAGAGATTAAAATGACTAACCATGGATCTCCGGGCCAAGCCACCGCTCAGGGGCCATTGCAAAGAACAATGCAGGAGAACCTGGAAGGCGCAAAGAACATGGGGAGGGTGGAAAAGTGCAGGTTGGGGTGTTGTAAAGGAGAGCAGAAATGGCTCAAAATGTGGGGTGATGGCAGCAGCGGCTCAGAACTTGGGGATCACAATGTGGTGGCAGGAGGCTGAGGCTCAGGGCATGGCTGTAGACGGGCACCATCGCTCCATGGCTGCAACATCCATCCCAGCCCCTGACTACCACCCCAGGGAAATCACTGCAAGTGACACCACCAGTACCGGGGAACGGAACCCAGCTGTGAGCTGAAACCAACTACAAGAGCAGGATACGGCTTTTTTAGGGAGATGCTGACGTGAGGACCGAAGATGAATTTGTTAATCCATAGGGGCAGGACACGGCCCTCTCCCATCGACAATTAAAAGCAAAAAGCACGGCAAGCGATGGGGCTGCTGAAGAGGGGGGGCGATGCACCCACCGCCGGAGTCCCCGCAGCGCCTAATTTTAAGGCCAAAAAGCGTTTCTTCCAGACTGCACGAAAGCCCCCACGGCGCCGGGGGCGGGGAAAGGGGCCCCGCGGGGCGGACGCAGGCCCCTGCCCGAGCCGCGGCCCCTCCTCGCCGGGCGCTGCCCGCCTGACGCCTCCCTCGGCCGGGCGGCCATGGCGGCGGGGCGGCGGCGCTGAGCGGCGCGGCCATGGCGGGTCCCGGCGCGGCCCCTCCGCGCCTGGCGCTGGCTCTCGCCGCTCTGGCGGCGCTGGTCGCCGTCAAGTACTACCGGGACGCTGAGGCAGCCCGGCAGCAGGTACCGGGGAGCGCGGGGGGGCGGCGCTGAGGCCGCGCGGCCCCTCACGGCGGGAGGGAGCGTTGAAATGGCGGGCGCCGTCGTGAGGGAGCGGCCCCCTGGGGTGAGGAGGAGAGCGCTGCACATGGCGGGGTGGCCGTGGCCAGGCTGAGGTGACCGTCAGGCAGTGGTGGCCAAAGGGGCTTCGGGTGGCTGCCGGTTGAGGTGACTGCTGGGCATCGGTGGCCACTGGCTGTAAAGTAGGGCTGAGGTGACCGCAGGGATTGGGTGGGTGCTGGGGGTTGAGGGGACCACCACACGCAGTGGCCACTGGCGTTGAGGTGGCTGTGGCCTGGCTCGGGTCACTGCCGGGTATTGGTGGCCACTGAGGTGGAGGTGGCCGTGGGGACTGAGGTTGCTGCCACACATGGGTGGCTGCCGGGTCGAGGTGGCTGCCACTGGGCTGAGGTGACCGCAGAGGTGTGGTGGCTGCCACTGGTCTGTGGTAGCCGCAGTGCTCTGGTGGCTTCAGTCTTGGGGTGATCACAGGGATTGTGGTGGCCACCAGCAGTGCCTGCTCCTGCCAGGAAAAGGAGGAAAGCACGAGCTCTTGGTGTGACGCTTCACACCTCCTCTCGCCATGTCATAGAATCATAGAATCACAGAATAGTTTGGGTTGGAAAGGACCTTAAGCTCATCCAGTTCCAACCCCCCTGCCATGGGCAGGGACACCTCACACTAAACCATGGCACCCAAGGCTCTGTCCAAACCGGCCTTGAACACCACCAGCGATGGAGCATTCACAGCTTCCCCGGGCAACCCATTCCAGTGCCTCACCACCCTTACAGGAAAGAATTTCTTCCTCATATCCAATCTAAACTTCCCCTGTTTCAGTTTGAACCCATTACCCCTCATCCTGTCACTGCAGTCCCTCATGAAGAGTCCCTCCCCAGCATCCCTATAGGCCCCCTTCAGATACTGGGAGGCTGCTCTGAGGTCTCCATGCAGCCTTCTCTTCTCCAGGCAGAACAGCCCCAACTTTGTCATCCTATCTTCATATGGGACCTTTTTGCCTCTCTTCATACGGGACCTTTCTTCCTGCCTTATTCCCTGGAAAAGGCCCAAAACTCTCAGGTGTTTGTGGTTTTTTTTCTGACTAGAAACATACATCTTGTGTGCCCTGATCCTATGCTGGTTTGGGTTGCAACTCCTATAACTCAAATGGCTGCTGTGTGCTTTGGAGAATGCACGTCTCTGTTCGAGATCCTGCTTCCTGGACTCTCTGCTTTGGCATCCTCTAAAGAGGTTTGTGGAAAAGAGGAGACTTCTTAACATTTCTGTTGTGAGAAGACAAGTGTTTTTAAAGGAGGCGGCTTTGTCTCTTGCGCTGCCAGAAGGGGAGAATGGCTCAAACCAGGTAAATAGAAGAATTTTCCTGCAGGGACAGAAGGGTCAGGACAGTTCTGGCTGAGAGGACCCAGCCCTGCCTGACAGAGAGCCAGGTCTCCGGGAGGTTTTTGTATTCCGGAGCACAGGCAGCAGGCTGTGACTGGGGGCTGCTGGAGAGAACAGAACGTGAACAGATCAAGGGGCTGATTCTTCCTTCATTTTGCTTAAAACATGCATCGTGTCGCTTCCATAGGGATGTTTATTTAGCTAAACAAGCCACAAGAAGGTGGGAGAAGAAAACTGTGAAAAACCCCAACCCTCCTCCCCTGCGGAGTCCAAGGAAGCTCAGTTTTACTCCTCTGGCACAAACAGGGAAACCTTTTATTTCTTACAATCCCAGATTATGAAGAAAAAAGAGAAAATCCACAAGCTCTGGGGAGCTTTCTTTGATGTGAATGTTATCAGAGAGCAAAAGGCCAAGCCCTGACATCTCGCTCCCCTTTTAAGCCCAGCTTTCATCATCCCTTTTGACTGGTGCATGCTCTGGGAAGCCGCTGTTCCTCCCTGGCTGGGGCCTCCCAGGCCAGGCGGGTGCTCCCAGGATGCCCGCAGGTTTGGCTGTGCCGAGGGGTTCATGCGACGCTGCCGAGCAGGAACGAGTGTTTCCAGAGGATGTGTCCTGTGAGCCTGTGCGGAGCCCTGTGCCGCTGCCTGGAGCTGGAGATGTGGCTGCTTTGCCCTCCAGGGACAGGGCGGTGTTGTCCATGAGCAGGAGGCTGTGCTCAGCCGGCAGCTGGCACGTGCCTCACCACAGAGGTGCTGTGTCTCTGGCCACTTGCTGTTGTAGAAGGACGTGGAGCTGTTGGAGCAAGTCTGGAGTTGGGCCACAAGGATAAGGGGGCTGGAACACCTCCCGTATGAAGACAGGCTGAGAACTTGGGGGCTGTTCAGCCTGGAGCAAAGCTACAGTGGAGACCTCAGAGCAGCTCCCAGTGCCTAAAGGGGATTACAGGAATGCTGGAGAGGGACTCATCATCAGGGCCTGCAGTGATAGGACATGGGGTGATGGGTTCAAACTGAAAGAGGGGAAGTTCAGGCTGGAGATAAGGCAGAAGCTCTTCCCTGTGAGGGTGCTGAGGCACTGGCACAGCCCAGAGAAGCTGTGGCTGCCCCATCCCTGGCAGTGTTCAAGGCCAGGCTGGACAGGGCTTGGAGTAGCATAGTCTAGCGTGAGGCGTGCGTGCCTGTGCAGGGGGTTGGAGCTGGACAATCTTCAAGTCCTTTCCAACCCAAACCATTTCATGATAATTATCTGATGGTTCTGCAGCTGGTGGGGTTTTATTGCTTCACCTGTGTGAAAGTGTAGGCTGAGGGGATGAGAAAGTGCTTTCAGTTCTTGCTCAAAGACTGATCTTTGGATGCTAACATCCAACACCCAAGCATCCATGTTGTCCTTAACATCCTGCTGTTTTAGATGCAGTCAGAAATGTTCTCTGTGTGGGGGATGTGACTGGTTCTCTTTCTGCTTTCAGCCCTGTTAAGCACTGATCGTGACTTTTTCCTACAGCAGCAGGCAGTCTAACCAGCTACAAACTTTGCTGCTCATTGACCTCCCATCCCTTGAGGTCCCTGTCTGTGAAGTGCAAAAAGAAGACAGTCTCTAAAAGATTCATCAGCAGGAAGTGGCTGATGTGCTGTAGAGAGGACTGGGAAATGGAGCATCTTTTCAGAGCTCAGTACACATCCAGGACAGGCTCCCTGCAGAGGAGAAGCCATCACGCTCCAGGCATGCTTCCCTGCTCCAGGAGCCCACTCCCAGCGAGCAGTCACATGGGCCTTTGCCAGGTTAATGCATTCTGTGCTGTGCACAAGCACACTCTAGAGGTCAGAGGGATACTGAAACCTGGCCCAAGGCTCCATGACTTGACCCTGGCACCTGGCTGTTAGGGAAGTTGCTCAGGAAAATGTTATCAATTTACAGGGATGGGCATCCCTGTTCATTTGGGGAACAGAGGCATATTTTTTGGCCCCAGAAACATAGACAGTCCAGACAGAGGATTGTTCCTTTATGCAGATAATCCTTCATTCCTTTTTTCAGCTTTATAGTTCCTGCACGCTCCCCTCTTGCCTTTCTACAGCCATGTCTGCTTCCTACATCTCTGGTTTGTGTTCCAGGGTCTTTATTTCTGTCTGTCTCAGTCCTGAATCTGCCCTGGAAGGCTCTTAAGTGCTTTTGTTGCTTCAGTTGACAGGAGCCAAGCCTTCCAGGCTGCATTAGTGCTGCTTCAGGCTGGCAGGCAACAGATGGAGAATAAACTAGTTCAGGAGCTCTGGGGATGGTGGTGGTGCTGCAGGCAATAGAGAATAAACACCGTTAAACAGCAGAATACAGAGTATTTATCCTGCAGCTTTAGGCTTTTACAGGGGTGGCAGGGGAAGCTGTCCCAAATGATGGGTCACAGGGGATGTGCTGCAGGCTGTCTGGCAATGATGTGGCTTGTCTGACTTGCTCTATGTCTCTCTCTTCCTCTCACACCAACATGGAGCTCTCTTATTCTGCCTGTAAGTTGTCCTTTCCTTTCAGTGCCGTGTGCTGCAGGGTAGAAATGACCAGAAGTGTCTAGAGCCTCTCTGGGGCTGCTCCAGGGGAGACATTGTGTTTCAGTGGTGTTTTCCACTGGATGAGCTCCTGGTGGACTTTGAAGAGAGAGAAACAGTGTGGCTGGGATCTTGCAGAAGGTTCTGGAGAAGCCCATGGGGTTTGTGGCTCCCCAGTGTATGGCTGACTGAGTAGGCAGGGGATAAAATGCTCCATCCAGTCCTGCAGCTGGAGTTTTGGAGGGGAACCTGAGTCGAGGCAGGAATTGTATGTGGCAGTGGATGTGTGGCCTGGAGCTCTGCATGAGTATAAGGTGCTTTCTGCTACTCCCAGGGCTCTGTTCATTTCCTTTGTGTTTTTGTGATATGGACAGTCACGGCTTTGCCTTTGTTTCACTGCACATCACTTAACCACAAAATCACCATCTCCAGGTGCTCTCAATAGCTGCAGGTTTAGCACTATCTGGAAAAAGTTGGCTTTTTTTTTCTGACAAAAGATTTTGAGGCTGACTATGAGCAAACGATTCAGTTGGAATTATTCAGCCAGATGTAGTTTTAATATGCTCATGCCAGCAGTTCCTGGACACCAATCCCTATTGTAAATAGTACAGAATCCTGCCAAGAGGCGTTAATCTTTTGATTTAATGGCTGTGTTTGTGTGCTGGAAAGAATTTAAATTAACTCTGAAGCTGAGAGGGGCACGAGTGAATTTCTGCAAGAGGCTCGAATGAAATCTCACTTGCCTCTTTCTTCTTCCTGAACTAGGAGCTGGCGCTGAAGTCTCTGGGAAGTGAGGGGCTGTTTCTCTTTTCTTCTCTGGACACAAACAATGATCTGTACCTCAGTCCTGAAGAGTTCAAGCCAATAGCTGAGAAGCTGACAGGTAGGTATCTGTCTGCCCTGCAGAGCTCCCTCTGCACAGTCCAAGCAAAAGCCACAGATAATGCACTGAACTGCTTTTATTCATGTCTTTATTTTTTCAGGGCACTGTTTTAAGTCTTATTTACATGAAGTGAGGCTGCTGAGCTTTACAAGGGTCTGAAAAGGCTTAAGTACTAGGCATATATCACTTCCACAAAGTAGAGGTTTTGTAAGACAGAAGATCCCATTGCTGGGCTAGCAAAGTTACTTCGTCTAGAGCTTAAAGGGGATTTGGGCTGAGTGAATGCAACAGATACAGCTCAGCCCAGGCAAGGCCAAAACTTAGTTAAGTGGCAGCATTTCATTCATACCTGACTGAGGCGTCTCTTTCAGGTAGCAGTTTCTGTGAGAGATCCTGTTTGGAGACTCTGTCAGCCTGTATCTTGGTATTGCCACATAAGAAACAGTGTGATGATGATAATGTACAGTGCATTCCCAATACAGTTGTTTGCTTGTGCTGTAATTCATTGGGTAAAGCATGTGTTCTGACCCTCCAAGGTGAAGTGAGACTGTTCAGCCAAGCTGTGGGGTTTAGAGAGTTATCTGCTGAAAGGAGAGCTCTGCTTTAGCTGGTTCCTGGGGTGCGTCTGAGTTGTGCTGCTGGATGAAGAGCTGGGAGACTCGGAGTGCTCCTGGATTTGCCAGGATAAATGTGTAATCACAATTGCTTGAAAGGGGAGAAAAGGGAAGCAGCTGCCTAAATTTCTGTTCCTTTGTCTAGGGGTTGCTCCAGTCTCAGAATTTGAAGAGGAGGAGACATCTGATACAAGCGGGGAGACATTGTCCATCGTGGCTAAATTCCAGCCTTTGGTCATGGAAACAATGACGAAGAGCAAAGACGGTTTCTTGGGGGTAGGTGTCATGTAGGATGTGTATGGCCACAAATTCTGGTATAAACACATGCAAAGGGCTGGTAACATCACCAGCAATAAGTGCTGGCATGGTAGGGTGGGGACATAGTCTTGCTCAAGGCCATGGGATTGCTTTGATGAACAAACTCGCTGCTTTCTGCAGCAGTTCATTGTTCTCAGCACACTCGGTATCACTGTGCTCCAGTTAATACGCCCTTCCTGGGAAGCTTGAAGCAGAAATTAGAGATGGATCTGGAGCTAAGTCCAAAAGCAGTGGTATGTGGTACGTTCCCCTGTCTCCCACTTCCTATTACTCACATGATTAAAAGTTGACAGAACTATTTGGTATTAGTTGGGGTGGTATAAAGAATTTAAACCATTAGAATTCTTTTTCCCCTTCTCCAAAGCTTCTGTATATCCATGAGCATGACTGCAGGATTGAAGAGGCTGGTCGAGGCTCTGACAGTATCTTTTGTTCACAGATTTCTCATGTTGCTCTGTCTGGGCTGAGGAACTGGACTGCCCCAGCAGCCCCTATGAGCGTGCTGCTTGCTAGGCAGTTTAAAGCCTTTCTTCCTCCAAAGAATAAACTGGATCTTGGGGATCCATGGTGGATAATTCCTAGTGAGTTGAACATCTTCACTGGGTATCTTTCAAACAACAGATTTTACCCTCCGCCTCCCAAGGGAAAAGAGGTGAGATATGAAACTCAATTTCTATATACTTGAGAAGTAGTTTGTGTTAATGTTTTGCCTTGTAGCCCAGATGAATTCCAAGAATCCCTGGAGGGATAAGGCATTTTGTCTGCCTTAATAATTTGCATTCTGTCTGCCTGGACTTTTTAAGGGAGCAGAAAAGCTGCAGCTTGCAGTCTGGAGGACTGTCTCCTAAATTGGAGGTAAAATTGAGAGCAGGCAAATCCTCTGGGTGTCTGTCAGGGCCAAATGTGGCTGATTTGAGTAACTCAGGCTGGGATGATGGAAACTTGCAAACAATGGGAAAAGCATAAAAAGCATGGAAATTGATTCATTTTAAACCCAGTCTCTTGCTTTAGCTAGTTGTTTTGTGATCAGGTAGGTCTCTGAGTTAATTTTTATAGCACAGCAGTTCTCCTGCTTTCCTGATCCGGTATGGAGCTACTTTGGAGCTGCAGCTGGCCTGCGGTGAAGGAACAGTTCTCATTTCGCTCTCTTACATTTCACTCTCTAGATCATCATCCACAGGCTTCTGAGCATGTTCCACCCACGCCCCTTTGTGAAAACCCGCTTCGCTCCACAGGGAGCTGTGGCCTGCATCCAATCCATCAGCACCTTCTACTACACCATCGCCTTCAGGTGAGGCCGTGGCCTGGGGTTAGAGGAAAGCTGCTGAATCTGTTCTGTATCTCAAGGGAACAGAAAAGGCTGCTATGAGCCTGTGGCAGAGAGCGTGTGTGTCACTGCATGTCATGTTCCCAAGCAAGACCAGATGTGTCCTGGCTGGGAGGGAAGCAAAGCAGCTCAAGGAGGGTGGTTCACAACCAGCTCTTGCCAATGTGTGATACTTTGCTGATGCCCCTGCTCCCAGAGCCCCTGGTGGGGCAAGAACTGTTTCCCAGATGCAAGACATTGCCCTTGGTTTGGAGATGTTCCCTGACTGAAAGGAGAGAGTCTGATTATGAGGAAATGTGTTAGGTTGTGGTTAATGGGGGTGGGGAGAGTGCCTTTCCAGGGGGAAGAGTCTGGGAAATTGTTCTCTTCTTTTCCTGGGAGTGTTACACACAGCTTTAACTTGCCTGATCAAGCTGGAAGGGAGGCTGAAGGGGTCCTAGGCTGTTCCGTGTTTTAAGGAATGATAACATAATTCATCCTTCCTGGGTGGACACTTATTACCCAGTTCCAAAAGGCATCAATACTGGAGATGATTGTGACCCAAGGGATCTGCTCCAGTCTTTTATCACTATGTGACATGAAAAGGTTTTTGAACCAAACCTCTCTGCCCCAATTTAGCTTCATAATTTCTGGTGCCTGGAGATAACTTTTCACTGCTGTCATCTTCTCTCCTCCTGGCACTGCAGCTTATGGCTCCCTTCTCATTTCAGGATCCACGCTGAGTTCCAGCTGAATGAGCCACCACACTTCCCCTTCTGGTTTTCTCCAGGCCAGTTCACAGGTCACATCGTCCTCTCCAAGGATTCATCCCATGTCCGAGAATTTAAGCTCTTTGTCCCTAACAACAGGTACAGCTGTTTCTCTTTCTGGATGCTGAACAGACTTGAGGGTTGTATAAATGAGGCCCAGTGGAACACAGGGACTCTGGGATCCTGTCCTCTGTAGGGCTTGGGGCTGTGCATGGGGGAAGGCTGATGGGTTCTCTTTATGTGAAGATATGAGTGCAGCAGCAGCCCTGTCCCTTGTGGTATGTGCACATCCTGACCTGTGCAGGGCAGGCTGAGCTTTGGGCAGCCTAATTCTATAGCTTGCTTATCTGCTTTCCCCACATCCTTCACTGCCAGGGGTCATCATAGTCATCATGTCCTGTCCTCATCCCTGTGTGTCTTGATGTCCTCCATCATGCCTCCACTGCCCTAGAGAAGGGCAGCATCCTCTTTGTTAGTAGCACTGCTGTGAGCACTGCTCCACTTGACCAGCAGTCCCCAGCTGGGGCAGGGACTCCTGCAATTGTCACATACCTGTCGCATGCTGCAGAAGGCTCCTTGGGTATCTGTGATGGATGAGCTCATGCTTTTAAGCCAGGTTCCTGGAAAATCTGAGTGCATTGAGCTCTGCTGTTGCTTGTAAAACTGGCAAATGCATCTCTACAAGTCACAGAGGATCCCTGACCCATTTCAGGGTCTGATTCAATCACCAGTAACTGTCCCTTGGTACTTGGAGAATGGAGAGGGATGGGCAGGGTGTGGGGAGCAGCTCGTGGCAATCCCAGTGCCTGGCTTAAAGCACTGAAGTTAAGCAAAGGCTGATGCTCTTACTTCAGCTATTTTTTGCTTGGTGTTTTACAGGTTGAGGTTTTGTGTGCAGAGCTTTGCACTAGCTCATTCCTGCTCTCTGGCGAGTAGCTGGAAGTGTTTCAGGGGAAAGAAGCTTCAAATCTCTTTACCCATGACAGCTGGAGTGAAAATTCTATTATAACATTACCCTGGCGACTCAACCCCTATGGCTCTGTCAGCACATTTCTTACAGCAAGCAGGCACTTGCATCTCTGCCAGCAACTTCTTACAAAAGCGTTTTGCTTCCAAAAAAACCCACCACTTTTAAAAGTTCAGCAGGCTCAGAATGTGCAAGTTGAATGCTGGGAAGGAACGGGCAGCAAAGTCACCTCTTTCCTGTACTTTGGCAGTACTTAAAGGTGTGAGTGTGTTTGCCCAGAGCATTGAGTGGGTGCCTGGACCCTGATCCTGGGCTCCAGTGTTGCTGGTCTTGTGCAGGGAACAGAGTGATCTCCAAGGAGCCAGGGGCTATGGGCTTTAATGCTGACCCTGCAAGAGGAGCATTGGATGCTGTCATCTGTTTGGGTTTACCATACACAGCCTTATCCTTGGGTGACTCTGAACATCTCCGGTTCACCTTGCAGGTCTCTGAACGTTGATATGGAGTGGCTATATGGAGCGAGTGAAAGCAGCAACATGGAGGTGGATATTGGATACCTGCCTCAGGTCTGTAGACACACTCAGTCCTCCAGATGCATGCAGCAGCTCAGCAGGGATTTATGCTGCCATGGCCATGAGCTGTACGACCTCAGCTGTTCCTGTTCTTCAGAGTTTTCTCGTGCACATTTCAATCTAACAGTATAATCTCTGTTGACCTGTGTGTGTCCTCTGCAGCTCTGTGGCTCCCTATTACCAGCTGTGATACTGTAGTTTTCCCTTTGTGTGGGTTGAATCCTACACTCCTGGAAACATGTGCCTCTTTCCAGCTTTACAGAGTTGTCCGAGATGAGGATTTGAACCCAGACCCTGAGCCCAGAGGGGTGTATGAACAACTGTGTGTCTGAATTTGGAAACTGCATAAAGTTATTCCTCTATTTTGTGGTAATCCCAGCTCTTGGGACAGGAAACATGAGTCAGGATTTTAAATGGCTGAATTTAGCAGTCCCATTTGGTCTTAAACTGGATCGATGCTTCTTTTTAATTGCCAAGGGCCGAGAAAACAGACTTACAAAATCATTTGAGTTGTCCCAGAACAGGGAACTGGGGGAAGCTCCTGAACAGCTTTTGTATTGCCCCCTCTCATGGTTAGCCACAGGCTGGGTAAGGGCTGTGCTGCGGATATGAGCAAGAACTTCCAACTAGCCCTGTAGAGCTGTGGTTTGAAGGCTTTGGTGTCCCACCGTCAGAAATCTCCACTGGGAAGGTGGGAACACAAAGTGAACAAGTCTCATGCAGTTGCCATCTAGAGAGCACGGTCAGACAGTAACTGAAGGAAATGAAGTTGCTTTCCTGCTATTCTCCGCTAAAACACATCTGCAACTGGTGAAGTGCAGCTCCAAGAGACAATAGATGGAGCTGTATCTTCATTGGAAGCTGCACAGTCTTATTTTGCCTATTCATCCTGTCGTGGAATGCAGATAAACCAGGAGTGGGATGTCTGCAATGTCCAGCTTTGCCTGTTTGTTCTCCTGCAGATGGAGCTTGAATCAACTGGGCCTTCCATCCCCTCTGTGATCCATGATGAGAACGGAAATGTGATTGACAGCAGGGATCCCTCAGGGGAGCCCATCCAGTTTGTGTTCGAAGAGATAACCTGGCAGCAAGAAATACCCTGGGAAGAGGCAGCCCAGAAACTGGAAGTGGCCATGTATCCATTTAAGAAGGTGAGGAAGAGGGATCAGGCTCTTCCTTGGCATGTTTATTTGGGGCAGATTGTCTTCACTGGGATATCAGCACCTCAGGGCACAGCCTGATTAGCATTCAGCATAGTGTGGGGGTCTCCTCCCAGCCACTGTGTGTGTGACTGGATGGACTTCCAGTTTCCAGATGAGGGAGTACAGCATCTCTGAAAGGCCATTTGTGGTTGCACAGCAGCAGAGGCAGGAGCGAAGCCTGATGTCGTGTGTCTCATGCTTGTAAATGTGGGCTCATCCTTCCTTCCTGTTATCACTAGCTGCCAATGTGATTTTTGAGAGAGGCAGCTTAAAAATGCCTTTCCTCTGGCATTACTTCTGCCACATTGAGCTACATTTAAGCTTTCCTTATCAGCAGAAAACACACAGTCTGCCTGTGCCTTTGCATCCCGCAGTGAGACGCAAATTGATAGCATTGGGTGACCCAAACTATTTAACATGCCAGTAGCCTGTGGAGCAGATGGCTACTGCCTGTCACTGCTTCCTTGGCTGAAGGGACGTGTTTCAGTGCCTGCCTCCTTGTGCCTGAGCTTACAAATGTCCCTTTGAGCTGCCAAGATGTTAATAAAGTTCCCTTCATTTGAGTGATTGGAATAATCTCTGTGCAGGCTCCCTCACAGACAGTTTTTAGGCCTTTTCAGTAAGGTTTTGTAACGAATATCTCACGGCCACATTTCCCAGGCTGCTGAGGGGAGTTTGCAGACAGCCAGCTCGCAGTTGTGCAGATGCTCTCTGCAGTGTGTGAAGATGGGGTTCTGCAGGTCCTGGTAACAGCCCACGTGCTCTGAGGGCCTTGCTGTAATCTCACCAGAGGATGAAGTTGTCCTTGGGGACACCACCACAGTTGTCATTTGCTTTAATCTGCAGAATCTACTGCAGGTTAAACTGTGTACCTGTCATCACCTGTGGGATGTGACAGGTCTGGTTCCTTCAGACCCTGCTTGTATTTGAGATAGGCTGTTCCATGTCTTGTTTCTTAAGCTGTCTCTTTGCCTCTAGGTCTCCTATCTTCCCTTCACACAAGCTTTTGAGAGAGCAAAAGCAGAAAAGAAGCTGGTGCATTCGATCCTGCTGTGGGGTGCCCTGGATGACCAGTCCTGCTGAGGTGAGGACATTCCCAGTGTGGCTGGAGGAATGACATGCCTCATTCAGGCTCTGAAGAAAGGCATGGGGTCAGAGAGCTGGTCACGAGCCAGCAGTAAACATTGTGTTACTCGTTTTGGCTCTGAAGATGCCGAATAGAAAAGGGCTGGAAGTGGGGAATTATTGATCAGATCTGAGGTCCCCAGTGGCAGGATGAGATCTATTTATGACAAGCCCTAGACCAACTCACCAATTCAGGTGCCTTTGTCAAGGTGAATGCATGGGTCTGGTCTTTCTCCTTTCTCTTTCCCTCTCAGTCTGCTTGGTTAGAGGCAGCATCTGCAGGGTGGAAGGGACTTCTGCTCTCTGCTGTGTCCCTGGCACCTGCACAGGAGACACCAGAGCCAGAGGCAAGCTCTACAATTGCCCTGATGCATCACTGTTCACCCCCTGCGCCTGAGAACATGCCACACTGGGCAGAGTGATGGGTGGGACAGGGCTGAGTGTCTTTAGTCCTATCTGCCGTAAAACCTCTCTAGCATGTATGGGCTCTGCTTGGTGTGAACAGCACAAGGCACTTGGGGTGGATCCACAGGGCCTAATGCTTTTCCTAAATGCATCACACCAATCACTTCTATGGCAAGCTTGTCCTGGTCCTTGTTGCCTTGCAAGTGGCTGGAGTGAGGCCTCTCTGCCAACAGCACATATGGGAAACAATCAACATTGCAAATCTGTCACCCAGGGAGAAAAAAGCCAATGGGTTGGGTTGGGGGGAGCCTGAGCCAGCTGCCACCTGCAACCAGAGCAGTGGCATCATGGTGGCATTAAACCTGACACCAGCCAGCTGAGGAAACACAGCAAACAGTTGTCTGCTTCTCCTGTGCCAGGTTCAGGGCGAACTCTCCGGGAAACTGTCCTGGAAAGTTCGCCCATCCTCACCCTGTTGAACGAGAGCTTCATCAGCAGCTGGTCACTGGTGAAGGAGCTGGAAGAGCTGCAGGTGAGTGTCACATCCATCTTCTTTGCAGCTGGTGAATGCAGATGGTGCCTGGCACAAGGGGGGTTCTCGTGCCTGTGCCAGGGGAGGATTTCAGTTCCAAGCCTTCCCTGTCCTAGTGATCGCAGGGGGCAAGCAAGCACCAGATGGAGGCAGGTTAAGCAAATGGCACAAGGACTTCACTGTCATGGTGCCAGTTTTAAAAGCTAAACCAAATGCTTCACTGTGAGATAGCTCTGCCCAAAGCTATTTGTGCCATCAACAAACTGACTTCTCTGTAACCCAGGGAGCAATCAAATACTGTTTGAACCCAGAGTCTTACAATTTCACCTTTCCACACTTGTGACCCTGTCTCTGGGCCTATCCTGTCAGCTGGGATCAGTCATAGGAGCTGGAGACTCCAAGAAATGCTTGGATCAGACTGTTGGTGTGCCTGGGAACTGCCAGTGATGGGTGATTTTGTTGTTTGGGGGGAATCTACAGCTGAAACGTATGAGAGGGAGACTGACTGAAAGAGTGTCATAAAGCAGATGGTGCAAAAAGAACAAGTTACCACTGTCCTACAAAGCAGCTCTTTGGTCCTTCCCTTCCTCCTGTGCTCAGTGTACTCTCCTGCACTGTTCTGCTAGTTTTGGTGTATGCAAGCATGTGTCTTTGGGCTTCCCTCCTTACAGAACAACAGAGAAAATGAGTTCTACAGCAAGCTGGCTGACCTGCACCTGGAGAAATACAACTTCCCCGTGGAGATGATCATCTGCCTCCCTAATGGCACGGTGGTATGTTGGTTAACTCCTGCAGCTGAGCTTGGCTCTTCCCATTAGAACATGTTCTCTTCAGGGTTGTCTGCAGACCCTGGAGTGAGTGGCTGTTCCCGCAGCCGTTCCCGCAGCCATTCCCTGGCTCCTTGAGCCTTGCTGGGGCCATAGTCCCTCCCAGGGCTGTGCTGTCAGGGATGCTGTGGCAGACAGACAGCAGCTCTATGAAAAAACTGAAAGTGTCTCTTTATACAGAGACAGAAGAGTGGCAGCTCAGGTGGGGGAACAATCAGACTTGAAACAAATGTCTGCCTGTGCTTCCTCACTGTCCCTGGTTGAAGTCAGTGACCTTTGAGAAGCCACTGTAGCTTTTTCCTGCACTCCCTGTCCCTTCTGCTGATGCTCTGCAGAAAACCTCTCCTCATCAGCAACTTCTAACACATTTCTCTTTCTCTTCATTCCCCAGTTTGTCACAGCCATTAGCAAGTCCACACGCTTCAGCTCTGCTGTGCTCCCCAGCAGCACCCCCACCTTGAGTCAGAAGAACAACAGTTCCTGACACTTGACAGTGCAGTGCTGTGTATGTCAGCAGCTGGGATGTCTGCAGTGGAGAATCCTGCCAGGGCTAATCTGATCATGCCCACATTTGCCAGATATTAGCTTGTGACACAGGCAGTGACCTCCTGTTGTCTCTTTAGTGGCTCTGCTCCAGTGTGGGCTGCTGAGTGGCCTCAGCTCAGTGAGGATGCTGTGTTCAGTGGCCACATGTCCCCCTTTCCCACCTTGGAAAGGGAGCAGAAAGGCACTTGAAGCTCTAGGGCTGGTTTGCAGCTATGCTGTACTCAGCAGTGGCTTGGCTGGGCTGGCATCTCCCAGTCCTTACTTAGAGCCAGGTTTTATTCCTGCATGATTTGTCCCAAATCACCTTCATCTTCTTAACCTAAGTGAGAGGTCAGCACTCTTGGTTGGGGAAAGAAACAGACCATTGTCTTTCCCACATTGTTCTCTGACTCTAAAATGCAAACCCTGAATCCTGGATGCTGAATTAGCATTTGCAGAGTATTAGAGATTCTTTAAGAGTTGTTCCAGTCTTGTCGCCTACATCCTGCCTAGAGGGCAAGACAGTGGATTGGGAGTTGTTCTGGCCCTGAAATTCTTCTCGTCTGTTTTGTTTCCCAGATTCATCATATTAATGCAAACTACTTCCTGGACATTACTTCTATGAAGCCTGAAGATGTTGAAAGTAGCATCTTTAGTTTCTCAACCAATTTTGAAGACCCTTCAACTGCAACTTACCTCCAGTTCCTGAAGGAAGGACTGCAAAGAGCAAAGCCATACTTGCAGACCTAAAACCAAAGGCACCTGAATGCCCCACAGAGCTGGACAAAGACTTCTGAGATCTACTTTGATTACAGAAATTCTTCTTGTCTTTATGCCAGGCATGGATACTAAGATGCAGACCCAGGGCTGGGGCTTTGCTCTTGATATTAGAGGCAGTTTCAAGTGATACCAGTTTACATAACCCGCCCTTCTGAGGTCAGGCAAACTGTGACAGGAGTGAGAACGCTTGAATCTATAACCATTCTCAGTGCATACTCCTTGGTTTGCCACCCACCCTCCTGTTTTTCCAGCTCCTGTTCAGACTCTGAGATGAAAGTCATGTACCAGCTCTACGACGCGTCACCCAGAAAGCCCTGACCTCAGAACTGGACTGTGTTGGATCCCGGAGAGCAGCATTGCCATTAGACCCAGCCCTTGTGGTGTGATGGGGCAGAACCCAGTGCAGGTGGGAAGCTCCCTCCTGGTAGCAAGTGCCCTACACACACACCACCCGTCACGTACCAGCTCTTCACATCAAGCATTTATGGACAGCACTGGTCACCAGTGCGTGATGGGACTCTGCTGATCATGGGTAGATGTAAGCGCAGGTGGAACTGGAGCACAGGGCTCTGGCCTCCTCCCAGCGCCATGTGCTATGGTCGGAGAGTTGTCTTGTTTATTCAGGTTCTCTGCATCTAAGGGAGGTGCTGAGGTTGGCACAGTGGAATGGAGACCATGGCCTTAGAGGTACAGTGCAGCTTAGAGGCATGGATTCATCAGGGACTGGAGCAGTAGGACAAGGGGTGATGGGTTTAAATGAAAACAGGGAAAGTTCAGGTTAGATGTAAGGAAGCTCTTTATTGTGAGGGTGGTAAGGCACTGGCACAGGCTGCCCAAAGTGGTAAATGCTCCATCCCTGGCAGTGTTCAAAGCCAGGTTGGACAGAGCCTTGGGCAACATGGTCTAGTGTGAGGTGTCCCTGCCCATGGCAGGGGGTTGGAACTGGATGATCTTAAGGTTCTTTCCAACCCAAACCATTCTGTGGTTCTGTGATTAACAGGGGGATTAGGGGTCAGAGTCCTGCAGGATGTGCATTCCAGGCTGTGGGATTCAGCAGTGACCAGTGCCTAGCCCCACTTCCAGCCCCCAGCTTTGCTTGGAGGGCATTGGTTTCATGCTCTGTCCATGTTTGATTTGAGCTTCCAAGTCCCACTGAATGAGGAACCATGACATTCCTTTCAGGAACTGCCCCAAGAGCATTAACTGGCTAAGAACTGAGCAGTTCTAAAAGCCAGCAGCACTCATGGAAATTCCAGAAGTTTTCCAAAGAAATGCCATTTTCACTTACCTGTAACCACCCCGAGCAGTTGCTCCTACTCTGTACCAATGCCTTCTACAGAGTGAGCATAATCTGGACAAGGAAAGGTTAAATGAAACAGGTTTCAAAGCCTGTTCCTGTAGAGGTGAGGAGACAAAAGCATCTTGAGTAGATGGCTACAAACAGCCATAGCTGGGGATGCTTTTTCTGCTCTTGAAGCACAGTTTTGTTGGACCAAATCACGGGGCGGGGGAGGGGAACCTTTGGGTTTTTTTTAGGTGGCTCTTCTTTGGTTTTTTTTTGTTTTGGGAGGAGCCCAGGGGTGAGGATCCCCCACCCCGCCCCAGCCCTCCTGGCTGCAGGCTGGGCTTCACCAGTCTAGCTTCACTAATTGCTCCAGTGAGATGAATTCTCCCTGGGCTGCTTCTCAGTATCAGCGTTATAACTATGCATTACCTCTGCACTTTTACCCACTCCAGGGGCTGCAGTACCGACAGCCTGGGACCGGGCAGCACTTCTGGCTGCAGACAGTGCCACAGCCCCCGGGCTGCAGTTGAGACCGAGCTCCTGTCTGGTGGCCTTGTCCCCCTGAGAGGACTCTGGCCCAAAACAGCGAGTGCCTGTGCCCCCGGCCCCGCGTCCATGTGCCCTGCTCCTGAGGTCTCCCTGCTGCCCGTTCCCCGAGCCCCTCGGAGCCGCGTCTGGCGCTTGTTGTCGGGGAAGGGAGGGGCCGGAGGGAGCAGCGGCTGCACAGCGCGGGGTGGCTCCTGACTGTCGGGGCTTGGCAAACCGGGGCTACGGCGGCTCCGAAGGGCGCTGACCCGCTCCGCGCTTCCCGTCTGTGTAACTGTTCCCGGTGGTACCGCCGAGGCCGCTGCCTCCGCCCCTGCTGTGCCGTGTGACGCTCTGGCCTGAAACCCGCGGCGGGCCAGGGCCGATGTGTGCCGGCGAGGGGCGGTGGGAGCGGCGCGGCTGCCGCTGCTGTTACTCGTTAAACCCGTCCCACGACCTCGGCCTCCCGCAGTCCACTCCTTCCTCCGCCGGGCGGGCGGCGGCGCCGGTCCCGCCCCTCACGGCGGGGCGGTCCCGCCCCGGGGCCCGGTGCATGCGCCGGTGGTGGCGGAAGCGCGACGGGCGGGTTCTGGTTCCGGGTGATGGCGGCGGCGGGGCCGGGAGCTCAGGTACCGGCGGGAGGGAGCGGGGCGGGCTCCGGCCCGGGGGCGAGGGGGGGCGCGGGGCGGGCACGGCCCGCAGCGATCATTTGTGTGTTGCAGTGAGGCGCGGCGGGAGCGGGGTACGATGAGCCCGGCCCGCAGCACCCAGCGCTGAGCCCGCCCCGCGGCCGCCGCCAGCGCCGGAGATGGCAGCGGACTCCGTAAGTGAAGGGCGGGCGCGGTGTGCGCGGCTCCAGCAGTGAGGGGCCTCGGTGGTGGACCGAGCGCTAGAGCCGGCCTGGGGTCCGGTTTGTCACTGCGCCGGGCCTTGGGCTGCTGCCTGCGAGCGCCGTCGCACTGGCGCGGGGCACTTCACCCCCGGATCCAGTGCTGGAGTGGCCGCAGATCGCTCTGTCTGAAAGCGTCCCCCGGCCTGTTCCCATCGGCCCCGGCTGGGAGAGGCATTGAACACTCGTTGCTGTGCTGTCAGCGGTCACCCGGCAGTGCTGCTGGTACTGAAGAGCGTGGGGAAGTGAGAGTGCCCCTTTAAATAAGCCTTTCTCTTGAGTTCGTGTGGCCCCTGGGCCCCTCCCGTGATGCTCGGTTTCTCTTTTGATCCCTTTTCTTTCTCTCTGACTGCTTTTAGTTGTCAGCCCTGGAAATACTTCACCTGTGTTCCGTATGCCCCTTAGGAGCTGGCTGGCTCTCACTTGTATTCAGCCGAAACAGAGTTTTGTGAATAAAGATCGTGGCCATTAGCAAGGTGTCAATTCAGATCTTCACTGAACAAATAAAAAAGTCAGAGATCAGAGCCCATGAGCTCATTTTACGGCACAATTTCCAATTTAACAAGATTTTAAGAGGCAGAACTGACTTCCAATATTAATTCTGTCACATGGATTCTCGTAGACTATCCCCATCTGGCAGAACAAACCCCATGGCTCAGCACGCAGCGTTGTCAGGAGAATCGGGTCAAACCTCCCTTTAAAGCCCTGTCCCAGAGCAACCTTTGAGGTAAGAACTCATCAGGGATGTGGTGGTCTGGAGCAGGACATGGCACTGTCATGTGGTGCTGCTCGTGGCTGTAGAGCTGCACCCACTAAACTCGTGGCAGGATAATTAATACTCGGGTTCTTTAATGTCTTTTTAATTCTTTTCTTGTAAAGTGGTTGTTGGCAACTTGAAGAAGGTGCCTGCTCAGGTGCTGTCTGTGGGCTGGGTTAGCAAGCTACAGGAGACAGAAGTATTGAGCTGCTGAACCAGAGCTTTGTTGGGTGACCTCCAACAGCCACGTGCCCTCTGGGCCTGTGCTTCAAAACAGGAAGGGTTTCTGGAAGCTTGTCACTGTTGGAGCTCAAGGACAGCGCTGGGACTTGTAGAGGCACCGTGTTGCACATGGGCCTTGGCAGCGTGCTCAGCTGTATCAAGTGTCCCTTCGCTGCCTTGCAGCTCAGGCTTGGAGAGCACAGTAACATGCCACGCACCCAGGAGCCTGCAGGAGCCAACAGATGATGTCTCCCTCAGCCAAATGGTGCTGCTGTCACACATCAACACAAGCAGCTGCCGATCTGAACAGAGGAGAGGCTCTGAGAACCAGTGCAGCACATTTGGGGTGGCTTCAGGAGACAGGGTCACCATCTCCTTAATGTAGCTTCCTTCTTTTTAGGTTCTGCCTAATGTCTCGGAGCTCTATTTAAATGACATCCCTCCAGTCCCCACCTTGGCAGACATTGTGTGGATAGCGGCAGATGATGAGGAAACATACGCCAGAGTCAGGTTGGGTTCCTCTTTGTGTCTGCTGATCCTTACTTTTATATGCTGGTTTACTTCTCACAGCATAGGTCTGACATTGATTAAATGACTGCAGTGTCCAGCCCTCTCAAGGTCCGATGTGGTGCCTATTGAAAGACATTTTTCCCAATGATGGAGATGGAAAAAAAACAAACTGGTCAAAGGATGCTGGGAGGAATTCCTGTCGGCAGTGCTAAAAGCCTGTGTCATGACATGTTTTACCTCCTATAGAGCTGCGTAGAGCAGCCCCCTTAATCTGTGTTAGATTCTGGTTAGAAAATTGAAGAGTTGAGTTCTCAATCCCTGCTGGGATTGAAATGTTCTGACCCCAGGAGTTTGGTTCTGGTCAGCTGAACTTTTGTACTTAAAGCAGAGCAATAGTAACAGGTATCTTGTGAAAGACAAACAGACTTTGAAGTCAAAGGTAAAGTTAATCAGTAAGTGATGTTCCTTCGTGCACCCAGCACGCTGCCTGGCATGGAGACACAGCTATCAGGAGAGAACTGACTTGAAACAGTGTGAGCACACCCCAACTGTTGTCCCTGTGTCCTCTCAGCAGATCTTGTGTCGTGATTTCTGTGTTCTGTGTGATGTTCTGTGGTTTCATGTTCCTTGTAATGCAGAGAGCACACCCAGTGGCACATACAGCACAGTGGCACAGTAATTCATTGTGTTGAAGTCTTCTGCTGTCCTGAGGTGGAGGCAGAGCTTTGCCACGTCGTTGTCATGGAGGGGTCTGCACCTTGTAAATGACCAGCGGGTTTTTGTCCTGTAGAAGCGACACTCGCCCACTGAAGCACAAGTGGAAGCCGAGTCCCTTCACTGTTATACAGCGAAATGCTTCAGTCCCCAACTTGAGGAAGCAGGAGGAGAAGCTGCTTGCCTTGAAGAAACCTGGTTTACCAGCACTGAGCCGAACAACAGAGCTCCAGGATGAGCTGAGTCACCTTCGGAGTCAGATAGCTAAAATAGTCGCTGCAGAATCAGGTAGGAACATCATGCACTTTGGTTTGTTGAATGAGAAGGGCTGACTTAGTGAACCATGTTATTTCCCCACACTGACCAGACTTACAAGTTGTTTTTCCAGCAGAGCTGTGGGATGCCACCTTTGGTGTCAGCTCTGCGCTGGTTCTGTCTTCAGATCTTTACATCTGTTTCACTGGAGGATCCCAGCTTGTTTGTGAGGTACAACAATTGCTGCTTTGTGACTGCATTTGCTGTGGAGGCCGAGGCATCTCGAGTACCTCAATTAATGAAAACATTTGGTTTATTCTTGCCATTCCTGCTCCAAGTTGGCCATGAGCAGGAGGGATATGTCTTGATTTGGGTAGGAGGGAGATGTCAGTGTTTGTTTCTGGTGTGAAAGTGGCGGTGCCATTTCTGTGGCAGAGAAGTGTTTGGGGAAAAGTTGATTTATTTAGAGCTGAGCTGATTGATTTATTTCTTTTAGTAAGGTTTTAGCCATAAAGCTGACTGTGAAGAACGGCTTTTTAACTTCCTTTCCTTTCATGGTTTTTTCTGTATACTCAGCTCTGAAAATACCGTGATATTTGGTAAGATCCAAATCCAAGTGATTCTACAGGTCTTTGCTTTTACAGTGGCTGGTCCGGAGTATGGAAACTAGTATGAGAGAAATATCTTGGTATCTATTTATGAAGTGTTCAGAGGCAGAGATGTTGCTCTCCCCGCTCAAAAACTGCTGAACAGTTTTGCAAACTAAAGGAATTTAGTCCTTCTTGAGAACGGTTTTTCTGAAGAGCTGCATTTCTTTCCTGCAGAGCACTCTTGGCAATAACCAAGGCAGCAGCTGTGTTGTTGCAGCTTCCCAGAGGAGAAGGAGCTCCTCTAATTCTTCCCATTGCTTCAAAAAACCCAAACAAACAAAAAAACAACCCAACAACAACAACAAAAGAGGACTGTGCCGCACTTGAAATGACGCCAGGCAGGTTAATTCCTGTTTGTGATGGGTAATAGCGGCTGATGAAACCTTTCTTATCCTCCATCTGAAAGCAAGTGGTGTTCTTAATTCCCAAATGGCTGCTTTGCGCTGTGCAGTGTGCAGAGACCAAACCTCTGGTGATCTGTGGAAGACACATGGTTGACTGATGATTGAAACCCCCTGCTACAGCTTGCATCTTTAATGACAGCTTATATTTAACCCAGCTACCCACAACCCATCAGTGCATTTGAACAAGAAATAGAGTTGTGGTGTTTGATTTAGTTAAAATGCTGGTTTCTACATGGCAGATTTGGATTGGGATTTTGTTCAGTCAATGGACTCCAAGAATCTACTTGACATCAGTAATGTAAATGCTTAGGCCACCACACGAGAACACATGGAATGCATTTCGCTGTGGTGCAGTTGTATTTAGATGAGATGAGGTGCTTCTGATGATCTTCGTCGGACTGTTGTAGTTGTGTGGACACATGGAGAGCACCATCTCCTTGTGCTGGTGTTTCTTGTCATCTTTGCCCCTCTCACAGGCCACTGGATCCTGAAACACCACTTGCCTCCACTGTTACAGTGGCACATGAGATTGAAGCCACTCTGGGCATGATGGAGATGCATTACCCTCAGCTCTGCAGGGAGCAAGCATAAAACAAGGCATCACACATGTCCCTTGCAGACAGGCTGCATGTGTCCTCTTTCTTTATGCAAGATCAGAGAAACAGCTGAATTGGAATAAAGAACAGGGGGAATTCTGTGTTTTCCTTCGAAGTGTTGTCTCAGCTCTACACTTGCTATGTGCTAGAAAAGTCTTTCTCAATTCAAGGAGAGTAATAATGAGGGAAATTTGAGATCCAGATGGGAGAAAAATGATTTAATCGTTTAATACCTTTCTCCCTCTCCACTCAGCAGTGGGCCTGGCTGTTACCAGCTGGCATTTGAGAACAGTTCCTATTGACTTTGTGTCCTTTAAGTCAATAACAGGGAGCTGTGATGTAGGGCCCTGCTGTGACTTGTAATCTGATGAAGGAGATAACTGTTTAGCAGGCTTATTTTGGAAAGATTGATGTCAAAAAAGAAATACTGTGCAACCTGCTTTATTACATACTGTTAGAGAAACCCCTGCATTGGAAATTGATAACTATCTACAGGTTTGCTCTGAGGCCAAGGGGATTAGTGCTTTAAGGTGCAGTTTGTTTTCAGTACAGGAAGGGTCTTTCACAGAGATGTACACTGAATGCGTTTCTGAGGGTTTGGTTGTTTTCCCCTTTATATTTTACACTGGAAATACTGAACTCATTTTCACTTAGCACTTGGAATTTACACAGCTGTTGATCCCCTCACTGTGTTTTAAAGTGTGAGCAAATCAATCCCGTCTTCCCTGCAAAACCAGGGGGATGCTATTCGCATTGTACAGATGGTGATGGAAAGCAAAACAGGTCAAAATGCCTGCAGTGACAGAGAATCACTGTGACTGTCTAGTGTAAAATGCTGGAGGTCCTGAACCAGCTCTGCGTTCTCACCAGGCGGGTTGGTTATGGGGGGAAGGAGTGTGAAAGGAACAGCAAGGCAAGAAGTTCTCACGGTGCTGAAGAAAAACAAGAGAAAAGTTGGAACAACTGAGACCTACGTCCTGCCACAGGCTCCCGCTGTGCCCCGGAGCAGCAGCTCCATCTCTGGTCCTTAGCTGTAAAGCCATTAAAAACTAGCATGGACTGGCAGCAGGGGTGGGGTGCAGTGGGGGAACTGGAGGAGCGATCCGCTGGTGGGCATGATAGGAATAGAGATGCATGAGAGGGGTGGTGAGATGAAAGGTATTGGAGGTCTTGTGTTGGAATGTGGTGTTGCAGGAAGCAGAGTCGACATGGGGGGCATAAGAAAATATGATGACTTAGTTCTCTCATATCGTGGCTGATGATGCCTCTTGGTTTGTATTCTATTGTTTGCCATGAGTTTATCTATCCACCTGTATTGTTTTCTTTTTCAGCTTCTGCTTCATTCACACCAGATTTACTGTCTCCAGGAAGTTCAAATGCATCTTCTCCTTTACCTTGTTTCGGACCCTCTTTCCAGTCTACAACCTCCTTTGTCATTAGTGACATCACGGAGGAGGAGGCAGAGCTGGAGAGCCCCGAGCTCCCGTCCATGTCCCTGCTCTGCTCCACAGCCTCCGAGTGCTGCAAACCAGAGTCAAAGGATCCCGATGAGGAGGATTCTGTATCTCTGTCCAAGGCCAGCAGTTTTGCAGACATGATGGGCATCCTCAAAGACATTCATAGGATGAAACAAAGCAAAGACTTGTAAGTGCTTCCTAAGCATGCATGATTTTATCTTTCTTTCCTGCCTGTCCAGTCACTTCAGAGGCTGGATGCTGCATTCCCTGCTCCTTGGTGCTGCTCTGTGAGTCACAGTGTGGAAATTCCTCTTTATAGCAGAGCGTGGTAGCGTGTGTCTGGGTTTGGGTTTTTTTAATGGTGGTTTTACCTGCCTGGATGGAAAGCAGTGGAGGGGAACCTGCACCAATAAGCACAGTGTTTGCCTGTTCCAGCTTGTTTACCTACACAAAAGAAGTGCAGATGTAAAGGAGCCCCATGTGGATCAGCAGCCTGCTTTGCTTGCAGTGCTTCCAGGGGCTGGTGCTTACAGCATCCTGGAGGCCTGGTTAGCATCCCTGGAAGCTCAGCAGCTTTTTATCACACACGGGAATTAACACATGGAGCTTCTCAGCTTTTGCATCTGACCCAGCTTTGAGCTTTGGGCAGGGTTTTGCTTGTCTCATGATGAGTTTGCACACTGAGAATGCCTGAAGTGGCAAGGTTCTGCCCAGCTGATAGAACAGCATTAACATCAGCTCTGCTGCTTTTGCTTTAGTGTGAGATCACCGTGAGAAAGTTCAGTTCCCACATTTTCCATCTTGAATCCAGCCATTAGATCATGTCATATTCCTGCATTGTGTGATGCCAGGATTTCTTTGCTTAATTCAGTTTAAAAGAAATGAAATTTTCAGCACTGAAATAAAATGATGTAAAGGAGGGAAATGTGTTCAGCTTTCCTAAGTGTTAAGGATTACTGGAAGCTTGAACACTCACTCGCTTTATATAAATGCCTGTAGTCTCTCTTGGGGGTGAGTAGGACTCATGGATCACAGATGTGTTGCTCCTCTTCCTTCTCCCTGTCTGTTGCAAAGCAGTGCTTTGATGATCCGAAAATGACTTTGAATTATTAGGCAAAGAGAGAGAGAATCTCAATCAAAATCCTGGTGTGTGGTGGGTCAGGGGCTGGGCTGAGGTTTCACCTTCCCTGGAAGCCTGTAACTACATTTCTAACAGGCATCCCCAGGCTCTGGGAACTCGAGGAGCTTGCAGATGCCTCGTGCTGTGCCATGGAGTGGTTTCAGTTTAAACGCGTGTACCTCTAGGGCTGAGCTGCTCAGGGACCACGGTGATTCTCAGTGTTGCAGTTAGTGCAGCCTGTGTGTCAGCCTGCTCTGAAAGCAGACTTTGCGGGGTGAGAAAACTGCTGCTGTGTGTGCCAGGTGAACAGGGAAATGTGCATTATTCAGGGGCAAAAAGCCCTTGTACAGATCCAGATCATGGTGGGAAAAGACGAGACATTTCTTACCTGTGGTCAGGGAGGTGATGGGAGGGGCTGATAAAAGCAGCCCATGGGTGACAGAGAACATTGTGGTATAATGGGTCACAGTTTTACTTTGATTTCCTCAACAGAGTGCATGAGAACTAATAATGGTGGAGGTGTTTGGCTTTGCTGTTACCCGGGGGAGAAGCTGTGTGAGTGAGCGGGAGGCTTGTGCTTGAAGAAAGGCTTTGCCAGCAGTGTTGATGCTTTTTAACATCACAGGAGATAGGGGAGAGCAAACAGTTGGGTCTGGGGGATGCTTGGGGGAGGAGGAAGCAGCCAGATCCCTCCTCTTTGGGCACAGAGGGGACAAAAGGGCCATTCTCCTCTTGTGACAGACCAATGAGCCTGAGCTGGGTCACGCTGCTGCAGCTGCCTTAGGAACACCTCAACCCAAGAGTCTGAGACTGTTCCTGCTGGAACAGAGCTGTTGTCTCCTCAGCTGCTTCTCCACCTCAGCCTCTAGCTTGCTTCCTACATGCAACAGTGACGTTTTAGGATATGGTTATTGTAGCTTAATGGAAGCTGTTTGACAAATCACAGGTAGCTGAAAAGTTACCTTTAATAAATCCTAAATCCCGATGTTCATCACTTGATGAGCATTAATTCCTAGACCCCATTCCCTGGAGCTGATGCTGAGGTGTGAGCAGCCCTGTGCTCACTCTGTGACGTGCAGTTCTGCTCATGTGAGTATATAGCACTTGTAGTGCTTAAAGAGTGTGTGATGCTTTTAAGTAGAGGAAGGTACCAAATGATGCTTAATGAGATAAGTACACAGAGGCTTCTCTGATGCTCCTATTTAGGACTTGGTACTTAAACACACCCCTGGAAGCTTCAGGAATGAGTGAGAAGCATTTGCAGAACTGTGCATGTTGCACATCTTTCAGCAGCTTGTTGAAAGAGGGAAGATGCTTTGGTAACAGAACACTACAGGAAAACACATATGCAGTAGCTGAGTGAAGGGAAATATGTACCAGTCCTCCTTTAAAATACATGTAAATACCCATCTTTAATTAGGAGAGCACCTATCCATTGTATAGCAAAGTTCCTGAAAAAGAAAAACATCCTTCCAGGACTTCACCTCCAACACTATTTGCAGATTCCTGTTGAGGATATGTTGCTGTAAATAATTAATGAAGTTTTAATTCACTTGTTACTAACACAGTTGAATAAAAATTATGAAGAGCTTCAATGCTGAGCTTTTGATCCACAGAATGAGCTCCAGCTTTTCTAAGCCAGCAGGAAAGCTAACTGCATTTAAGTTTTAAACGCTTTTTGCATCTCCTCCACTTGGGCAAAAGCCAATATAGAATGGTTTGGGTTGGAAAGGACCTTAAGATCACCCAGTTCCGACCCCCTGCCACTGGCAGGGATGCTTCACACTAGACTATGTCTCCCAAGGCTCTGTGCAGCCTGGCCTTGAACACTGCCAGGGATGGGGCATCCACAGCTTCTCTGGGCACCCTGTGCCAGCACCTCAGCACCCTCCCAGGGAAGAGCTTCTGCCTGAGATCTAAGCTGAACTTCCCCTGTTCCAGTTTAAACCCATGAGAAAGGCTGCAGAAAAATACTTAAGCCTCTCAAGCCGGAGCTGTGAAGCACGGGGCTGGCGCCTCTCTTTGCTGACACATTGTGCTTTTGTCTTCCAAGCAGAAACCGAACGTCGCTGAAGGAGGAGGACCCGGCGGTTCTCATCGCAGAAGTTCTGAGAAGAAAGTTTGCCCTCAAGGATGAAGATCTTGCCCTGAAGGAGAAGTGATGCTCCTGGCATTAAACTCTGCAAGCGTTACTGCTCCCACAGTATTGCCCACAGTAGCTGCCGTCCTAAGGATGGAGCCTTTTGCCTCTTTTGTTAATGAGAAATGGTTTCTGCACTGGACACTGACTTAGGAAAGACCCTTTGGATTTGCTGTGCTTTCCATGTATTGTCACATTTAAGACAAAACTTTTTAAGAAGATGGAAATTCTTTTCCACCTGTATTTTGATGTTGATTATTGCTGAGGATCTTCTAGAGTGAAACACATGCTGCTGGATGATGTTCTTCCCACCTACAGTTTTCCTTAGGTTCACATTAAGCATTGGCTTGTACCGGCCTCGTTCCAGTGTGACCAATTACCATTTCCAGTATAAAGGAATGGCAAAGAGCCTGTTCTGTCGCTTGTTCTAAGCATGGTACAGAGCTACTGAGAATAAGCTACCCAGTGCTTCCAGGGCTTCAGTGCTTAGGAGGTGGTTAAATGACAGCAGCAGAAGTCGTCCTCCGGTACCTGTGTCTGCCCTATGGCAGGATGAGCCCATGGGCAGTGATCAAATCACCCACTGCCACCAAAGGGCCACGGGGTGGTTTTAGGCTGCCCTGGTTATTTCCAAGTTACCCACAACTGCATGACAGAATGGCCTTCATTTCTTGCCAGTAATTTAATGTTTCATTACTAGTCCTTGTATTCAGATAATGTACTTTATTTAGCACTCAGAAGGTCTATTTATTGCTAAGAACCAAGCACCCGCCACACGAGCTGTCACTGAGGAAGGGGACGAAGGAGCTTGGCATTGCCTGTGGCTACACTTCTCACTGACTGAAGAGCTTTCCTTCAGCTACACCTCCTCTGCAGTGTTTTCATGGCTGTATTTAAAGGATGTTGGGTTTTTTTCCTTTATATAAAACGGAGCCTTAATAAGACAATGGCTGTCCTTGGCATCATTAATGCACGTGTCCAAACATGTCAGCGGTGGCGTTTGTGTCTTGGGCAGGCTGGGGAGTGACAGCTCAGCTGCTGTAGCCCAGGCCTTGGCTGGTGGTGCGGGAGATGGGCACACTCAGATGCCAAAGCTTTTGTTAATCCACCAGCCCTCAGCCCTGGAAATATTAACCTCTCTTCCCCCACCTTAGAAGCAAAAGAAGAGGCTTGTACCTGCCCCTGGCCAAAGGGAGCAGGAGTAGCAGGTTCACCAGTTTCTTAGGGAGCTGATACAGCTCCTCCCGTCAGATGTGCACCAAGAGCCAGTGGATGATATGACCCTTCTCCCTGTCCCAGTGTAAGGATTTGATGGGAATACACCTGCCTGTGGATAAGATGGAGCTGTAACCGAGAGTTCCTGGTTCCTAGGAGCATGCTCCGTGTGCAGACTGGATATACAAGAATATCGGTGCAATTCACTTCTGGGCTATGGCATAATTCCAGTTTGCTCTATTGTACACTGTAAGTATTATACATTAATTCTGGCCGGAGAGGAAAGTAAAGCTGTCTTAAAACATGCCATTTGCAGCGGTGAGGAAGGCCATACCTGACATCCAAAAAGAAATACCAAAAGGTGGTTGCTGCTGCCAGGGCAGGCTGTTCTGCAGCCTGACTGTGCTCACAGATGGACTCTGCTGCTCGTGACCCTGGGGTTCTGGAGCAGCTGGTACTTTAAAACAGATAATATCTAAAGTAGCCCATCCAAAAGCAGGGGATTATGTTGAATGTGCAGTACACGGGATGTGCATGCAGGACATTCCACTGCTGTTACTGACACTGGCAACTGCTACATGCAAGTTACACCAGTACAGACCCATTGTATTGCCCGAGCCCGCACTGCTCCTTACAGCACCAGCCAGAGGCCATACCCCTTCAGGGGCAGCCCCACTGCACCGAGCTGCATCCCACCTGCACAGGAGCTCCCAGCCCCGTGCTGGGACTGTTCACACTCAGATGCACCGTGACAATTCCTCCTCTTTGCCACAGCTTCACTTCAAAACTCACCTCAGGCAGCCGGGCTGTAAGCGGGAGTCAAAACCCAAACCATTCCACACACAGAGTGCTTCAAAGTCTTACCTTTATTAAAGCATAATCTCAGGGAACAGAGGGGTCCTCCCTCATGCACGGCGCTGCTGCGGGTGCTGCCTAAGCCACACATACAGAAGCAGTGGGTACCCCTCCCCAGCGCTGACAAACAAAACGCCTTCCAGAGGCTGCACACCCCATTCGAGGGCCCGTGTCAGTGCTTGATCACTCTGCCCCCCTCCGAATCCTGCGTGAACAGCAGCTCATAGCACAGCTCCGGCGCCTGCTCCCCCAGCTCGCCCCAGCTCCATCCTGCAGCACTGCTGACACAGCCCTCGGGCGGAGAGCGGGGCAGCTGCCTGCATGGAGATGGGACCTCCCAGTGAGCGATTACCCTGTTCCCCTCCGAGTCCTGGGTGAACAGCTCCCCGCAGGGACTGTCCCACCCCGCCTCGGCTGAAGCAGCGCCCGTGTCCTGGCTGCGCTCTTGCAGGGGCCATGCTCTACCGGGTCCCTGCGGAGACGGATGAAAGCCGGGAGCCTCGGTACTGCTGCTCGTGACAGCGGGGTTTGTGCTCTCAGTAAGATCACTCGAAGCATTAACACCGCTCCCCTGCTGGGGTTTCCGCTTCTGCTCTGCACCAAGTCTCCGCTGGAAGTCAAGTCCGGCCCTTGCCTCCTCAGGGGGCTCCCGGCCCTCTGGTTTGTGTCCCCCACTGCTGCGGGATGAAGCTCCTTCTCCAGCCAACAACAGGGCCCTGTGTGTGTAAGGGATGAGCTGTGCGCCCTCCGAACCGCGGGCAAGGCTGAAGCAGCAGCGACCCTCTCCTGCCCCACTGGAGGTCTCCACCCGTGGGTCTGTGACCGGATCAGCACAACACTGGGCTGTAACCGGCGCCGTCCCCTCCTCATCTCGGAAGGGTGATTGGTGCTGGGCTCCTTCCATCTGCGGCAAGGCCAAGATCTTCACAGGGCAGGCAGCCACAGAAACACCTTTTCCCTTCCAGTCCTCATGTGGGATGAAAGGAGGCGGCCTGGAGTTTTCTTTGTCTGTTCCATCTGAAAACAAGAAGGAACGAGGTAAAACCCGAGCTGGCGCACACACTGCCCAGGGTCAGCACCATTCCTTGGTGCTCGGCTCAGAACTGCCACTCGTGTTCTCTAGGCCAGGCTGGTGCTGCCACCACCTCACTGTGGGCTGCTGCAGGTGAACGGCAGCCTCAACCACCAGTGGAGATGGTTCAGTCAGGATTAAACACTGCTCTTTGGAAAAGGCTTTGTCCAAACCTTCATAAAACCCTTCCTTACTCACCTCCAGCTCTGATGTTCTTCCAAGGGCACTTACCCAGCAGTTTAGGGCTGCTGTTGCTTAGAACAAACATGGCATGAATCCCCCGAAGCAGCGCTCCCAGCGGAAGCATTCTTCATGTGATGCCATCAGGAACCCAGAAGGGAACGTTTTCACCCGGACATGTGTCAGTGCTGGGGCTGACAGAGGGGTGGGCACTTCCCAACGCTCCACTGAGAACTCCGGTGTTGGGAGCCAAGCCTGGGGCTGTGCTTAGCGCTCAGGCTGCCCCTCAGTGAAGCCCGGCTCTGACCGCTGTCACTTACGCTTTAACCTAATACTGGAAAAGGTGCCTGCATCCAGCTCAACCATCGCAATAAAACCCTTCTGGGAATGCAACCCTTCCACCTCTGCTAGGAAATGCACCTTCCTGCCCAGCCAAGCTGCCAAGGGCGCAGCAAGCAGAGGCTTCTGCTCCAGCCCGAGGCCGCTTTCCTCCAGGGGCACACGCAGGTACCTGTTCTGCTGAAGAAGGAGGAGATCGTGGTTTGCTTCGTGCGCGGGGGAGAGCCTCTGCTCTGTGCGAAAGCGGCTGAGGAGCATTTCCTTCCCAGGACCCGCAGAGGTGCGTTGGGGTTGGCTCCGAGGGGCCGGGGGTGCAAAGCGCCGGGGGATCGCGCGCTGCTCAAACCCGTTCTTCCTCTCCCCCAGCGCTGCGGCGCAGTCCCCGCCTTCCTCAAACGCTTCAGCTCCTCCTGCGGGAAGGGGCGCACGGGGTCACCTCGCCCGAGCCCCCGCCGGGTCACAGCGCGGGATGCTCAGCAACCACGGCTGCAGCCCGCTCCCGCCGCGCGCTGCAGCCCCCGACCCGCACCTCCCTCTGCCGCTCCTGCCCCGCAGGACCCCCCCGCGCCGGGCCGGGACCCACCTGCCCCGCGCTGCGCTTCAGCTCGGCCGTGTCCCGCCACGCACCGCACGGCGCGGGACCCACGTGCCCCGCGCTGCGCTTCAGCTCGGCCGTCTCCCGCCACGCACCGCACGGCGCGGACTCCCCGCGCCCGCGCTCCGCGCCCGGGCCCGCAGCGCCCCTGCGCGGGACCGCCCCATGCTCCCGCCACGGCGCGCGCTCTGCGCGGGCACTGACCAATCAGAGCCGCGGGGCGGGATGAGCGGCAGGCGGAGCCCCGCCCACCCCGGGCCGTGCCCTATAAAAGGCGGGGGGTGGCCGCAGCGCGGGGCTTCTCCTCCCTCCGTGCCGGGGCCCCGCGGCTCTCAGCGCTCAGGGCCGGGACGCGGCCCCGCGAGCCATGGAGGAGGGGTCCGACGCGGTGACAAATGAAGGCGCTCCCTGCGCTCTGCTGCCGTGGGCGGGATCCCACCGCTGCCCCAGCGAGCAGGGGGCTCCTTGCCTGTTGCTTTGGCGCCATCCCCAGCCCACTGCCGGGACAGGGCGGCAGCGCTAAGGTTACTTCATTCATAAGATGATACATATATAATATATATATAGCATAAAATTATTTCATTCATAAAATTATATATATATTATATATATAGCATAAAATTATTTCATTTACAAAAAGGACATGGAGCTGTTGGAACAAGTCCAGAGGAGGCCACGAGGATGATCAGGGACTGGAGCACCTCCTATATGGAGATAGGCTGAGAACATTGAGGCTGTTCAGCCTGGAGAAGAGAAGGCTGCATGGAGACCTCAGAGCAGCCTTCCAGTGTCTGAAGGGGGCCTATAGGGATGCTGGGGAGGGACTCTTCATTAGGGACTGCAGTGACAGGACGAGGGGTAATGGGTTCAAACTGAAACAGGGGAAGTTTAGATTGGATATGAGGAAGAAATTCTTTCCTGTAAGGGTGGTGAGGCACTGGAATGGGTTGCCCAGGGAAGTTGTGAACGCTCCATCCCTGGCGGTGTTCAAGGCCAGGTTGGACAGAGCCTTGGGTGCCATGGTTTAGTGTGAGGTGTCCCTGCCCATGGCAGGGGGGTTGGAACTGGATGAGCTTAAGGTCCTTTCCAACCCTGACTATTCTATGATTCCAACTGTTTATTCAGACGTGAATTAAAGCAGGGACCATTGCAAGTGCAAGCTGGAGTTAATTCTGAATTAGAACATAAAAAGCAGCTCTTACTTTCCCTCCCTACAGAGAGCACTGCTGAGTAACAGCTCACAAAGCGTTTCATTCCTCGTCCCTAAGTCTGCGCCCGGATCCGTGCCAGCATCACCGTAGCTGGCGGCAGAGCAACCGGTCAAGTGAGCTCACCCGCTTCTCCTGCAGAGCTCTTACTCTTCTTTGAAGCTCAGCTTGTTCTTCACCTTCCGGGCCATGTAAGCAGCCGTGAGGACGGAGCAGGTCACAGTGAAGAGGCACAGGGCAGAGAAATTGTGTGCCAAATCACCCTGAAGAGCGGAATAGATCTGGCGCCTGGACTCGTAGTCCAGCACCACCGCCTCGATCTGTGCCAGCGTGCAGAGCACCAGGAACACGTGGAAGATCTGATGGCTCTGCCCGAAGAAGTGGCATTTCCCAGGGAGCCACTTCTCAGGGTAAGGGTGTGAGAAGAAGAAGGCTCCGATCAGGAAGAACAGCACTTGGCACTTGTGGTAGAGCAGGGCCAGGTCATCCCGCTGGGAGCGCGGCGCGGTGCAGATGCGGTGAGCCACGGGGCTGATGTCCAGCATGTAGGCCAGGCCGGAGGGCAGCTCCTGGCAGAGCCGGCTCAGGAGGTGAGCAGACTGCTGGAACCGGTACTTGGCGTAGCAGGACCCGGCGCAGGACAGCCACGCTAACAGGGCTGCTGCTGGCATGTAGAACCCCTTGATCTTCTCGTGCCAGCTCGGCTCGATGGCATAGTAGTAGTGCACCAGAGCGCTGCCGTACTGGTAAATGGCAACCCCCACATAGTCCATGAAGAAGAAGCTGTAGTGCCAGAACTCAGATTTGGCCTGCAGAAGGTGAGCGAGGCTGCTGAACATCAGGTAAGTGATGGATGCCACGATGATGATGAAGAGGGGCTGGGCATGCAGGTCCTGCCCAAAGTCCACTCGCTGAGAGAGCTGCTGGAACCGCAGCAGCAGGACCAGCGCTGCCACCAGGTGGGTCCAGACATTGATGGCCTCATTGTGCTGCTGGAAGAGCGTCGAGAAGTAATAGCGCCAGGACTGCTGCACGGGCCGGTAGCCGGTGTGGATGTAGGGCTTCCAGAAGACCTTTGGCACCTCGGAACTGCTGACGGTGGAGGGAGAGAGGGGGGTCAGCAGCTGAGGGATCTGCCGCACGTTAATGAAGAGCCGGCTCAGCTTTTCGGTGATGACCGTTGCCATGATGCAGCTGAACAGGGGCTCCTGCCACGCGAAGCGACCTTTGGGATGGGAAGAAAAGAGCTTTGCTTTGGGGTTCAATAGTGACTTTACAGCAAAGAAAATCAAAACAAGCAGGGGCTGTTTGAGCACTTTGGGGTTTTTCCCCCAAACATACGTAAACTCAGGAGTGATGGGAGAGCAGCCTCATCGGAGCTGAAACAGGAGCATTACCCAACATAGTAACAGGAAGGAGGCTAAAGGGAGATTTAGGAACCCCCGGAGTGCCCCATGCACAGACAGATGGTCTGGAAGAGCCCAGAGGTAGAGGGCACGAGTATGGGGTTAACTGACAGTGTTTAACACACCAGGATACACCGGTTCTTAGCTCACCCCTTCCCAGCAGCTTGCCAAACATCCTGAACAGCCCTCCTGCTCCTGCGTTTCCCCCTTTGCAGCATCTGCCTTCACAAAGAGCAAGCCACGTTCCACACAGCACTGGGAGAACACAACGTGCTCTGCTTCACGAGGTGTGCGTTTGAGAACATAACCCCCCAGTGCCAGTGACAGATTGAACTTCTGTTTGGAGTTTTGGCCACCTTTTTCCAGCTCCTGCTTTTCCAGGCGGCTTTGCACAGAACCAACACAGTTTGAATGAGCTCATCCGGTTGCATCACCGCGATGCAGCTTCGAGCCGGGGCTTCCATATCTACCGTTTGGAAGCTGCTGCCCTTATCAAGCCAAGGACAGCCCCGCTGGCTTGCTCTGCTGGTCCATGGCGACCTTCAAAACACTGAACAGCGCGTGCCTGAAATGAGAGCCCCCTCCTCTCTACCTGCTCTTGCTCAGGCAGGCTCTGGATCCCAGCTCCCGTCCAGCTCTGGTGCAGATTTACACCTCATCTCCTGGCAAGTGCGGTCATTCTGGGGACAGCTCGGACGGGAAAAGCTCTCTGAGGTTCCGGAACGGGAGGAGGTGGTGATGGGGCTGTTTATGTCTAAGATCGCTGCAATTCCCTCATCCAAACAGAGTGGACCGCTGCGCAGCTCGCGCCCGCCGGAGCCCGCTGCCCGCTGCCCGCCGGAGCCTGCTGCCCGCTGCCCGCCGGAGCCTGCTGCCCGCCGGAGCCTGCTGCCTGCTGCCCGCCGGAGCCTGCTGCCCGCTGCCCGCCGGAGCCTGCTGCCTGCTGCCTGCTGGAGCCTGCTGCCTGCTGCCCGCCGGAGCCTGCTGCCTGCTGCCTGCTGGAGCCTGCTGCCTGCTGCCTGCCGGAGCCTGCTGCCTGCTGCCCGCCGGAGCCTGCTGCCCGCCGGAGCCCGCTGCCTGCTGCCCGCCGGAGCCTGCTGCCTGCTGCCTGCTGGAGCCTGCTGCCTGCTGCCTGCCGGAGCCTGCTGCCCGCTGCCCGCCGGAGCCCGCTGCCCGCCGGAGCCTGCTGCCCGCCGGAGCCTGCTGCCTGCTGCCCGCTGCCCGCCGGAGCCTGCTGCCTGCTGCCCGCTGGAGCCTGCTGCCCGCTGCCCGCCGGAGCCTGCTGCCTGCTGCCCGCTGCCCGCCGGAGCCTGCTGCCCGCTGCCCGCTGGAGCCTGCTGCCCGCTGCCCGCCGGAGCCTGCTGCCTGCTGCCTGCTGCCCGCTGCCCGCCGGAGCCTGCTGCCTGCCGCCTGCCGCCTGCCTTCCCTCCGCACTATTTACCCAGGTTAAAGAGGACCCCAGCCTGGCCTGGGGCAGCACCTCGCAGAGGGCAGTCCCGACCCTGGCTTGGCCACAGCAACATGAAGGGGCTGCAGTGAACACCCGGCTTCATCAGCCTCTTCTGAGCTCACAGCCGCTGAACCGACACAGCCTCCGGTCCTGCCGGGAGAGGCGGGACAAGGCCCAACCCCCCGGGTTAAGCTCTTCCGAGCACGACTCAAGGGGCAGTTGGAATTGAGAGCTGCTCCGCGCCAGGGCTGCCTCTGCCCGGGACATCCGGGTACAGCGCTCAGCTCCAGACCACGGCACCGCTACCGGAATACAAATGCCTGGCTCTGCTCCGGGAGATGCTGAAGCAGGGGGGAAGCTGCATTCCAGGCGGCTGAGCACAGGGCAGGAAAAGGAGCGGTGTTTACCTCAGGTCCTCCAAAACTTGTTGGAGCAGGAGTCGATTTGTAAAGCCCTTCCGAGCTATGAAGCCTTGGGCAATGCTCAGTTACAAACGGAGCACATCCTCTGCGGGGCTGGAAATCATTAATCTGGCTTGTCCGCTGAATAACCACCTCCACATACCTACGAGGTGTCAATAACGTCGCCTCAAACGCCTGTTACTTCCTACAGAGCATTTCCTATCCCAAGCAGCATCCACCCATCCCACCGGATCCTTCCCTTACGGATACAGCCTCAGCCGCGGCGTTCGCAGCCGCTCTGCCCGGGGCGCACGTCTGTACCCGGGCGTCTTCGGTCGCTCCTTCACCGCAGCGGCCGTGCCCCGGCAGCGCCTCCCGGGGCGGGCACGGACCCCCTCTCCCCGGTGTCCCCCCCTCCAAGCCGCGGGACCCCCCCCCAAACCTGCTGCGTGCTCCCTTCCGCTCCCGCCGCTGCGCACCGCGACCCGCAGCGCCTCCGCCCCCTGCGCTCGCCCCGCCCCGGCTGCGCGTCCCCCCCATCCCTTACCGCGGCCATTCGGGAGTCTCCGTCCTCTTTGCTGCCCTCCAGCGCGGCTTTTCCTGCCGGAGGCACCGCTCCCGCGGGCTGAGCCCTCCCATTTTCCGTTCTCAGATCACTGCCGCCTTTCACTATTTGCTCCCCCAAATCTCATTCCCACCCCCCAAAACTTCCACTGCCCCCCAGCAGCTCTGAGGAGCTATAAAACCAAGCTCAGACCCCGGCCATAAAGCTCCAGTTAAGCTTAACACAAGCAGCCACATAGAGCAGGGCTAAGCCAGGGGAGCAGAAGGCCCTGAGCTGTGACAGCTCCGGCAAGTCAGAAACTCACTCTCAATATCTCTGTGCTTAACAACCGCTTGGGTTGCAGCACCATCACCCTCCTGCTGCAGCCCTTGAAAGGACAGGAGGAACCCCACATACAGTATTTGGGACTCCCATTCCTTCCTCAACAAGTGAAGAAATGCATTAATAATGAAGACCTGAGGGGTTTTTCATTGCTAATTATGCCTGATCTTGTACATGGCATCTGACCCAGCACTCCCAGCTGCATTATGGAGCTCTAGATATTCACCCTCTTTGGTAAGCACGCTATGGAGCAGGTCCAAGCTTTTGCCTCAAAGGTCAGCTCTGAATTCCCTGGTCCTCACTTCCGTCCATGGAGCCTGGCCCACAGCCCCATGCTCTCAGCTTACGCAAGGCTGAGATGTGCCATTAAAAGCCCTAAACCTGCCCTACGCCTCTGCTGCAGATGGGTGCCTGCTCCCAGGGGGTGAAAGTACAGGATCAAAACACTCTGCAACTCCTTCAAGGAAAGGATCCAATCACAGCTGCCCATGCCTGGCTTATCTCAATTCCTCCTTCATTCAAAGAGAGCAATATTAGCTGTTGGTTAAATACAACTCTGATACAATCAAGGGTAGCAAGTGTGATACAGGTGAGCTTTCTAAACTGCGGTTCCTTCTTCAGCAAGCCCCAGAACACAGGTCAGGTGGTCCAGGATGCATTAGCCCCTTAAACAAAAGGATCTGTCACTTGGGCAGCGCAGGATGCTCCATGCGTGCAGTCATTCTGCAGCTGAGAAGCGAGATCAAGAGCGCAAATGGAGGAAGAGAAGACCTCCCCAGGAGCAGTGCCACCTGTGTTTGACACCAACAGAAGCTGTGAGAGCCACGGCTTCCCTGCTCTGAGGAAGCACACTTACTGCAGCAGAGTACTTCAGAACATGAGCTTTAAGCTGAAGCTCCGTGGCTGTTCACACACCAACTGCAACCTTGTCTTCCCCAGAGGAAGATAAGCCCCTACAGATGTGCTTAGTGGAAGGGTTTGGGGTGTTCTCAAGGCAGCTGTACACTACAGCAACTTCATACCCAACCCACCCAAAAAGCATCTTTCCTCAGAGCACAAGTACAGACATACCCATTCCTCACACACCAGAACAGACTCACATGTCCTTGCATGCAGGAGTTAATCTCCAGCCTGTGGCACAATGCAAGGCATCTGGCACACACCACGGCAACAACTCTTGGCCACACCACCATTGGCACTGGGGCAGGCGGAGGATCCCAGCACTGAACAGGTTTCTGCCTCCTATGCTCTGACACCGCAGGATGCGGGACACAAGTCACCATTGAACAGAACAAGCCATCTTCTGGCAACCCTCATCAAAGCAGGCTCAGATCAGTCATGTGGTAACAAGGCCTCATTTGTTGGGAGCATCAGCACCCAAAGGGAGGTGGTGCTGAACTCCTTTGGACAAAAACACACAACAGCTGACGACTGCTGAGGTGTCCAGACAAAGCTCTGATTGTAGAATGAAGACAATGGGAGTGCTCTAGGAAAGGCAGCAGCATGCCCATGGATGCAAGAACCCTTCCACCCCAGCACTGGGAGCCCGCTGCCGCCCTCAGCCAACCCATTTGGTTTCTCCTGTCATTTTCCGAAGTCATTCTCATAACAGCACTGTGCAGCTTTATTTAGTCACTCAGTTACAGCAGTATTTTAGCAGACTGGGACAGAGTCAGATTTTTGAAGTGTAACATATTTAGCATGGAACAGTATATTTTACTTACTCCTTTCACAAACGTCTTACAGAGCTGATACAGTACTAGCCATCGACCCAGCAGCAAGCGCGCTGGAGTAGAAAAGGATGCAACAAGAAGATAGCTACACTGGAAAGACAACACTTTAGAAAAAGTGAAACATGGACAGTCTCTCCTCTAGCCCCCAAGCAAAGTGTACAGTTTGGATCTAATTTTACAGCTCTACATCAGTTTCTAGAAACTTAGAGAAAAAGAAACAGAACCAAAACAAACCCAAAGATAAAACCACTGGCCAGTACAGTCTTTGGATATTTAGAGGAGGGGGAGAGAGTCAGTTTCCAGAATGAAGTCAGTCGGTTTCAGCCTCACCAGGGTCTTTGCCTTCTTTGTTCTTTCTAACCTCTTCAATATGCTTGTCCTGCAAGACAACAGCAAGGAAGCAGTTAGCTGCCCAGGCCTAGACAGGCAGGCTCCAGGCTGGCACAGCAAGCTCCAGCTTGCTTCTCACAGCAACCTGTGAGCACGGGTTACTGACACCAGCTACAGGATGAAGCTTTGTAAGAAAGCAGAGAGATGCTGTTCCAACTCCATCCAAAGAGGATTTCTGCAGATTTAATCTCTCAAGACGAGACCAGCACAGAACCACCAGGGATGTCTACAGGCTCCTAGCACCCCCCTCACTTCATCATTTACTTGGCTTTATTTGAGCACCATTTGAAGCATGGATAAACTCATCACTCCTAAAGGGGGACTGGGACTCCACACCCACCTTCTCCCTCAAGCGCTCCAGTTTAGCGGCCATTTGTGCCTCACGGTTTTCTTTGTTAGCTTCCATTTTGTGGGTCAGCTTCTCCTCTGCCATTTTGCTGAAGTTGTTGTTTTCCTCAATGGCTTTCTGCAGCACCTCTTTCTCGTGCTCCCGCTTCTCAGCCAGCTGCTTCAGCACTTCTGCTTCATGAGACTAATAAAACAGAGGATGGGTGCTTTGACCACGAGAGAGGAACCACACAGGCAGCTACAGCTAAGCTGCTCACAGCTCCCAGGAGGAAAGATTTGCTGCTGGTTTACAACAGCATAACTTTGATACAGGACCAAGCTCCCTGGTGCTCCCCCTACCCACAGAACCTATATTTCACCATCACAACCTCCCACAAGACTTCAGTTTCTGTTGTTACACACAAGTTTTGTTAAATGGGGTTTTTTTTGGGAAAAAACCTTTTAGAGTATTAACACTGATGGATCTTTCCTAGAAGATTCTCATGCTGAGAAGTGAGAATCTTTGTGATTCAGGCCACAGAGAGGCTGCACTTCCATTCGTAAGCCCCTGCATACTCAAGGGCTCCAAGCTACACCTCAACAGCAGGATGCTGCATCAAGTTCGACACTGTATTCACACACCTTCTCATTACACGTTCACCACTACATTTTCTAGGAGGAAATGGACCTCATGATCTTAAAGGCCAGAAAACACACTTCATCCTGAAAGCACATCCCCTCTCAACTAAACGTTTTTTTCTCCCAGTTTTTCATGTGACCATTCGAGATCCCTTTGGGAACAAAGCTGGAGCTCTGCAGACTATAGCGAAGATTCCCAAAAGCCTCAGAGACTCCAAGGTAGTTCAACAAATACTCCATTTACCGTAATACAAATTGAGAACCCCTTGTCCCAAGCATCAAATTAATAGCAATTTAAAAACCAAACAAAAGCAAAACTACTTGCCCAGAGCTCACTTAAGCTGATTCAAGTTTACCTTACGCCTCTCTTCTGCTGCTTCCAATTTCTTCTGGATCTCCTCCAATGACACATCCTTCTTCTTTGGGGGAGAAAGAGGGAATTCTGGAACTGCTTCTTTTGAGCGGGGACTGAGTATCAGCTCAAATGCCTGCCCAGAGGCACGCTTTTCCAGTTCCTTCACTTGGATATCTAGGAACATGAGGGGGGAACAAAGACACAGAACAATATTTTAAGCCAGAAACAGAAGTAACTTGAACAACAGCCTCCAAACAGTACCACAAAGGCCACCTAAGGAAGCAGTGAGTATGTGAGCCAATACTCTTGTTTTAAGCAACAGCACCACCATCCAAAACCATGACAGGCAATTTTGTTCGCAATTTTCCATCGTGCATTTATGCTACCTTTGATTTTAGCCTTTAATATCCAGGGCCATGAAAACAAGATCATCCCCATTGCCAAATAGAATTCACCCGTTCTCCAATGACAAGTTTAAGGAGGTTTCAAGGTGTTTGCCTAAGGACCTGACACAAGGTTTCAGGGAACCATGCAAGCCAGCCGCCTCTCTTCAAATACCTACGAAGAGGCACATCAGGCCCTGGCATGGTGTCAGCTGTAGCAGCACACCAGCTTTGATCACCAAGATGATCGTCAGCTCTGTTCACAGAGCAGATGGGCTTCAGCTCAGCTGCATGCCATCTGCTAACAGCCTCCTCCGAGAGGGCTTTCGTTATGTTTTCACAAGCACCCGGTTCCAACAGCTTCTCCAAAGCAGCCTCGAGGTGGGTGAAAACCCCAGTGACAACGCTTTATTTTGGTAAATTGGGTTCTTTTAATCATTTCTGAGGAAACTGAGAGGAAAAAACAACATCAGAGCATTCAGTGCATAACATCACATACCAGAAGTAGCCATGACCAAGAAAATATGACTCCAGAAACCAACTCTGCAAGAACGTCAATCAGCTGGAGCCCTAGATAACAAAGAAAGATGCTTTTCAGTAGTAAGTACATGGATTTCATCTACCTCCTAATAAAAACCGTTAAGCACAATTAGACCTGCTGAACAAAAGACAAGCAGGCAGTTAATGCCATCAGTAATTCCAGGCTGGGAGGCTGACATGAACAGCAGAGAGGTTCCCCATTATGGGTGGTGCAGGACCCATGTGCACGACTGCAGTCGGGTGTTTTCAGCCCCCGTTTGCTCCACCGTGATTAAGAAACGCAAACAAAGGCTCCCATCGGACCCCTCCTTCAGCAGCGGCCGCGCCACGGCACTGCGCAGGGCGGGCGCCCGGAGGGGCGGCACAGCCGCGCTGAGCTCCTTTACCCCACCCCCGCTCGCCCGCGCCGCTGGAGCGGGTCGGGAGCGCGCACACGGCCCCGCGCCGCGCTCGAAGGGGACGCGAGGACAGAGCCACAGAGCGCGTTAACCCCGCGGGGCCGCTCCGCTCCCGGCCGCAGCCGAGGCGCGGCCCCGCGCGTGTGCGCGCCCCCGGCACCGCCCTGCCTCCCAATGGCGACGCCCCCCGCTATACCCGCAGCCAATGGGAGCCGAGCGCGAGGCCCCGCCCGCGCCTTCCCAACCGCACCGAATTCAAACCGCCGGGGAGCGCGCGCCCGCGGCCCCGCGCGCGCGGGGGGCTCGAGGGAGGGCGGGGCCAAAGGCAACATCCGGGCACCTGCCGCCCCCCGCCGCAGGTGCGGGCCCCACGCCCCCCTCCCCCCCAGCACCGGGGCTACGCGGACCGCGGACCGTGCCCCCCCCACCCCCGCACAAGCGGGGCTCTACCGAGGGACCCCGAGCGCGGCAGCGCCGGGGCGGGGGGCCCCGCCCCTTCCCCACTAACAATGGCGGGGTCCTGTCAGGGAGGGGAGGGGGCGCCGCTGCCGCGAGCAGGGCGTCGCCCCTCACACGGCGTCGCCCCTCACACGGCGTCGCCCGCTCCCGGGACAAAAGACACCGCGCTCCGCGCCGGGAGCGGGGCCGGCGACGGCCGCCCCCCGCCCATCGTCCCCTTCCCTTTGTCACCGCGACGCCCGAGAAGCGGGGGGGGGGGCCGCGACCCCCGCCACCAGAACGGACAGAAGCGGCGGGCGCGGCGCCCCTTCCCCCAGCGCCCTCAGACACCCGCAGCGGTCTCCCTCCTCCTGACCCCCACCCTCAGACCCCCCCTCCCGCTGCGGCACCGCCTCCCGTTCCCTCGGAGCTCACGGGGGGCTCCGCGCGCCATCGGCCGCGCTCTGTGGGCGCCGCGGGGTCGCGGTGCCTCCGCCCGGGGCGGGGGGGCCCCGCTGCCGGCGCCGGTCCCGCGCACCCACCTGCCCGCGCCGCCGCTCTCGGCCGCACTCCGCTCCCGCCCGCCGCGCCGCGCACAAAAGCGCCAAACAATGGCACGTGACCCGCCCCGCCCCGCAGCCATTGGCCGAGCGCGGCGGCACGTGCCGCCCGGCGGGAGGGGGAGCGGGGAGGGGGCCGAGGAGTGAGGCGGGGGGCGCGCGCCCGCTCCCCGCCGCCCGGTGCATGCCGGGAAGTGTAGTCCCGCGCGGGCGGGGGGCGGCGCGGGGCGGGGGGGGGCAGCGACCCCCGGGACCTGCGGAGCCCCCGCGGGGGGAGTGGGGTCCCGCAGCGGCGCCCCCCCCCCGCCCCCCTCCCGTGCTCGGCAGCTCCGGGGTCCTCCCTTTGTCTGCGCCGCCGCGGTCCCTCGGGACCGCGCGTCCCCTCGGGGGCACTGCCGGGCGCGGGGCGGCGGCGCGGGGCCCCGCGCTGAGCTCGGAGCCCGCGGTCCCGTCAGGGGCAGTGCTGCTCACGTCGGGGCCGCGGGCACCCGCGGTCCGTGGCCATGTGCGAGGGCGCGGGCACAGCGCGACCGCCGCGTGCCTGTGGTCACCCCGGGTCACGGCCGCTGCAGATCGGCCCTAGAGCGGGTCCGTGGCGCTGACGGTGCGCCCGCCCCATAGCCCCTGAGGTGCGCTCTGGGGATGCGGCCGCCCCCTTTGGGGTGACACCCGTGAGTCAAAGCACATCCACAGCGTTCGTGTCCGTGTGGGTTCCATGGCATGCACATAATGGCCCTGTAAAGAGGATCCATCCTTGTCCCATGGGCTGAGCTGAGAGCATTCCCCTTTCCAAGATAACGCTATTGCCAAGTGCAGGGAAGTGGTTCGCATGCAAATGCGCTTTTAATGAACCTGCTGCGTTTGTGCATGCTCCATACAAATGACTTGTGCACAGTCCCCACGGTAGCCTCATGCTACGGGCACTTGAGTTACACCGAGAGTCAACGTGCACAAAGGCAGATGGCCGGAGGACAGCGCACATGTTCTGCTGCAACGCGAGCCCAAAATGATGGCCTCTGTACCCTCAATACTGAAGAAAGGACTTTTCCAAAGGACCCACCCTTGTGCGCACTCTTAAAAACGAGGATTTTGCTCCAAAAAAGATAAAATACAAAAATCCCACCTTGCATGAGGTTAATATTGTGACAGAAAGGCACAAAGCTCTCAAAACAGAGATTATTTTAAACACTTGCCCTGTTTTTCACTGATCTGATGTCTATTTCCATGGAAACCACATCCAGCCGCCGAGCTGCCTGAACTGGGAGAGTTTTCTGCTGGAGCGCCTTGCTGGGCATGGGAAGAGCCATTTTCCAGCAGCGTTAGCACCTTTCTGCATGCTTGAAGGGGTTTCAGAGTCCAAATGCTGTGGCTGCTTGGCCCTTCAGGTCATGTCTGGCACAGTCACAGGGTGCCCGGCTCAACAGCAGCAGTAGATGCACAGACAGCGCATACAACACGTGTTTTTAAGTGAAACATCTTGAATGCTTGGATTACATTGCATGAAATGCTGCTGGAAGACAAAGCAGCCAAGAGAGCATGCCATCAGCCTCTGTTTTACTTGATTGTTGATTAATTATCATCTGTGTAGATCAACAGTGTGTTGGATGCTTTAATATTAATGCTTTTTAGTAAAATCAGTGAGCTTATCCTAGGATGATCTCAGCATTTCCCAGAGGAAATAAGGCTTCCTGGTCTCGGGGCTGTCTGTTTGGTACCTGTGTGACTGCCTCTAGTCAGCCCTCACCCCCTGAGAGATGATGATGAAACATCATTTGCCACCACTGAAGAAGGGACGCAGGCTGAGATAAAACCAGGAATCACGCAGGGGCTGTTCTCAGTGATTTCCATCTTATTTCCTGGGCTTCTCACAGGGAAAAAGAAAGGGAAGGGAGGGAAGGGAGGGAAGGGAGGGGAGGGAGGGAGGGAGGGAGGGAGGAAGAGAGGGAGGGAGGGAGGGAGGGAGGGAGGAAGGAAGGAAGGAAGGAAGAGAGAGAGAGAGAGAGAGAGAGAAAAAGAAAGAAAAAGAAAGAAAGAAAGAAAGAGAGAGAGAGAGAAAGAAAGAAAGAAAGAAAGAAAGAAAGAAAGAAAGAAGAAAGAAAGAAAGAAAGAAAGAAAGAAAGAAAGAAAGAAAGAAAGAAAGAAAGAAAGAAAGAAAGAAAGAAAGAAAGAAAGAAAGAAAGAAAGAAAGAAGACCTGAATGTAACTTATGTTCCTTTGCAGATCGGCTTTAAAGCCAAACCCATTCCTTTCAGATAAGAACTCTCCAATGTAAAAGGCAACCTGGTTTATTGATGAGAGGCACTGAGCTGGAATCTGTTCTCAGCTCTGGCGTTTCCATGCTGAGCCTCTTCAGCAGCCCCTTTACAACACCTGCCACGACTGTTTTCAACTTCAACCCAAACTGTTGAGTATTATTGGGGTACAAAGGGAAACAACAGCTCTTGGCAGCTGGGGAGGCACGGGGACGATCTCAGTTTTGGCTCCGTTGCAAGAGTAGTTTTATTTTTGGACCGTTTCATCAAACCCATTTATCTCTGTGGAATTTATTTTTGTCTGAGCTCGAGGAGAATGGAGAATATGAAAAGCTTTTATTTCATTTGCATTTGATTTGTGTTTATCGACACGTTTACCGCAGTTCTAAACAGACTCTGCTTTCCAGCTGCATGTGGCTGGGGCAGGTTTTTTATCTGCTGAATTCCTTATTGCCAACGAAAGCTTTTCGCTGTAATTCCAGGCTTTCCAAAGGAAAAGAGCAAGCAGCAGCACGAGGAATTTCCTCCAACATGTCACTATTTAGCCCCAAAACAGGGTTTGAGATGGAAGGTACCATTTCAAGCCCAACTCCAACAGTTCATCAGCCAGATGAATTTCTGGATCTTGAGGATAACAAAGGACCACGGCAGTGCCTGCAGAAGATATTCCCCGAGTAGACAGAGCCAAAGGTGCCATAAATTAGGAATGTGTCCTACCCTCAGGATGGCTCCGAGCCAGTGATAAGAGCACCCACTTAAATCATCGCCCTTGTGCAACCCAAGTCATGCCACAGCTCAGGGGGTGCTCAGAGCCCCTTGGTCCCACACACTGTGCTCTGAGTGGAACAGGTCCATCACAGCCCCATCAGGAACACTCCCTGTACGTGTGAATTTAGGACGTGACATACTCAGATTTAGCATCAGGATTAAAGCGTTTCCTCTATGTGCTTCTCAAAACATCCCACAAAGAGTCTGACATAACCAGGAGACAACTCAGCCCACAGCAGCTTTTTTAACTTGCAAAAATATTCCATCTCCAATGAGAAAATGTGCCTTCTGAGCATTAAATTGCCACCCTTAAGCACTCGTGGTGGAAGGACTGACAGCTGTTTGCTCATCAAAGAGTATTTTAAAGCACTTTGGTAAGTAATATTAGCAAATATTTGCTAAGATTGGCAACAGGCGCTGCATTAGCAAAGCTCATCCTAAAACTGGCAATCCAATACAGTGTTTGACCCGAGCCAACCAGTTGCAGTGACTTAATAAATGACCTGCTAGTGGAGATAGGCATTCAAAAGAAACCCGTTCTCCTTAGCTGAGGGGACGTTTCTTTTTATCCATGTTCCCCAGCCTTTGTGTTAACACTCAGACAAGTCTTTCCCACACTGCAGCCTCCCCCTCTCCACGCCGGCTGTTCCCGTGTGCTGCTGCCCGACAGCCCTCACAAGGAATCAGTGGCTGCAGAGGTCTCACTGATCTCCTGGTTTAATCCAAATACAGGCAAGGAGCCCATAGAACTGAAGGACAAAACAAGACTTTGGGGGAGCCTTTTGGGGAGGCTTTTGGTCTCCCAAAGGTAAGAAATATTTAAGGAAATTGCTGTTTACTGCAGGTATTTAGGCGGATCTTGTGCTTGTGCTGAAAAACACCATGAAGGAAATGTTCCCTTCAGAACAAATTCGCACGTGCCAATGAGCTCTTGGAAATGATTTAATTGTTTTCAATCAGGCAGCAAGAGCTATGAAAACATAAATTAACTGCTCTGATACTGGGGCAACATAACCCTGAAATGTCACATGCGTGAGCACCTTCATCCTGGCCACACCGGGATGCTGAACAAGACCTGGGTTTTCCCCTCACTGGTGAGGTTTGCCTTCGACCCAGCCTGGCAAAGGAACAGCACAATTCCCTTCCCAGTGGCTGGGAGATGTGCTGGTATGGGTTTCATTCTTTGTTTCCTAGGAAAGTGACTGAACAACTTGTGTATCTCCAAGCAGCTTCCTCCCCCAGCGTTCAGGTTTGGGAGCCAGTCTGTGTCCCTCCAATAAACACGGATAAGAGCTCAGTGACAAGAATTCCACAGATTTCTCGAGAACAGATGGCTGGGGAGAGGCAAGAGTGAGGAAACGGCTTCAGCACAAGCCCAACTATTATTAGAGCCTGAAGACTTCACACCAGCGAGAGCTGTCACAGCCGCTCCCAAGAGCGGGTACAGTTTCAGAGCTGGTTGTTTCCTCCATGGCACCAGCAGATCCCCCAGGACACCCATGTGCAGTTGTGCTCTCCTGGCACCTCCGTCCCAGATCCATGCGGATGCTGGCTCCCACCTCCACTACATCCAGAAGCGCCCAGTGAAAGACCCTGAGATCTTCTCATGTTGCTCCCCCTTCTCCCTGCTCCCAAGTGAGCGGGGAGCCTCGACCCATTTCTCTGCATCCTTGCTGCGTTTCCCTCTGTGCTCCCAACAGGAGCTCACAAATTTGCATTTCCCAGATGGAGCGCCAGGAGCTCTGCTATTCGAGGAAGCCCATAAACAATTCTCTGCCGAGGGTTCAAAAATAGCTCCGATGCACAGAGCTGTACCTCCCAGCGATAGCAAGTGGCTGGAAGAAAGCACGGGGAAAGGGGTTATGGGTTGGTGTTGGTTTGGTGCGTGGGAGCCGAGAGGAGATGCACTAATTAGATCTCAAAGTGTCAGAGTCAGCCACTTCAGCTGTGATAGAGCAGAGGAGACTGAGATTTTGACAACCACATGGAATAGCCATGCGTCGGGAAGCCATAAAATATTCAGCAGCCATAGAAGATTCCAGTGAAGACATTTGCTTTGGCTCTTTGGAAATGAAGGGGGGGGGGGGAAGGTTGGGTAAAGCGCTAATTACTCCCCAGTTCCTTGAATGGAAGATAAGGCTTGAGCTCTACCAGCAGCTCAGCAAGCCTATTGTACTAGGACACTAACCTGGCATGATATAGTTAAAAACATACCCTGTCAAGACATAATGTAGCTTGGAACTGTCACAATGGGAGGAGTTCAGGGATGGAAATCCTCTTAAAGGAATATGACCTCCCCGATGTCAAATAAACAATATGGATGAGCTCGTACCAGCCCCCCGTTCCCACTAAGCACAAACGCGAGGATAATGCTCGGTGCGGAGCTCCGGGCTCTTGGCTCTCAAAGCTGTGTCACTGACAAAGTCAATGTCAGGGAGCAGGTTCCAGTTATCCTTCAGGGAGTTCCTGGGAGCAGGAGGGGTTGCGGCTCTCAAGAGCTTGGCTTCCTTCAGGCTGATTCCAATCAAAGGCAGAGATTGGAGTCATCCCCCCCCCCCCCCCCCCGGCCTGCATCCAGCCCCAGGTAACACAGGAGATCCTGACCTGCCCAATGCCACACCACAGCTCATGTTTTAGGTGCTGTTTATGGGTGAGATCTGTTCCTAACCATAACACCACCAGAATAAAACATGCCTTGCCCACAGCATTCGTGAGCCAAGGAAACAAGTCCCTGTTTTATTATGGCACCTCTGAACTTCAGCCCAGGTCTGCGCTTTCACACCTCAGATCTTCTCAGCCCAATAAGCAGTTCCCCTCCCAGCTCCACCAAGAATTCTGCATAAGAATGGGTTAATTCCCACTCCATCCCACTGGCTCTTCACCCACTGCCTGTAATCACTCAAAATGAAACCAGTACTCGCACTTCACATTTGCTCAGTGTTTGATCCCTCTTTCCCTTGCTAATTGGAGTTCATAATAGATCAATATATATATTAAAAGAAGAAAGAGCAGACACATCCACTGCAGTGTTGAGAACAGGCAAACACAGCCAGCCTTTCTGGAGGAAAACCACATCCCTGTCTCCTATGCAATAAACCAGCAAACTGCTGCCATGCACTGAAATCAATACCCGGAGAGACTCGTGTTGTGATTCGTCTTAATTAGAACCAAACCAAACCCCCCCCCCGATTCCGCACCCCCCAACCCCCCCCAGGCCTTGTGTGATGAATGCTGTTAGAGCTGCTCTCAGGCTGAGGAGATGAAGGCATCCTGAAGTGGGTGGGCTGGTGGGTCTGGTGCTGCTGTGTCCCATGGGATAGGTGCTGATAGCCCCAGCACCTCCCCACACCAGGGTGAAGGTGTGGGAAACAGGGTTAAAAAGGAGGTTGGGACATGTGGGGGGCCTGCTCTCCTCTCTCCTTGCATTGGGGTGAAGAGCAGGAGCATCCACAGGGCTGAGCTTAGCTTCCTAAAATGGGGGAAATCTGGAAATGGACCAAGCCCCATCCCTCCCATCTGTTTCAGGGTTTTTTCGGAGTAGTCTGAAACTAGAGAGACCTCACGCAGCCCCTTCTCTCCTCCAGCGCCTCAGTTTCCCTTCTCAGTCCTTTTTCCCTCTGTTTGTTCAGGAATCATCTCTACGGTCAGTAACAGACTGCTCCAGCCTGAAATGGGGCTTCTGCTGTCAAAACCCCAGTTGTGCCCTCAAAAATACCCCTGCTGCTGCTGGCTGAGAGAACAGGAGCCCTCCTGGCCTGCAGCATTGCACTCTCAAGGCCAGGGGACCCAGTAAGCATCGTGCCTGCAACCTGGCTGGACCCCGAGGGTCTGCCCATGCAGCAGAGCCCCAGCCCTGCCCAGTAACCCAGCCAGGAGGAGCTGGTGCTTGAGGAGGTGACAACATTGAGATGAATTCCTCGTGACTCCGAGCATGGGGGTTTCCACTCAACGCAGCCTGGAAATTGATGCATCAGATGATAACGATTGGCTTTGGAGATGGAGAAACTTGATTTTTTCCTTTGGAACTTCACCTGAAGCAAGGTTTCGATTTGCCAATGGAAAACCCAACACATAAATCAAACATATACTCACCCATCAAAGGAATCCAAGGAACCCTGCTCCAGAGGGTGCTGCCTACGCTGTTAGGAGTGGGGTCAGGATGCACCCGCATCCGCAGTGGTACTCAGGGCTGGTCTCATGGCCAGACACCAGAGCTCGTGAAGCTCTCACTGCCAGCCTGGGCTCAGCCTGTGGGGCCATGGACATTCCTCAGCCGCTGTGAATCCAGGCCTTAGTTCTTTCCTGGCAAATAAATACAAGGAACCCCCCCACACACACACACATACACCCCCCCAGCAGCGTCCCAGTCATTACAAAGAGGTTTTAGCACATCTCAATTTGCATTAATTAAATCATCAGGGAAGTTGGTTGAGTAAATGAGGGGTTTTTTAAGCAGCAGCAGATGCTGTGGCGGGCTGGAGCTGGTAACTCCAGTTTGCAGCCTGTGTGAGCGGTGGGACGGGGAGGGATCTGCGGGAATCTGGATCTGCTGGAGGGAAGGAGCCGCCAGCAGGACAAACAGGGATGAGGAGGATGGGAAGAGGACTCAGCTCTGAGAAACCAAGTGCGGGTCCATGGTGATATTTGGGATTTCAGCCCCGAGCCAGCAGCATGGAAAGCTCTGGAGCCGAAGCCCGGTTGAAGTACAGAGGTTGCTCTGCAGAGATAAGCTGTGGGGAAGAGGAATGCGCCCATTGAGAGCACAGCCATGGAGCAGGCATGGCTGTGAGGGGAATACAAATGGGCAGCAGGTTCTTGTTATCAGTTTTAAAGCCACCGGGTTTAATATTAAAGCAGCTCAGACATGGAGATGCTCCCCTGGGAGTAAACCCATTCCAGTACAGAACCTTCCAGGCAGGGGACCTGCGGGTGGGTGCCCCCCTGCCATAACAGGGTTGGTGTTTCCTTCCCACTTCCCTGAGAAGCAACCCCCCTTTGTGGATAAAGCACAAGGCACGGATGGATTAAACCCTCGCTGGTTCACGTTCAGAACTGAGCTGCATTGTGAGGACACAGCAACCAAGAGCTGGTGCTGGTGGCAGAGCCCATACCAGGCTAACCCATAACTCCTCTGCAGCACAGGCAAGACCAGAGCAGCCCGAGCCACCCCGGGGATCTCCCCTCTGGTCGCAGGGAATGATGCTCTGTCTCTGCCCATGGCTGGCCTGGGAAACACTGGCTCCGGCAGAGCTGCCCCAGCCCCTTTCTTTCCAACTTCCCATCAACACAATCCAAACAAGCTGGGATGTGGGGAGCTCCTTCCTTGTGCGCTACACCACAGGCTTGTGCTGCGTCCTTCAGGCACACTGCCTCTGGCCTTCGGGCTGGAGCACATAATGGGGATGTGGCAAGAGGATCCTGACTGAAGAGGTGGCTTTGGGCTGGATTTTAAAGCAGATGCGGTCAGTGAAGTTGGGAAATGCTCAGAGAGGGCTCCTGCACCACCACATCCCAAGGGAGCCGAGCAGGGCCAATGGTGTCTGCCCTGCCCAGGGGACCCAGGGGGTTCTCAGACTCTCCTCTTTCTTCTGGCAATGTCTTCCTCCAGAGCACAATTAGGGACAGGTCCTGGGTGCAGAAGGCAGCTATGGAGCAGGGAGCAACAGGGGCAGGCAGAGGGAACCTGCCCAGTTCTTCAGTTGCTCACACTGGGATGGGAACAAGCGGCTGCGAGCCTGAGGGATAATGGATGTCAGAGGCACCCTCTGAGCACAGTTCCTGCGCTCTGAGCCTCTGCATAAGAGTCTTGTAGAATTCATAGCCTGTCTCAGCTGTGCCATGGCAGGGCCGCTCCCCGGTAGCTGCCAGCACAGATCCTGGCCATGCTCATTCAAGGAGGAAAATGGGATTTGATTTCTGCACCAGTCACTGTCTCTCAGTGTTAAAATGGGATCTGATGAGCTCTGTCCATCCCCCAAGGCTGCCCACATGACTCATCACATACATCATCCCTGCACGTCCCCAGCCCACCCTCAGCATCTCAGCAGAGCAGTCCTGAGGCTTCGGGGCTGCATGCCCCAGCCTGCTCCCAGGGCTACACATGTGCTGTTCTAGGTGTAAAACAACTCAAACAGATAAATCTGGAAGCCTCAAAAGCGTTGTTTTCTTCATGGTCCTGTTCACAGCAGTCCTTTGTGTCACTGAGAGAAGAGGAGACATTAGAGGATGATCCTTCTGCCGCTGCACCGAGAGCTGTGTCCTTCCCCTGAGGCCATCCTGGAGCATCAAACAAGGAGGACGCAAACAGTTCAGCACCAGTGAGTGAGGTGCTGCTTTTCCATTCCCCTTCGCTCCCCCGGAGAAAGGCTTTGCCGGGACTCACGTCACCCACTGTCACTGCCCGGTGCTCCCCAGCAGGAATGCCATGCTGGCAGCAGTGGGGACAGTGACAAAGCAGATGATGTGCCAGGAGCCTGGGTGTTCCCAGGGGCAGCACCTCCCGTCACGGTGCCAACGAGGACCTGGGGCAGCATCTCTGGTGGGGTAAATCCGTGCAGCTCCACCCTTTTGTCGGGATGGCTGAGGATTGGACTCCCCCTTACAAAGTGCCCGTCGCTCCAACACCTCCAGTGTTACCCAGGAATGTGCCGTAGGCATTTCCACAGCGCCTTATTCCCACCACCACCACGCGTCTGTCTGCAGCAGCACTGAAAAACCATGACCGGGGGCAGCTGTCCCCATCCCTGTCCCCCCCGCACCCGGCGATGCTGAGGACTGGGAGGACACTGCAGGGCTGGGGTGGCACTGGGGATGTGTGAGCAAAGGGTCAGTGTGGGGCCGAGCATCCACGGGAGGACACCGGAAGACGGGGCGCTGCACACACACCCCCCCCCCCAGTGCAGAACTACACCGCCCAGTATGCACCAGGCCCTGGGACTACACCTCCCAGTATCCCCAGCAGAACTACAGCTCTCAGCGCTCCCCCCAGCGCCGCCAGACCCCATCGCAGCCTCCAGTGCTCCCCCAGGTCCCAGTGCCTCCCTCCCCAGCGGCTCCCAGTAACCGTCCCAAGGTCCCAGAGCTTCCCCCTGTGTCCCCCATTCCCCCCTCCCCATCCCCTTCCCCCTGTACTCACCCATGCACCGGGTCACAGCTCCCAGCACGCAGCAGCGCGCCCTTCGCTACAGCTCCCGGTGCCCGCAGCGCGGGACGCAGCCCCACTCCTCCCATCGCACCGGTGGCCCCTCCATGGCCGGGACCCTGCCTCTGTCTGCACCCAGCAGGGTTCCTGTCCCCATGTGCCCCCCAGATCCCCAGAGGTGCCCCCGGGATTCCCGCTGCCCGTCCCCAACTTCTCTGTCCTCAGTTAATCCGCTTTCTGCAGCTCAAGCAGCCCTCGGCCCGGTAATCCCCTCCGTGCCCGGGATTAATTCCATGCAGGGCCAGGCCCCGCCGATAAATATCCACAGATTTGGGGAACCCCCACCCGTACCAAGCAGCCCCACTCCGGCTCCCACTGCGCTCCCCTGGGTGCACAGGGAAACTGAGGCACGGGCTGGGCACCGAATGGGGCCCTGGGGCTGCCACTGTGTGTGCCGGCGGGTGCCACCTGCCTGCTGGGGCACGGACAGTGGCCCGACCATTCCCACCAGCACAGCCGCCCCTGGGGGGCCCTTGCCCTGCGTCTCGCCCAGAGCCCGGTCCCCCGCAGGCTGAGGTCAGCCGCGTCACTACATCCACGGGCCCGTCCCGTCTCGCCCGGCCGGCGCGGCCGGGGATGCCAGGGCAGGGCGGGAGCGGCGCGGCGAGCCCCGGCCTGCCCCTGCTGCCCGCGCCAGCTCCCGCAGCGGGGCTCAGCCCCCAGCACCCCACATCGCCCCAGCAAAGCCGCTCCCAGGGGCTGCGCGGGGCCGTCCCGCTCTCGCCTCTGACGGAGCGCTGCAGGACAGGGGTGTGGGGTCCCGCAGGTGGGTCCCACGGGTCCCGGTTCCATGGGCGTCCCCGGGGCAGAGCTGGGGCCGGCTCTGCTGCTGACCGCGTTGCCCCCGCGCTGGACCCGCACGCTGCCGGCTGGGGCGCTCTTCAGGGGATTAACTCCGGCCGCGCTCCCGCTCAGCTCCCGCCGCAGCCGAGAGCTCCCGCAGCCGTGCGCGGACGGGCACTGCGGGAGAGGCGCGGCGGGCGCTGAAGGAACCGCACCCGAGGGCTGAGACCGACGGGACGGGCGCACCCCCGGGTCACCGCGACCGCGGGCGGGCGGCGCAGGGACCCTGCGGAGCTCCCCGCCCTCGGGGTACAACCCCCCCCCCCCCCCCCCCCCCCCCCCACCGCCCGTCCCACGTGGGCGCTCTGCGGGCGGCGGGACGCGGCCAATGGGAATGGCCGTTCCCATTGAGGATGCTCCGCGGGACACGCCCACGCGGGGGCGCGGACAGCCAATGGGAAGCGGATGGGCGGGGCTACGGGGTGAATGTTGTGGTTACGGGAGGAGCGGGACGCGGTGAAACCGATGCGGGCGGGGGGGCAACGCCCGGCCCCGGGGTATGGGACGGGCGGAGCGGGGCGCGGGGGCTCGCAGGCAGCGGGGCACGGGCGCGGGGCGGGCAGGCACGAGCGGTGCAGGCAGCTGGGGTTTTGCGCAGGCAGCAGCCGGAGGCCCAAGAGACAGGCGGACAACGGGGGGGACACGGACCCCCAGGTCCCCGTCCCCCCCCCCTCGGCCGGGGCTGCGCGGAGCCTCCCGCAGCGGCAGCGGAGAGAGCCCGGCACGGCGGCTGCTCCGCCGCCTGCCCCAGCCGGGGATGCAGCCCGGAGCCGCGGGGAGCCTCGTGTCGAGACGTCGGGGCACGGCGGCCCGGAGCCCACCGGGGGCTGAGCGTCCGCAAAGGTAACGGGAGCGGGGAGCAGGCAGGTTGGAGCGGGACGGACGATCCGCAGGGAGTGGGAGCTTTTATTCCCAGGATGGGTCTGGAAGGCGGATCCCGCCCTGGGGAGACGCTTGTGGTGACGGGGCCGGTGGTGGCGGGACGGTGACGGCGCGACCTCTCCCCTTCCCCAGGGATTTGAAATTGGGCCAAGTGGTGATGGAAATGTCATTGTCACAGCGCGGGGGCCCAGCTCAGTAACCGCTGCCCTGCGGGGAAGGGAGAGGGACGCGGCTGCGCCGAGCACTGCAGCCCGAGTGGGACGGCGCAGCCTTGGTTGGAGGGGGCAGCAAGAGGACCGTGGGGTTCATCTGCGCTCCCACGGGCTGCAGAGGCCGCAGGACAATACCTGGGGGCCAGGAGCCACCGGCGACCCGCGTGGGGTTTGGGACATTGGCCTTTTGACCAGACTCAGGCCCGATGAGGAGCTGGAGCCACGCGTGAACCTATGCAGACCAGGAAGAAACACATTTTCCTAGCTTTGCTTGCCTCTTGGCTCCTGCTTTTCTTCTTCGGAGGAGACCAACTGCGCCGTTTCGCTTTCTTTTCCGAGAGGAAAGCCGAAGCCCGGAGGAATTGGCCCCGCTGGACAGATCAGTCCCTCCTCAAAAGCTTTGCAGACCCCGAGGAGCTCCAGGGCGATGGGGACCCCTCAGTGCCGTCACCCCGGGAGCGGCGGGCGGCACAGCTGAGCATCTACAAGAACAGCAGATGCCGGATGGAAACCTGCTTTGACTTCTCCAGATGTGAGAAGCACGGCTTCAGAGTGTTCACCTACCCCCGGGACAGAGACCAGCCCATCTCAGAGAGTTACAGCAAGATCCTCACCTCCATTGAGCGCTCTCGCTACTACACCCCGAACCCCGAGGAAGCTTGCCTCTTCATCCTCAGCATCGACACGCTGGACCGCGACCATCTCTCGGGTCAATACATCCATAATGTTGATGAGAAAATCCGTGGCTTCCCGCTGTGGAACGGTGGCCGCAACCACCTCATCTTCAACCTCTACTCGGGCACCTGGCCCAATTACACTGAGGACCTGGGCTTTGACATCGGCCAGGCCATCCTGGCCAAAGCCAGCTTCTACACGGAGAGCTTCAGGCCTGGCTTCGACATCTCCATCCCTCTCTTCCCCAAGGACCACCCTCAGCATGGTGGGGAGAGGGGGTGGTTGTATCAGGACTCGGTCCCCCCAAAGAAGAAATACCTGCTGGTGTTCAAAGGGAAGCGGTACCTGACTGGCATCGGCTCCGGCACCAGGAACGCGCTGCACCACATCCACAACGGGAAGGACATCATCTCGCTCACCACCTGCAAGCACGGCAAGGACTGGGAGAGGCACAAGGACACGCGCTGTGACAAGGATAACCTCAACTATGAAAAGTGAGTCAGAGGTGGGGTGGGAAAGGGGATCTGGTGGGGAGGGCACCCCACTGATGTCCCTGCCTCTCTGCTGGGTGCAGCTGTGCCCGTCCGTGGTGGCTGGATGTCCAGATGTGGGGAGAGAGGAAAGTTTTGGGGACTGCCAATATAATGATGGTTTCATAGCGGGGAGGGGGGCGCTGATTGTTCAGGGCTTCCCTGTTCTGCGTTAAAGTCTGATTAATCTGGCGAGAGCGGCTCTTATCTGCAGTCACTGCAGGCACCTCTAATATGATTTCCCTTTTCCTAGCACTGATGAATGATGCTTTTCTTCTACCCCTTCCACCCTCCCCTAACATAAACATTTCTCTTGGAGATGAGCCTGAAACATACGCCCCACTGGTTCCACTAAAACTCCTGCAAAACTGGTGGGTCCTTGGGCATCCCAGTGTGAGCAGCCCTGAGCTCCCCCAGATATAGAGGGGTGGGGGGACCCCTGCATCCCTCCTCACAGGTGGGATGGTGTGTGATGGACCTTGGCAGGAGAACTGAGGGGGGACAAAGCTTTGTGAGTTTGGGGAGCTCCATGCTGCAGGAATGCACACTGGCTCCTTTCCTCCCTGTCTTGCTGCTTGGGACACGGCGCCAGCTGCCTGGTCCAGGGCTGGCAAACACAGATCCCATCCCAACGGTGACAGGCAGGTCCCTGTCCCGCTGCCTGGGGTCATCCTGCAGCCACCCAGCCAGAGAGCAGATGGGGAGAAGCCGTGTTGGGCGTCATCCTCAAAGCGTCTTAGGAGGTGCCAGGAGGTAAAAGTGGAGCCGGGGCGCTCCCGGCGCTGGGATTAGCAGGGGCTTTGGGGCAGCTCGGGCATCACAGGATGGTGGGAGATGCCACAGACTGGCAGGATGGAGCCCAAGGTCAGCCCCGCAGCATGCCCAGGGGCGGTGGGCTGGGAAATTCCTTTCTGCCCAGCCCAAGTAATCCACTAATGCTGTTTGAAGTGCGGGGAGATATACACCTCTCCCAGGACAGCTTTAGGCAGCAGATAGATGGGGATCACGCGGCACAGGACAGCGTGCTTGTGCGTGACCCCGAGTCCCCACCATCCTGCTTGTGTCCATGGGACACCCAGGAAAAGCCGTCAGCATCTCCACTGTGTCGGGTCTGCTCTGCCCGACCTCACACAGGGATTGATGCCCTCCTGAACCGGGACAAGGTGCCCCCAAAGCCAGGCAGGCTGATGATGGGGACAGGCAAAGTGAGACCCCAGCTACCCCATGGGGATGTCCTTATTTGCCTGGGGCAGCGGGAGCCGATGCAGTGGAGGGGAGTGGAGGACGATCTTGCTGGGAGTCATCACCCTCCTTGTGCCTGGGGGAGGGCTGCCTAAAACAAACCAGTTCTGTGCCTGGATAAAGGGCGGCTTGTAGCAGCGCTGCAGCCCGGCCCTGCTGCGGGCTGCCCCAGCTTTAAAGCCGTCGGAGCAGGTTGGGAAAAGCTCTCCGGAGCTGATGGGTCCTCGGTGGCACCGTGCCTGGCCAGAGCCACGCAGGGGCCGTGGGGAGGGAGCGCAGCGGGCGCCTGTCCCGGCTCCTAACAAAACAAGGAAGCCCTGACGGGGAATTACCCGGAAACCGCAGCGCGTCAGGAGCGAAGTGTTTCCATCGGGAGGCTCTGGCCCCGCAGCCCGGCCGGCGCCAGGCTCCCCACGGCGGCTGCCTGCAATGGGAGGGTGACCGCCGCCGCGCTGCCCCCCCGAGGGCTCCTCTTGCTGCCCACCCAGCCCCGGAGCTGGGAGCAGCCCCATGGACGTGCTGAGGGTCACCACAGGGGTTGGGGCCCCCATGAGCAGGTGGCAGCAGGGCGGCCCCGAGGGTGAGCGCCGGCTGGGGATGTCGCTGCTGTGGTTTCATGGTGAGGAGGGAGATGTCTGGGTCCTGTTTGAGCTGCCCTCACCCTTCTGGCGGATCACTCGGGCAGGAGCTGAGGTGTTAGGGAGGGAGGGTGCGCTAATGGGGCATCCCTTGGAGACACGGGGGTTGTTCATCTGGTGGCAGGTCTTGGTTGTAAACCTGTGTGCCTTGGCACTGGGGACAGTTTCCCACCTCCCAGGGTGCTCCAGCACCCATGGAGGGGGCGCATCCTCAACCCCCAGGCTAGACCCAGCCTCACATCGGCACCACGGGGACACCCTTGCCCTGGGGACCAGCGCATTTCAAGCAGCCCTTCGGCCTCATGCTCACCGCTGCCTGGACCACGCGCGCCCCAGGACTCAGCTGCCCCATCCCTCCCCTTGTGCAGAACAGATGGGGTCTGTCCCAGCCTAGCACTGGATTTTCCGGCCGGCCGCAGCCGCGCCGCTCCCCACCGACCGCACAGAAGGGGCTTTCATGGCCCCACGGTGCGAGCGCGGCCGAGGCGGGGGGGGGCCGCGCTGCCTGCGCCCCGCCGCAGCGCCGCGGGAGGCAGGGCTGGTCCTGCCCTGCAAGTCCGGGCACGGCGCAGGAGCGGCCGCAGTTTCGGGCTTGGGGGTTCAGGCGCCGGCTTTGAGTGTGGTTTCATTGCGGGTGGGTGGAGGGAGCCTTCAAAGGACGCCAGGGTCCTATCCTGACCCCTCCTTTTTCAGCAGTGCACAGGCACATCCCTCCATCGCCCAAGGTGCCTCTGCTTCACTGACCTGGTGGAACAGAGGTTGTTTGGAGCCAAATCAGACCAGATTGATCCTAGCACTGCCCTGGGCTGGCTCCTTCCCCCCGCGCCAGGGATGCTCATCCTTGCTGGGTGCCAGCGCGACCCCAGATGCTCGCGGGTGAGGCCGAGCCTGACTCTCACCCCATCTCCCATCCCAGGTTTGACTATCAAGAGCTGCTGCACAACTCCACCTTCTGCATTGTGCCCCGGGGCAGGCGCTTGGGCTCATTCCGCTTCTTGGAGGCACTGCAGGTACCACGGGGACAGGGAACGCCCCTCCCTGGGTCCGAGGGCTCTGTCCGAGCCTGTGTGGGTTCTGCCGCAGGCTGCCTGCATCCCCGTGCTGTTGAGTGATGGCTGGGAGCTGCCCTTCGCAGAGGCCATCGACTGGGGCAAAGCTGCTGTTGTGGGCAATGAGAGACTGCTCCTGCAGGTACCGTGGCCAGATCCTGCCCCACACCGGACACAAAGGGTCCCCTGCTGTTGATGCCAATGGTGGAGCCCCCGGCCAATCTTGGGGGTGAAACCTCCACAGCTCTCCTGTGGTCTGGAGGAGAGGGGGTCCCACCCCAGCAGCAGCCCTGGAGCATCGCTCAGCTCAGGGAGGGGAGTGTTAAACATCTCAGACCCAAAGCACTTGGGGGTCCTGGGCCAGATCCTGTTCCAGGGAGAGGAGGGGGCAGAGCTGCAGTAGGGCAGTGGCTGAGGGGTGTCCCTTGGGATGGCACGGAGGTGGCAGAGGCAAGGCAGCCCTGCCAGAGGGCTGGGGGACACTGAGGTGAGAAACAAGCTCCCCGTTTCCCCGGCGGCACAGATCCCCTCTGCCGTGCGCTGCATCCCTCCGGAGCGTGTGCTGGCTTTCCAGCAGCAGACCCAGTTCCTGTGGGATGCGTACTTCTCCTCTGTGGACAAGATTGTGCACACCACACTGGAGGTGAGCCCCCGCCTTCGAACTCCCCCCCCCGGCAGCCCCCGGGGTCACAGCCGGGGTGCTGGGAGCATCTCTCCGGCCTCTGGCAGATCGTCAAGGACCGGCTGCTTCAGCACCGCTCCCGTTCCCGCTTCCTCTGGAACGCGCTGCCCGGGGGGCTCCTGGCGCTGCCCGACTTCTCCACACACCTCGGGGACTTCCCCTTCTACCACCTGCAGCGCGGTAGGAGCCTGCTTGCCCCAGCTGAGCACGGCCACCCCAGTGCATGGCACAGCACTTACCCTCTCCCTGCCCTTTTCAGGGTCCAGCCCCTCCAAGAAGTTCACAGCTTTCATCCGAGCGACTTCGATGGGGGGGTCCCCCTCCCAGCCCATCCTCAGGCTCATCCAGGCCGTGTCCGGATCCCAGTACTGCGCCCAGGTAGGGGAGCTGAGCCCCGCACCGCTCCTGAGGATGCGGCAGGAGGGATGGGGCAGGGTCCTGTGGGCTGGGAAGGGTGTGGGTGTGTTAGGGGTGTGATGGGGTGTCTGGGGTGGATGTGGGACCACCTGGGGTTTATTCCGGTCCAAGCTGCCATGAGATGGTTTTGGGGTGAGGGGGGCTGGAGCAGGTCCTGCTGCAGGGCTGGGGATGGCTCAGCCGTGGCCACCAATGCACAGTGATGGGTCAGCCCAGCCAGACACCCCCGGGCATGCTGGTCCTCCCCCTGCAGATCCTGGTGCTGTGGAGCAGCGAAAAGCCTTCACCACCGAGTGAGAAATGGCCCCAGACCACTGTGCCTCTGACTGTTATCCAGGGCAGGAGCAAGGTGAGAAGAGCTGGGGTGATGGCAGGGAGCTGGCACACGGTCGAGGAGCTGGAGTAGTCACCCCATGGCACATCCGAACCTGTCTCCTCTCCCTAGGTCAGTGACCGCTTCTTCCCCTACGCAGCCATCCAGACGGACGCTGTGCTGAGCCTGGACGAGCACACCAGCCTCTCAACCAGTGAGGTGAGGCTGTGGATGCTCATCAGTCACCGCAGGGCTGGCGGGGAGCTGTGTCTGCTGTGCCCATGTCCCCGTGCCCAGGGCACACCTCTAAGGATGAGCCCCCTCCCACAGGTCCCTGCAGGCAGGTGACAGCCTCCCCTGTCCCATGCCAGGTAGACTTTGCCTTTGTGGTGTGGCGCAGCTTCCCTGAGCGCATCGTGGGCTTCCCTGCACAGAGCCACTTCTGGGACACCGAGCAAAGGCGCTGGGGCTACACCTCCAAGTGGACCAACGAGCTCTCCATCATCCTCACCACCGCTGCCTTCTATCACAGGTACCCAGCCGTGGAGGAGCGCTGGTGGTGGTGGGCTTGGCTGCATCCTGCCCCCTCCCTCTCCCTTCCCAGGTATTATCACAGCCTCTTCACCGAGTACCTGCCGGCACGGCTGCGGGAGCTGGTGGACGGCCTGGCCGCCTGCGAGGACCTCCTGATGAACATCCTCGTGGCTGCTGTCACCAAGCTGCCGCCCATTAAGGTGGCCCAGAGGAAGCAGCACAAGGAGGCAGTGCCCCAGCAGGTAGGGCGCAAGGATGGGGATGCAGGGACGCCCCTGGCCGGGGAGCGGAGCCCCTCACTCGCATGGTCTCCTGCCAAGGGGAAGGGCACAGCCGGTGGTCGGCATCTCTCCCAGCAGCAGGACTGCCTGAACCGGTTGGTGGACTGGTTTGGCTACATGCCCCTCGTGTCCTCCCAGCTGCGCCTCGACCCCGTCCTCTTCAAGGACCAGGTCTCCATCCTGCGCAAGAAATACCCACACTTGGATAAACCCTGAGGGATTTGGGTTGGCTCCGGGTGACCCATTCCTGGCACATGGAGCCCTCCCGGCGCAGTTGATTACTGCTAACGGGGTTTTACCCGTTATTGGGTTTTACCAATACAATAAAGGTGGGTGGAGAGGCGGAGGCTTGCCGGTGGCTGTGGGATTTGGGGAGTGGGCTGTACCCACTGGGAGCACTGGTGTGTGGATGCACCAGTGCTGCTTCTGCTGGCAGCCACCCGGGCACCCTGGGAATATCCTGTGTGGCCTCCCAGCCCTCAGCCCCTGGGAAGGGCGAGTCCTTTGGATTCCTGAGGGCAAACAGAGCGATAAGAGGTGAGAGCAGAGCACCTGTGTTCTCCCTTCCCCAGGCTGGGACGGCTCCCCCCACGGCTCCAGGCACCCCATTGCCTTGCAGCGCTGTCCCAAGAAGGCAAAAGGGTTGTGTAAGCTGCCTTCCCACAGCTGAATAGAAACAGGGACCATGAAGCCTGCTGGCCTCCGTGCGGCTGTGGAGCTGTCCCTGTTGCCTTTGCTCCTAGCAGACACCAGAGATAATACCCCGATGCTGCCAAACCCAACATCCCCACCTGCACACCCAGCCCTGTGCTCCAGTTTATTTGCCGCCATAAGAATACCCCCTCAGGACACGAGGGGGCTGTGGGAGGCTCAGTCGCGGGGTGGTTGGCACTCCTGGCAGTCCTGCATCTCCTCAGAGTAGTTCTCCACCTGGATGGTGGTGGCGTGGAAGTGGAAGGTGCCCTGCAGCCGGGAACTGGCCTCCTCCAGCACTTCCTGCGCGCTGGCACCGGCATCTGCGAGGAGCAGGGGAGGGGATGTTGGGGTGAGGGTGAACCCTGACTCCATCCCCGGGACGCGATACTCACTGATGGCGACGTGCACTGAGAGCAGCGGCTGTGCTGCTGTCAGCGCCCAGATGTGGAGGCTGTGCACGGCCTCCACACCCTGCACCGCCAGCAGAGCCTCCCGCACGGCGTTGAAGTCTATCCCCTTGGGGGTGCCTGGGGAGGGAGAGCCCTGAGCCCTGGAGGAACAGTGGCTGTGGCACCCAGGGGTGGCCCTGCACCCAGACCCCCGTGCTTCATCCCTACCCTCCATGAGGACAAGGAGGACATCACGGAGGATGGACAGCGTTGTTCCCAGCACCAGTGCAGAGAAGAGGAAGGTGCAGGCAGGATCCACATACTTGTACTCAGGCTGGAAGGGGTGGGAGAGGGTGAGGCCCCTCTGGCACCATCACCCCATCCCAAATCCCCATTGGCACCTCAGGGCTGGCTGAGGATGCTCTCCCTGTGTCCCTAGCATCCCCTGTACCCCATTAGCCACCCAGACCTTAAAAAAGATGATGTAGGATGCAATAAGGACGCCAACGCTCTGCAGCAGGTCCCCCAAGACGTGGACAAAGGCAGCACGGACGCTGGTGTTGGGCTGCTCACTGGTTGCCCCATGGCTGTGCTGGTGCCCAGTCTGGTGCAGAGCCACCCCCATCCTGCAGGCAGGGCAGCGGTGACATTCCTGGGGGCACTGGGCACGGGGTAGGGGACCGGGAGGGTGAGAGCTGGCCATACATACACGATATTGACGGCCACGGCGCAGGCGGAGGTGATGAGCATCACACCGCCCTCAATGTCGTAGTCATCCGAGAGCAGGCGCTGGACCGCCAGGTAGACCAGGACACCCGTCACCACCCAGATGGAGAGCACGGAGAGCAGGGCCCCCAGGATCTCTGCAGAGAGCCCCCCTCATTGCTGTTTCGCTGCCACCCAAGCCTGAGCACATTCCTGGCCCAGGCAGTACCACGGCTTGGGGTGAGCACCCATCCCTGGGGTTGCTCCCTGCTCCCTGGTGCAGGGGCTTTGCCAGGGCTTCCTATGCCCCCAGGGTTCCCCTTAGGGAGGGCACCCTGGGACGCTCCACGTGCTCCCTGGGGTCTGTGGGAGCTGGACGGCAGCCCAGGGGTGCTGCTGCCCTGTTACCTGCCCGGTGCCAGCCAAAGTTCATGGTTTTGGTGGCGGGCCGTGAGGACACCCAGAGCGCGGAGAGGCTGATCATAATGCTGGCAAAGTCCGTCAGGAGGTGTGCTGCGTCCGTCAGGATGGCCAGGCTGTGCGCCAGGTACCCGCCTGTGGAGAAGGGGCCGTGGGGACACCTGGGTGGCTGGGGGGGGGATCCTACCCGGGGGGGGATCCCACCCTGAGCTGGGCACAGATCGGGTCACCGCATGCTGCAGTGGGGGGGGGGGCACTGGGATGCTTCACCCACTGAAAAGCAATGGGGGGCCCTGTCTGTGTGGAATCAGAGCAAGAGGTGCTGCAGGCAGGCACTTGGGGCGTCCCCATGGTGACCCCCCCGAGCAGACCCTGCGGCCACCACTCACCCACAGCCTCCCCAGCCATGAAGAGGAGGCAGATGCCAGCGGCCAGGTAGAGCCTCCTGCGCGCCTGCTGCTGCTGCCCGCGGGGACCGGCGGCCCCCCGCGTGTGACAGTGCCGGCTGCGCCGCGGCCCCAGCGCCAGCGCGGGGCCCCGGCCCTGCACCGAGCGGTGCCCGTCCACGTGCGCGGCCCCCAGGTAGGACCTGCTGCGGGAGCGGTGCTCAGGGCGCGGGGACCCCCGGCCCGCGCCCCGCCGGAGCCTGCGCGGACCCCGCCTGCAGCCCCGCGCCGGGTCCCGGCCGCACCTACCCCCCTGCGCCCGGGCTCAGCAGGTGCCGCTCCTCCCCGTGCGCTGCCATGGTCCTGCGGCGCGGGTGACCGCGCGTGTGGCCCGTGTGGAGCGCCGGGGTCCCGTGTGCAGAGGGGGCCGGAGCAGGGAGGGCGCTGCCGGGCCGGCCGCAAGGCGGCCCAACCGCTCGCCCCGCGCCCGGGGCGCTGCTCCAGACCCGCTGCGGGGGCCCCTCAGGAGCCGTGCACCGGGGCATGGACGCAGCCCCCGAGGCAAGGGGAGCATGGAGCGTTCCCCTGTGCCCCCGTCCGAAGGCACCCGGTGACCCCCTCCCTGCTCCGCCGGTTCATATCCAGCCGTGTCACCCCCCAGCAGTGGCCCCTGCCCACTGCCCCGGGTGAGGGGCACCGTTTCCCCTGGGGCTGATTGCGCCGCTTTGGGTGCTGCCTCAGTTTCCCCTTCGCCAGGGGCTGAGCAGGAAACTGCCAGCTTAATGCCAAGGCCACCCCCATGCTGGGGAGGACCGGCACAGCCCACAGCATCCTCAGTCCTCTGCCACATCCCCAAGCCTGGGCAAGCACTGGTCCTGGGCATCCCATCAGCAGGAGATAAATCCTGCCAGGTGCTGGCCTGTGACACCCCTGGGCAGGCAGCCAGCACTGCCAGAGGTGCTAATGAGCATGAAAATGAAGTGCTGGACCAGGAAGCATGCCTCTGCTGTGCGGGTGCTGGCAGGGACACCAGCAGTGGCACCGGCTTGGCAAACCCACCTGCATCCCCAGTGCCCATCAAGCCAAGAACAAGAGGCGAAGCAAATAAACGCACCCAAAACACCAGTTTTCTTTACAAAGTACACAAAATTTAAATCTATGACAATTATATACAAAACAAGGAAGATACAAAACGTGCGGAATTGTCCTGTTTGCACCAGTATAGAAAAGTGTCCTGTGCTGAAGCAGGTGCTGGCTTGCAAGGCCACCAGACCCCATGGTGCTGCCCCCCTGTCCCGAGTCCCGTCGACGGGCATCCTGCACCCGCGACGTTCCTCCCATGCTGGCAACGCCACTGTGGCTACTGAGGAGCTACAATGGGAGGGAACGGAGGGATCAAAGGGGGTCCCACCCCCCCAGAGCTCCCCCATAGGCTCTTGAGGGTCCTGGGAAGGTGGGGTCAGCAGTGCCACCTCTTACCCATCACTGTTCTTTCAGGTGCCGCATCCTCCTCCACCTCTTCTTCCTCCCCATCAAAGTATTCTTCGTCTTCCTCAGCTGCAAACAAGTGGCCAAATGTCACCATAGAGCCATGGGAAAGGTGCTGGGTGCCATCAGGGTGCTGGTAAAGGGGCTCTGGGGTTGAGGACTGGTTTACCAGAGTCAAAGTCCAAGGTGCGGACTGCCTCAGTGAGATGCTCCAGGCTCACTGAGAAGGCATCCATGCTCTCATAGCCCTGTTCGATCTTCTCCAGTCTGTCACCCTTGGAGGCCTCCACGATCCTGGGCAGGGAGAATGTGGTCATGTCCCACCCTGCCCCTTGCCAATCTGGGGGACCATGGGGCTGGAGCATCCCCACAGTTGCCACCAGGGTACCACTGGCAAAGCCTCCCCACAGCCAAAACCTGCCCAGCTGCAGGACTGAGCATCCCCAAACCTTCCCCAATTTGGGCACTTACGTTTTAATGAGCTGCTTGGCGTTCTGTGGGGAGCAAGAGGAGAGAAGAGTGAAGCCACGTGGCAGCCACCAGGATGTCCCCAAGCCAGTGGGACCCCATAGGAGCACCAGTAGGGAGGTTTGGGGGTCTCACCATGAGGAAGGCAGCTCCCCCTGTCTCCTCCATGGCCTGCACAGCCGTCTCCACCAGCCGACTTGACTTCTCCAGCTGCTCCTTGTACTGGCGGATGAGGTCCTGGATGAAGCCCGTCTTGTGGCGCTGCTCACGGCTGATGCGCTGCAGCAGCTCCGACTTCTTCTCCTCTAGCAGCGCTGCCAAGGCATCGAAGCGAGTGCACAGCTCCCGCTTGGCCGCATCGCTGTTCTCCTGCGGGGACAAGGGGCGAGGGATGCCACGTTTCCCTCAGCACCAGCAGCATCCCAGAGGCTTGCCTAGTCCATGGGGTCCAGTTCCCTCCCAGCCAACCCAAATGGGTTGAGGTTTCACCCCTGTGTTTCGGAGGGCTCCTTTTCTCCCTTTCCTCACCTCAGTGCTCTGGCACAAGTCCTCCAGCTGGGAGATGATTGTCTGGATCCGGTCGTTCCCTGCCACCAGCATGGAGATGCAGTTGTTCAGCTCGGTCTGGGCAGGGATGGATGGACAGAAACAACTTGAACCCCAGTGGGGATGGGGACATGCCCAGCCCCAGCTCCGCTCCCCCCACATCTCCCACAAGCCACGACCACTCTAAATATAGTCTGTCTCCTGGGCAAAGTCACACGGGGGCTATTAATACCAAGTGAGCAGGTCCCGGTGCTATTTGTGGCTGCCCCAGCTCAGCACATTGCCACGGGACAAGCTGTGTTCCCTGCATTCCCCCTCGACTGCCCCCATGGCACCTTCTGGCCCTGGAAGATGGTTTGCAGGGGGGCAACTTCGCAGTCTTTGTGGGCACCGAAGACTTTGCACATGGAGCACGTGGGGACCTCACAAGTGACGCAATAGATGTTTATCCGCTCGTCCTCGTGCTCCTTGCACATGGGGTGCTCTCCCTTCTTCAGCGGCCTGCTGGAGAGAGAAGCACAGCCACGGTGACATCCCCATCATGGTGACATCTCCACTGGGGTGACATCCCCATTGCAGTCACATATCCACATGATGATGTCCCGCCCCATCTCTCCACCATCCCCACTGTGGTGATGTCCCCACTGGTGCTGCACAGCCACCCCAAAGCCAGGTCCCCAGGAAAGAGGACAGATGCTGGCATAACCCCACACTTGTTCCTTCAGGAACCTCTGTGCTTCCATAAGCCCCACGCCCAGTGAATCCCAGTTTAAACCAGTGTGGCACTGGGCATAGCAGCAGCCGGCACCGGTGAGCGGAGGGGTCCTGGGGCCCCGCTCCAGGCGTGCTGCACAAGTGTCTAATTTTAGCCTTGGGCTGCCGGGATTGACCGTTGTCGCTCAATATGTGACTGGGGTGGGGGCACCAAGAAACCCCTGGGGGGAGCCCAGCCAATGGCTGCAGCTAAAGCGTCCCCTCTGCAGCAAGGGGGGACATGGGGACAAGCTGAGCCGCAGGAGAAACCAGAGGCCAGCCCCCCAAGCCCCCCGGCCGGCGCAGGCACCTGCCCTGGGCCATCATCCCCATGGCTCTCAAACAATATTTACAGCGGTTCAGGGAGCTTGGCCGGGGCCGCTGCTCCCCCTCGAGATCCTGTGACCCTCCTTCCCCTCCCAGCTGCACTCTTCTACTGAACGCCCCCCCCCCAGCTGTCCCTCTGCCCCTTATCAGCCAGCAGCACCCGCTGTCACGCACAGAGCTTGGATTTGTCCCCCACACCTCCTGCCTCCCACCAAACACCTCGGCCACGGAGCGCCGCAGGGGCAGAGCCTGCCAGGGACCCACTGCTCCCTTGAGCTGCCCAGAGACCCAAATCCCACTGGACAGGGGGAGGAGGATTTGGGTTGGTGGGGGAGGATTTGGGTCAAGAGGAGGAAGATTTGGGTCAGGGACCACCGGGCCAGCAGAAATCCCCCCCCAGCTTCTCCCCAAGATGCAATCTCCCGCAGTCTCAGTGACGGTGCTGGGGCTCAGGAGCTGGGCATCCCCACGTCCGTGTCCCCATCTCCCCGTGTCCCCACTGGGGCAAGGCACAAGCAAACAGCCACAACCACCCCATGCCTACCTGGAGCACTCCTGCTTGTAGATGTCGATGATGTTCTCCACCAGCAGGTTCCTCTGCAGTCCGTAGACACCGTGACGGTCCAGCAGCACCTCATGGCGGCACGATGGGCACCGGAACCGGCCCCCCGAAATCACACTGCCCCGGCTCTGCCAATAGGGGTTGGCAGCCTGGGAGACACATATTGAGGTGTCCATGAGCATCCCCACAGCACCATGAGCATCCCCGAAGCGCCGTGAGCATCCCCACAGCACCACAGCACCCAGACTTGGGGGGGGAAAGGGCGCAGGCACCCCCCTCTCACCTGGAAGACATCGTTGGCACACTTGCGGCAGAGGTTGTGCTGGCAGGGCAGGATCACCACCGGCTTGCTGAACATCTCCAGGCAGATGGGGCAGATGAGCTGCTTCTCCAGGCTCTCCATGGGGTTGCCATCCCGCAGGATGCCGGCTTGGAAATCCATCGGCACAGTGGTGGCTGCTCTTGCCTGCACTCGGCTGTCGGTAGCACCCCTCATCCCGCTATTTATGAGTGAGTTCCCAGTCACGCCAGCGCCGGGTCGGGTGTCCGGGGAAGCATCAGCACCTGTCACATGGGACTGAGCCATCGGGATGCCACCGGGCGGTAAACAAGCAGAGGACAGGCTGTACGGGAGGCCCTGCCCGGCTGCGGCTGCTGGCAAACCTACCCCAGAGCAGGGGGGAAATGGGGCCAGGCTTGGCTGCACATCCCCAGGGGTGGCAGGGCCGGATCCTGGGGCTGGGTCCCACAGCAGCATTGGGGTGGAGGCAAGAAGGGGTGAAAAACAGCCCTGTGGTCATTAAGACGTTGTGATGGTGCCAGGAATGGGACAGAGCTGGGCCAGAGGCAGCAGGGGGTGACTTATACAGAGCATCTCCCTTTGCACCCCCAAAATGCGACCGCTCCTGGGGTGCAAAAGCAGCCTCATTGCGGTGCTGAGGCAGTGCTTGGAGGAGAAAGGCAGCACCAGGGAGATGCAGACCCCATGCCTGGCACATGCAGCAGGTTCCCCCCCTTCCTATCCCAGGCAGGGACTGGGAGGCTCTTCTGTATTCCCTGGATTCCTCTATGTTCTTCTGTATCATGCAGAGGGGGCTATAGGATGCCCCCCTGTGCTACCGCGCGCTGCCATGACCTCTGCTTGGTTGCAAAACCTGACCCAGAAACAGCCCCTCAGGACCGGCACCCGGCGCACATGGCTGCTGCAGTGATAAACACGGTGTCGTGCCAAGTGCCAGCGCCGGCCCACAGCAGACCTGTAAATACCCCGCATGAGGAGCCAGGGGTCCTGCACTGTTGCCTTTGGGTCATGCTGGTGGGGGAACAGGGCAATGAGGGGTAGTGGCTGCTGCTGCACCTACAGTGATGGCGGGCAGGAGGGAACGGGTGCTGGGGTGCATGAGTGCATGGGTACAAGGGTGCATGGGTACATGGGTGAATGGGTGTCTGGGTACATGGGTACAAGGGTTCATGGGTACATGGGTACATGGGTACAAGGGTTCATGGGTACATGGGTACACGGGTACACGGGTACATGGGTACAAGGGTGCCTGGGTACATGGCTGCATGAGTACATGGCTACATGGGTACATGGGTGCACGGGTGCCTGGTTACAAGGGTGCATGGGTACACGAGTGCATGGGTACATGAGTGCATGGGTGCATGAGTGCATGGGTACATCTGTAGAAGGGTGCAAGGGTAGGTAGTGCACAGTTGCATGAGTACACAAGGATCATGGGTGCACGGGTGTAGGGGTTCATGGGTGCAGGATGCATTGGTACATGGATGAACAGGGTCAGGAGTGCATGGGTGCAGGGGTTCATAAGTACATAGGTGTAGGTGTGCAGGGATGCATGGGTGCAGGGATCCATAAGTACATAGGTGTAGGAGGGCAGGGATGCACGGGTGCAGGGGTTCATAAGTACGTAGGTGTAGGTGTGCAGGGATGCGTGGGTGCAGGGATCCATAAGTACATAGGTGTAGGAGGGCAGGGACGCACGGGTGCAGGGGTTCATAAGTACGTAGGTGTAGGTGTGCAGGGATGCGTGGGTGCAGGGATCCATAAGTACATAGGTGTAGGAGGGCAGGGATGCACGGGTGCAGGGGTTCATAAGTACGTAGGTGTAGGTGTGCAGGGATGCGTGGGTGCAGGGATCCATAAGTACATAGGTGTAGGAGGGCAGGGATGCACGGGTGCAGGGGTTCATAAGTACGTAGGTGTAGGTGTGCAGGGATGCATGGGTGCAGGGATCCATAAGTACATAGGTGTAGGAGGGCAGGGATGCACGGGTGCAGGGGTTCATAAGTACGTAGGTGTAGGTGTGCAGGGATGCGTGGGTGCAGGGGTTCATGGGTGCAAGGTACACAAGTGCATGGGTGCACAGAGCCTGTTTTGGCTGCAGCCAGCCCCCTCCTAGGGCAGGGCAGCCCCGCAGTTGTTTTGGGTGCTCCTTCCGGGCAGGCTCACGTGTCATCAAGTGACTGTGCTGGGACCAGCCAAGCACATCTTGCAAAACTGTCCCGCTTAAGGCACTTGGAGCTCCTCCAGGCAGGAGCTGGCACCAAGCAGGGCTGGCGGGCACTGCATGGCAGTGTGGGAGATGGCTGCTGGCTACAGGCAGGAGTGGGGCACCCGTATGCGCACCCTCCCCACACCGACAAGCTGGCCCTGCCAGGGGGTGGCATTGATTACCTAATTGCTTCTGGACTCAGTTAAGGGAATTCATTGTAATGGAGGGGTTGCCATGTCCTAATCAGCCTTCAGAACCCACGAGGGGCTTGTTGCCCCCTCACTGGCTCGGGGCAGCCTAAGCGGGGGCCTGAAAACTGATCAGCACCAGGCTTGTTCCCAATGGATCTGGGAGCAGCATGGGAGTGTTTTGCTCCCGTGACAGTGTATCTGAATGGATTCCACTTGGCTCCCACAAGGCTCCTAGCAGTGGATGGCCCTGGCTTCCTCCCCCCCCCGGCGATGGCTGGGCAACGAAGGGCTGGTGGAGACAGCGGGGCCATGGCAGCAGTGCTGCACCCCCAGTTCCTCTTCATGGGGGGCACTTAGAGCCTGCGGAGAAAGAGACCGTGGCAGAGAGTGGGGACAGTGCGGGACAGGGTGGGATAGAGCAGGATAGCACGGGATAGAGCAGGATAGAGTGGGACAGAGCAGCATAGAGTGGGATAGTGTGGGACAGAGCAGGATAGTGTGGGACAGAGCAGGATAGTGCGGGATAGAGCAGGATAGAGCCAGATAGTGAGGAACAGAGTGGGATAGAGCAGGATAGAGTGGGACAGTGCGAGACAGAGCAGGATAGAATGGGATAGTGTGGGAGAGAGAGGGACAGTGCAGAACAGAGAGGGATAGTGTGGAACAGAGCCGGATAGTGTGGGATAGTGCAGGACAGAGCAGGATAGTGCAGGATAGAGTGGGATAGTGTGGGACAGAGTGGGATAGAGCAGGATAGTGTGGGATAGAGCGGGGTAGTGCGGGATAGAGCGGGATAGTGTGGGATAGAGTGGGATAGTGCCAGACAGAGCAGCATAGTGCAGGACAGAGCGGGATGGTGTGGGACAGAGCAGAATAGCATGGGATAGAGCGGGATAGCGTGGGATAGAGTGGGGTAGTGTGGGATAGAGTGGGATAGAGCAGGATAGAGTGGGATAGTGCAGGATAGAGTGGGATAGTGCCAGACAGAGCGGCATAGTGCGGGACAGAGCGGGATGGTGTGGGACAGAGCAGAATAGCATGGGATAGAGCGGGATAGCGTGGGATAGAGTGGGGTAGTGCGGGATAGAGTGGGATAGAGCAGGATAGAGTGGGACAGTGCGAGACAGAGCAGGATAGAATGGGATAGTGTGGGAGAGAGAGGGACAGTGCAGAACAGAGAGGGATAGTGTGGAACAGAGCCGGATAGTGTGGGATAGTGCAGGACAGAGCAGGATAGTGCAGGATAGAGTGGGATAGTGTGGGACAGAGTGGGATAGAGCAGGATAGTGTGGGATAGAGCGGGGTAGTGCAGGATAGAGCGGGATAGTGTGGGATAGAGTGGGATAGTGCCAGACAGAGCAGCATAGTGCAGGACAGAGCGGGATGGTGTGGGACAGAGCAGAATAGCATGGGATAGAGCGGGATAGCGTGGGATAGAGTGGGGTAGTGCGGGATAGAGTGGGATAGAGCAGGATAGAGTGGGATAGTGCAGGATAGAGTGGGATAGTGCCAGACAGAGCGGCATAGTGCGGGACAGAGCGGGATGGTGTGGGACAGAGCAGAATAGCATGGGATAGAGCGGGATAGCGTGGGATAGAGTGGGGTAGTGCGGGATAGAGTGGGATAGTGCCAGACAGAGCGGCATAGTGCAGGACAGAGCGGGATGGTGTGGGACAGAGCGGGATGGTGTGGGACAGAGCAGAATAGCGTGGGACAGAGCAGAATAGCGTGGGACAGAGCGGGATAGCGTGGGACAGAGCGGGATAGCGTGGGACAGAGCGGGATAGCGTGGGATAGAGTGGGGTAGTGCGGGATAGAGTGGGATAGAGCAGGATAGAGTGGGATAGAGCAGGATAGAGTGGGATAGTGCCAGACAGAGCGGGATAGCGTGGGACAGAGCGGGATAGCGTGGGACAGAGCGGGATAGCGCGGGATAGAGTGGGGTAGTGCGGGATAGAGTGGGGTAGTGCCAGACAGAGCGGCATAGTGCGGGACAGAGCGGGACGGTGTGGCACAGCGCAGGACACAGCAGAACCCACCGAGACCCCGCGCGGGACAGCCCAAGGCCGGGGGCAACCGAACCGCGTGGGTCTGCACAGACCAATCAGAGGGCGCAGCCGCCGCTAGGGGGCGTGGCCTGATCGGGGGCGTGTCCGCGGCTGCGCAGGTGGGGAGCCCTATAATGGCGGCCGGGTGGCGGCGGCGCGGCAGCTGCGCGGAGGTAACGTTGAGCCCGGCCCGGGGCGGGGGACGGGGCCCGGGGCCCGGGGCCGACACTGAGCCCGAGCGGTCGCTCCCGCGCGTCACCGTTGGGGCCGCACGGGCGGTGCCTCCGCTGCGGGTGTGCGCGAGGCTCTGCGGGGGCCCCGGTCACCGCCGGGGCCGGCGGGGGGCAGCGGCTGCCCCTCGGGCCGCGCCTGGCGGGGTGCAGGCTCCGCTGCCGGCCTCCGCCCCGAGCGGGCGGTGCCTCGGTGGTTGCCCTCCGGAGCCGGGTCCCCTTGGTGCGGGCGGGCTCCCGGTGTGGCGGCGGCTCCAGGGCCTCCCTGCGGGAGCGGGGGGGTGCGGTTTGTTCTGTTGTTGGTGTTGCTAACGCGGCAGGGAAAGCGTTACCGGCTGCGGCAGGCCCGGCCTGTTGGCTTTGCCTGGGCCCATCCCTGCTGCCCGGGTCGCTGCCCTGCGGAGCGGGCGGCGTTTGCCACGCACTGAGGCAAGAGCCGCTGTGGGGGTGAAGGAAGCAGGCAGCAGCCCCGGCGCTTGGTGCAGTGACAGGCTCTGTCTTTAACAGCGCGCAGCAACCGGCCCTTACCCCGGGGGCCGCTTCCTGCTCGTTTTGAGCTGATGTAAAGCACGCTTTTCCTCAGGAGTTATTTGGCTGCTGCTGCGATTACAGATCCTGCGCTTCTCCCCTGCATGGGAGGGGCTTTGGCCCACCACAGCTTAATGTTGAGGCTGTGATCTTAATCTGTGCCTCGCAGGTGCAGGCTCAGTGCAGCTGGTGAGCAGAATGTCATGGTGCTGTCCTCATACGTGTGTACTGCAGTTCTGTGGAGGGTTACAGCGTGTGTGTGGTGCTACCCTGAGGCTGATGATTCCTTTTTTTCTCTCTTTTTTTTCTTTTTTTCTTTTTTCTTTTTTTTTTTCCTTAAAGAAAAACAAGTTCCTAAAGCAGTGGACATACTTGAACAGGCTCTTTTGATGTGTTTCCTATTGCCTGCTTTACTGACATAAAGAGAATTCCATTTATCACTGGCGGTGTCACAAACCCTTTTAGTTGTGCTTTATTTGTGTTGTGTTTTGCTCTGTTTGCCCAGTGGTAACTGCCTGGCGAAGCCTTTTTCCCCCTGTCTATAGTCAGTGTCCCTTTTCGGTTTGGTTGTGTGAAGGTGGTGGTGGTGTGGTTTTGGTTTCTGCTCTTGCAGGGAAGTGTGTAGAGAGGGTCATGAACCTACAGCAGTGTTTGGCGGCTTTTGTTTTGGTGTGTGTCTCACTTTACTTACAGAGCAATATCTTAACTTATGTCCTTGCCCTGTTGAGCAGAAGTGAAAGTCAGATGCAGGGCACAGGCTTCTGCAATCAGTTACCCTTTAAACCTACTGCAGCCATAGACTCCTCAATCAGAGGAGACTTGGTGAAAAATCATAGTAATAGTAATAAAATAGTAATAAAAACCAGAAGCAGTCCAGAGCATCTGCTTGTCCTGGTATCAGTGGAAGAATACAATGATTAAATTACAGCAGAAACATTCATTTCCACAGTCATCTCCATAACAGGCAGTGTTAATCAGATCTGTTACTGCTTGCCCACAGGCTTCAACTAGAACTTCTCCTTGCTCTTCCAGGCGTCGATGGAGAGCATGGTACCATACTGTTATTCTTGCAGATGCTCACAGAAGACACTGAGAGAAAGGAGCAGGAGTATATGGGATAGTCCTGTCTCAGTGCAATGCAAGTCTGGGTTTGAAGTGTTGCCACCTTGAAAACTGGGCTGTATTTGAAATGTTCATAGTCCCAGCAAAATGATGTAATTTCACTTTTCACTAGTCTGTACAGTGCAGGTTTAGGTACAGCTTTACAGAGAGCTTTTGGAGTGTTTCAGCACTTGGATGCAGCATCAGTGTAATGCTCAGAGGCACTCTCCTGTTAGTGGCAGGATTTTGGTAGGCCTCATATTGCTGCACCAAACCACATAGGGGAAAATACAGCCTAGTTCTTGTTCATAAGTTTTAGTTCTGTGGGTTTTTCCCCCCTTCCCCAGAACCCTTGGTCTTGAAGATGGTGAGTAGCCAGCCTAAGTACGATCTAATACGAGAGGTTGGTCGTGGCAGTTATGGTGTGGTGTACGAAGCAGTCGTCAGGAAGACCTCTGCACGGGTCGCGGTGAAAAAGATTCGGTGCCATGCTCCAGAGAACGTGGAACTAGCTCTGCGTGAGTTCTGGGCACTTAGCAGTATCAAGAGCCAGCATCCCAACGTCATTCACCTGGAGGAGTGCATCTTGCAGAAAGATGGTATGGTGCAGAAGATGTCCCATGGCTCCAGTTCCTCCCTTTATTTACAGGTACATGAAGCTGAGGTAATGGGGTGAAAGTAATGATTCTGAACATGTAGCTGGGAGGGAAGGAGGTGGGTAGCTAAGATCTCTGGGGTATCCATAGTTAGGAGAGGGTATTGTCTGCACTGTTTACACCCCAAAATAATTACATCTTTTTAAGAGAGCCTGACTCTTGAACAGTTGCCTGTACATTGTCATGTGAAGCCAGTGCCACTCCAGAAGACTCTGGGGGGAGGTTAAATGCAAATCTGCTGTGATAATTTGAGGAAGCACCACAGGTAAAGCACAAGGGAGGTGCAGGCTGTTGTATTCCTCAGTGGAAGGCCTGCTGCAGGGTTAGTGAACAGATATGCCTTGGGAGACTGCTCTGAAGAATTTCTTAATCTTGAATGTCCTTGGAAGAGGAAGTAACAGGCTTGATTTAGGAAGCGAACACTTCAGATTCTTTCGGAAATGATCAGTTGGCAGCATATGGTGAGCCATTTTCTGGTTTTGAGTAACTATTAATATCTTCAAAGAGAGGTAGAGGTGTGATAAATAAGGGAATAAATTTCACTCCCCTTATTTGGCTACTGAAAGCGTTAAGTTTGAAGATGCGGATTGTAGAAGAATAAGCAGCTCTGGATAGACTTTGAAAGATAACAAGGGAATGAATCTGATTAAGGAGCTGCCCCAACTCTAAGTCATCCCCTGGCAGGTATTTATGTCTCTGGTTTAAAAAGTCATGAGCTTGCTCAGTGTTTATTGTGTCATCCCCAGTCAGCTTTTATCATTTCAGTTTCTGTCGTCATTCTTGCATGTCTAATGTAGGGCCTTTTGTTGGTGAGCATTCATCTGATAGCCCTTCACGGCTGTCCAGGTCCGAGTGCTCTATGAGCCTGAGAAAGAGGATTCTTGCCTTTGTAAACTTGCTGTAGCTTGGTAGTTGTTACTGACCTGCTTTCATGAAGGGATTAGGGTAAAATAATACTGGCCAGCTCATGTGGGAGATATTGGTGCCTTACCTTCCTAATCCTTAGTGGGTCTGTGAGAGATGTGGACACTTGTACAGAGAGAAACTTTAAACCCCCCCAGGGTGGAAGGTGGGGAAGAGCTTCCAGGTCACCTGCAGCATTGGCTTTTGATGGTAGCGCCTGTTAACAATGCAGCGCGTTAATCTCACCCATGTCAGGTGCAAGCTGTACAGAGCAGAGAGGAGGGGAAGGCAGAGCTGACGCTGATGAGGCATGAATAGCATGTGCTGAAATAGAGAAAACCAGATCTTGCTTGGCTGCCCTCTACTCTCCCCACCCCAGGTGGGGGAAGTAGTGCATTACAGAGCTGCACTGGTGTAGTGTGTGAGGAGGCTGCCTGGGGAAAGGGATATTGGTGTCTCCTGAAGGACTGTGGGGCAGATGCTTAGCTGATGTCAGCTGAACTAAGTCAGTGAAGTGAGAGTCCTAAACCAGCCTGATCTTGTGGTGCTTTTCAGCTGGTGCAGATACGGTAGTGGAGTCTTAATACTGAGCTAAGATGCAATTCCAGCTTCTGTAAAGTTGTGGGGGGAAGAGATGTGGCTTGGTGTTCACTTGGCCGAGGGGACACCCTGCTGCCCTGTGATACCTTCATCTCAGTTACTGACTGTAGACCTTAGGTTGTTTTCTAGTTCTAACCTGGATTTACTGTTTTAAGTTGGTCCGGTTTGGGCAGTTGTTGTGCTTGCAATTAGATAGTTATAAATTGCTAGGAATTTCGCTCTTGGATGGAAAAGGTCACTTCTTGAAAGCACTTTAAAATGTTGCTCTACACATTAATAGCTACCTCAGTTTTTGCAAGCCTGTCGGAGTTATGTTTGGTTTCGTATACATTGGTTGCTAGTAACAAATAATTGCGAGACTTCCATCAGGACTTACCTGCTGCTTAGAGCCACCCCAGGGGAGTTGAAGAGGCAAATGTGAACTTGTGTAGATGGGATTAGTAAAACTGATTGCTGGGTTTACTTTGCTTTTTGTTTGAAGCAGCTGTTAGAACTGGCTGCTCCGGCTACTCACTGCTTATGTTCTAGAAAACAGCTAATGGATTATGATGGTGGGAGAGCTGTTACTGCAGCAGCTGTGCTTGTAGATTAGCATTCTCCTGAGGGAAGGGATCCTGTGTTAATGCTTGCTAGGATACATTCCTGTGGAAGGAATGGAGAGCAGTCTTTAAAAACCTGTTGTGGAGTGGGCAAGCCCTTGGCACTATTCATTTGCTTGTTAAGACTTTGTTTATACATTAAAGTTGTTGACCAAATGGGTGGGACAGGCTTTGTTGGGCAGGGACACTGGCCAGCTGGAGCAGATGGGAGTGCAATGGCCACTGAGTGTCTTTCAGAGTAGTTATCTGGGTCTAGCTGCAGCTTCTGGGCAGGAGCATGAGCTTGATATGCGTTGTCTGCATGAAAATGAGGAGGCTGTCAAACACTGCGACTTTTAGGGTTTTAAATCAGAAATTTGGCATGAATTTTTCTTTTCACCAGTTGAAGTATTTTTCTCTCTGGACTATTGAGAGGAGGATCCAAACTTCACGCGTTTTTCCATCATATCTTTGCATTCTTGTGATCATCAGGTAGTTATGATATTTCTTTTCCTTGTTGCAGCTTGTAGAGACCTCATTAAAAGGAGAAATAGCCTTTGACCCCAGGAGTGTTTATTACCTCTGGTTTGTAATGGATTTCTGTGATGGAGGAGACATGAACGAGTATCTGTTGTCCAGAAAGCCAAACCGCAAGACCAACACCAGCTTCATGCTTCAGCTCAGCAGCGCCCTGGCATTCCTGCACAAAAATCAGATTATTCATCGTGATCTCAAACCTGACAATATTCTGATCTCTCAGAGCAGGATGGATGCAAGTGACTTGGAGCCTACCCTGAAAGTGGCTGATTTTGGGCTGAGTAAAGTATGCTCAGCCTCAGGGCAGAATGCTGAAGAACCAGTCAATGTAAATAAGTGTTTTCTATCAACTGCATGTGGGACTGACTTCTATATGGCCCCTGAGGTCTGGGAAGGACACTACACTGCCAAAGCAGACATCTTTGCACTGGGGATTATAATCTGGGCAATGCTGGAAAGAATCACGTTTATAGATACAGAAACAAAGAAAGAACTTCTGGGGAGTTACGTGAAGCAGGGGACAGCAATCGTGCCCGTTGGAGAGGCCCTCCTGGAGAACCCAAAAATGGAGCTGCTCATCCCCGTGAAGAAAAAGTCCATGAATGCTCAAATGAAACGGCTGCTGAAGGAGATGCTGGCTGCCAATCCCCAGGACCGCCCCGACGCCTTTGAGCTGGAGCTTCGATTAGTCAACATAGCTTTTAAGGACAGCAGCTGGGACACGTGACGGGGCCCCAGTTGTGTGCGTGTGTCCTGATAGAGCTGCTTCTCACTGAACTGATAGTGCAACTTAACAGCAGTAAAAGAAATGAGCCTGAACTCCAACCTGCAGGCTGTAGTTTCTACCAAATGAATCTCTTTTGAGCCTCATGATATGAGTGTTGAGGTGGCTGTTGTGCATTGATGTGTATAATACCAGGATGTTACACGCAAGTGTAAGATGTGACAGTGTTTGTCGGTGTATGCTGACAGTGGGATGTCTTAAGAGTTGAGACTTCTAGCACTATGTCATGGGGTATTTCGTACATTCCAGTTTCCTATATGAGTATTAGGAACTCTAATGGAAAAAAGATTTGCATGCTGGTAGTGCAAATCTTCAAACTTTGTAAAGTAATTCTGTGTATATGTTTATGTATATGAGTGACTGGGAGTGTATGCCACTTAAATTATTTGGTGTGGGTCTGCATGATTGGGGTCTGCTAGAAAACAAGGTGAAGATAGACGAGAAGCATTCCTCCTCCTTCAGGCCTGAATAACTTGATTATTTATTTTTGTTATCTAATGTCAAAGAGAGGGTCTGAGACTTGACAAAGAGAAATTACAATGCAAGGAGCTCAGCAGTTCTCAAAGTGCTGATGTGGCTACACTGAGCACTTACAGCTTCATGAGCTTGTCACTGAGGGAGTCAGAACCATATGCAATTGGGTGCTAGCACATTGCCTTGCTCATTAATCATTCAATTTTGCTTTCTCCTAGTGATCAAACACTTGATTGATCAGTTAATCTACACTTTCACACATGCTCTGTACTCTCATATCTATAATTCAATAACACTTTGAGGATTTATAAAGAGAGTACTTTGGGCTTAGCTTATGGAAAGTGGATGAGGGAATCCAGCAGCATGGAGTGTTCTTTTTGAGATTCTTAAAGATATGGTGGTGGTTTTCCCATTAACTGGATCTGGCTAGTGATAATGGTCAGGGCCTCTTCCTTTCTGGCACTACCTCTAAGGTGGTAGTGAGGAGGAGATAAAGGCATGACTATTTGTCTTGTAGCATACGCCTGTTCAGTAACCAGTATGTGAGAGGTATCTCCCATTTGTGTGGCAACCTTGGCTCTTTTTTTTCAGTTAGCTTTCTTCCTTTTAAAGAAGTAATGTTTATGTAAAAGCACAGATGGGGAGAGGTAGCTTTGAAGTAGTTGAAAGGCTGCTTATCCTCAGCTGTTGTTCCACAGAAGCAGACTGATATGCTAAGAGAGGACTATGACATCTCTCATCAGTTTGACCTTTTGGAGAAAAGTAGAGTCTTCAAGAATTGCCTTTAAAGCAACAACAAAGGCCAATTCTCTTCACAAGATCAACCTAGACCTGAAAACTGTTGTATTTCCCTGTGTAATTTACTTCTCGGATATGTTCCCTCTTAGTGCTGTGAGAGCAGTTCTGATTGATCATTGTGTATCCTGCCTAAAACATAACTTTTTGTTCTTCCAGAAGCAAAGGATTCTGATTCTGCCAAACTTCGAAGGCTTCACAGAGTACAAATGGCTCATACCTGCTGGTGTATAGAGCCGGTGGCAGTTACTTAGGGAGCCTTAGTCCTTAGTTCTTGTTATTTTGCTTCACTACACCTTAGCTTCACTTCACAACCTGAACTTGCCATAAACAGTGATTCTCAGATGATACACTTTGCTGTCTCAAAGCAATGTTTGTTTAGAAGATGCTATAGGAGCAACTTTAAGAAGACTGCAGTGGAGTTCCAATGTAAATGGGTAGCGATGGAGAGGTGGCTGCATCATACTGAGGACACAGCCTGTTGCCTCTGTAGGTGTCCCAGTGTTGCTCCTTCCCTGCCGAGAGCTTAGTCTGTAGAAGATTTGGAGCCTGTGAATAACCATCAGGAGAGATCTGTTTTTTTCTTATGCTCTGCAAACAGATGTGTGAGTGCTCATTTTAACCGAGTTCAGTACAACTGAAGCCTGGGCTTGTTAATGAAAGGAAAACAGACTGCTCGCTGTCCGTGCCAACACTATTTCACACTACTTACATTTATCTCAGCATGGGCATTCGATGAATAGAGTTTGTAGAGGGCATAGGATTTTGCCATGTTGAACTTGGGAGCTTTTTAGAAATACATTGCCAACTTCCTCCTCTTCCCCCCCAGAAGTCAGAATCAGCTGTTAGCTTGAAGTATGCATTTACTACACAGTAAGACTTAACTTTCTCCTTAAGGTGCTTTGCAAATTATCTGATTCTCTTGAAGTATTTCAGAAGCTGAACACTGAATATGCTGCCTGCAGTGCAGCAAGGAGTGAATGGCACAGGAAATGGATGTTTTGACTTCCCAAGTGTTTCTTTGCACTGATGGCCACTTTAAAGCGTGGGGGTAGCTGAAATCCCCCTCATGGTGCTTTGCCTCGCTGTGGAGTGTTTCCTTGGTCAACACTGAATGGTAGTCCTTGAGTCTGTGTTCTATTTGGTTTTTGTTGTCTGGGGTCTTTGTTTTACAGCCTTTGATAAATCACATTGCTGTAGCAACTCTGGAGTTCCTCACCAGCGTGACACAAAGTCAGGAGACTTCTTCAGCACTTGGAAAAGATTTCTTTTTCAAATCTTTCTTTAAAAACTGTAAAATATATTTTACAAAGCATTTATAATGAGGAAAATTGTGCAATTTCAGTTCATGACTGTTTTTGAAATAAAACTTGATTTTCAATGAAGTTGTTGAACTTTATCCAGAGAAATGCTTTCTTCTCAGTCAGGGCAGTGTCCTCTGGCTGTCGGCAGAGCTGCCCAGGAGTTTGTTTGCTGTTCTTAGGGCAGAAGTAAGCTGTAGCACTTCACAGTCATCCTGTAGGTTATCCTCAGCTTACAGAAGATGCTAGGTTGGTTAATAGCTGTGCCAATCATCTTCTTGGGGTAGTAGCAGTGCCAGACTTCAACTGATGTGTGATGTGCAGCTGGAGGAGTTGACAGTGAGGCTGAATGCAGGTGAAAACAGTCTGGCTCCAGACCACCTGAGGTGTGCCATACCCGTGTGGACCCTGTGCTTTCTGCTGAGCTCTTTTAAGCATCAGAATGCTGTTCTTGTGGCTGTACCTCATCTCCAAAGAGGAGATTAAAGACAAAAAGCACGATTCTTGCATCCAGTACGTACTTGAAGTTATTAGAAACACATTGAGTACCACCATGGGCTGTAAGCAGATCTGCTGCTGGTACTACTGAGGATGCAAATAGATGCTGCCGCTGTCCTGGTGCTGGAGTGAGTCTTTCTTCTCTAGCTCCTGTGTGTGCTGGGGCAGGATTTCACCCAGAAAGCCCAAAGCCCTTGTTCTGTGGGTGAAAGCTGTTGCACCACAGGCCCCTGTGCAGAGGGCTGATGGTGAATGTATGCTCTGCCCTGTTTTTCTCTGGCACTCCTGGACCAAGTGCTGCTGGCTTTGGCTGGAGCTGGTGGTTGGGACCTCAGCCAGGGGTAAATAGTTGTAGGTTTGTGAGGGACAGTGGCCTGCTGGTCTTGTGTGCCCTGAGGAACCTTAGGGTGCAGCTCAGGAACCACCGTTACTTGGGCATAATGCAAAAATGTAGCTGTGTTTTGCATGTTTGTTGTGCGTGTAACTCCATCTGGCAGCTGAAGATCAGAAGGAAGGTAAAATCTGTGGGCTGGGATAAGAACAGCTTAATAACTAAAATAAGGCATACTAGTAATGAGGAAAAGGGAAATAAGAGAGATCAAACAAAACAACCCCAACTAACAGCAGTGATGCACAATCCCATTCCTCAGCACCCCCTGACCCATACCCAGCCTGACTTGAGCAGCGATCCAACTCCCCCCAGTTTCTATATTGGGCATGAGATGCTATGGGATGGAGCATCCCTTTGGCTAGTTCAGTGTCCTGACTCTGCTCCCTCCTGGCTTCTTGTGCTCCTCCTCACTGGCAGAGCATGAGACTGAAAAGACAGCTAAATCATTGGTGTTACCAGTGTTGTTCTCAGACTGAAGCTGAAAACACAGCCCTGCACCAGCTGCTAGGCAGAAAATGAACTTGGTTACAGCTGAAATCAGGATAATGTATTAATTAACATTGGGACAAAGGGAATAGAGCAACCAGGGGATGCTGCAAACCGGTTGGTCCTGCCATTTCTTATCCCTGCAACAAACCCAAGCCCAGCCACGTGGGCCATGCTCTTGCATCGTCACCTGCAGATTCCTGTGTATGCTGGTGCCAGAAATAGGCGGATTCCCCACTTGGCAGGATCTGTATTAGAAGATAAGTACCTTAATTAAAGGAGAAAGTCACACCTTGGATTAGTTGGAAGAGGGGACTTTAAATGCAAACACAAGCGAAGTTCCTCCCCCCCCCCAAACGAAGGAGCCTAAGCCTTGAACTGCATCTGCTCCGTGGCCGGGAGGGAGGGCAGAAATCTGCAAGGAAGTGCCCTGGTGCAGAAACTGGATGTAGCCAGGGCTCAAATAACCCAAACTCTGCCTTGTGTTCCTCCTTGTGCAGAATCCTGCCCCATCTCGCCTGGCCCATTGCCTTGGGCAGGTCCTTGCTGGGCGATCCAGGGCTTGGGCGCTCGCCTTGGCTCTGGTTTGGCTTTGTGTTTGGCTTCAAGGCGATGCAAACTGCAGCGTAATGGCAGATGTTGCTCTGGGGTCGAGATAAGGCTGCAGTCCTACCCGTCCCCCCCTTGGAAAGCTGCCCTGGCTTCGGAGAAACAGCTTTGCCCCCCCTGTGCCATAGCTGCCGGGCAGACGCGCTCCGGTGGCCTTTGGACTGCGGGCAGCACAAATGGGTGACTTTGTGTGGCTGTTCCCTTTGCTCCGCGGATGTTCCGCAGACGCTTCCATGGCGTGCTGCTTGTTAGGAATTCCTTATCTTTGCCGTGGTTTGTGCGGTGGGCGCGGAGCTGGAGTGTGAAAACACCGACTGCTGAACGGGCACTGCGGGTTTAGTTTCCTCTGTGGTTGGAGGGAGCTGCGTATGCAAAGCGCAGTTTCTATTAAGTGCCGTGAGGGAGGAGGGCTGCAGTGCCGTGCCAGGAGCTGTGCAGTGTCTGCGCTGTCCGGGGAGCGGGAGGAGGTGGAGGGACGGGACTTGAGCTGCCGCAGGTCTCCTCTCTGGCTCCATAAGCGTACTGGGGGGGCTGCGTGCTCCCGTGAGCTCGCGGACCACGGAGAAGTGAGCTGGAGGATGAGGCAGCACCCGCGCTGCAGGAGGAGCTGCAGCCCAGCCCATGCGCTTGTGGAATCCCTTTGTTCCCACGTGAATGTGCGGAGTATTTGGCTGCCTGAAGGAAAAAGGAACTGCATCGGGGCTGCAGTTTGTGAGGAGGGGCCTGGGCTGAGCCGCGGCGCTGAGCTGAGCTGCCCGGCGGTGGATGGAGCTGTTCTCTTTGGGGCTGCCCCATATTTGCTTTCTCCTGAGGGGGGAGGACTGCTGCCAAAGCTGCAGCTGCGCAGAGGCCTCTTCAATCTGCAGGCTTTCAGATAGATGCAGCCTAAAAGCCTTTGCAGGTCCCTTGCAGCAGGCAGTGGGTTCAGCGCAGATGCTCACCGCTGACACTGGGGATGCCGCCCTCAGTCCTGGCGCCTTCCTCCATCTCTGTCCTCGGGGTCATGGTTCTGACCTTTTTGCTCTGCAGCCATTGCCTGCCATGGGGCTCTGAAGCCCCAGCTGGTGGGTTTGAACAAGGAGCCCTGTGTTCCCTCGGGCCCTGCTGCTGCCTCCTTCCTACTTGTGGGTGGCTGCCTTAGGGCAGTGATGGTTTCAGGGCTGTTCACGCCCATAGGAGCCATTGGTACTTTTACACTTGTGCAGCAAGCCTGCTGCTCCTGCCTGCAGGAGTGCCTTGCAGCCACCCAGCTCCCGTGGGCTGCTCTCCGGCCATTTGCATGGAGCTGGGAGCACGAAGGGCTTTTTGTGCAATGTGGAAGCAAAGCAGCAGGCAGCAGCAGGTGGCTGCTGTTGGGTGCTGCAGCCCTGCCTGCACGTGGTCGGGGGGAGTTAAAGTGGGGGTTTACAGTTCTCTTTTTAGAGGAGAAATGCATCTGGAAGGGGTTGAACAGGGGCGGGTTTGTCCCTGCCTTGAGGGGGCCCGCAGGAGCAGGGCTGTGTCATCGGGACCTGGAAGAAGAAGAAGAAGGAATCTCTTTGAGGGCTTCCTCAGCCTCCTCTCACCCTCTGCAAGGTTGGAGGGTTCTTTACCGGCGGTGGCTGGGTTGTGCCCAGGGTTGCTTTGCCTGCCTGGTACCTTGCTTGCTTCCCAGTGAGCTGCGAGGGACGCAGAGCCCCACTGCAGAGCAGAGAGCACCTTGTGAGAGCTCCGAGTCATCTGAAAGGAGAACAAGGGACTCTGAGCATCCCCGTGACCAAGAAAAGCCACCCGGAGGCTGGTAAATTGGGTAAACCCCTTCCTAGAAGTCAAAGTGACAGAACCCCCATTTGCGTCCCCAGGGGAAGCAGGAGCTGCCTGGGATGCTGATGCCAGGAAGCGCCCCTCAAATCATCCCTTGTTGTATCCTAAAGGGAATGTGCTTTGCCTAAATGAACCAGTTCAGCTGTGCTCTGAGGAGGAGCTGGAGAAGAGAGCAGTTGCTCTGGAACAGGGGCAGGCGTTTGGTAGGAGCATCCCATGGGAACACTCTGCATCCGCCGGAGAAAGGGGAATATGAGGCTGCTCTTACTCACTTGTGGCTTTCCCGTTATTCCTGCTCAGATAATAAAACCTGTTCTGATAAGCAGTGATTCATGTTGTCTGGAGTTCAGAATAGGTCCTCTCCCGTGTGGGAACGTGGATGCCCCTCTTCCTGTGGCAGATCCTGGGGCTGCTGCTGGTTTCTCCATCAGTTGCCCCATCCTTTTCCGGTTTTCCTCTGGAGGTGGTTGGATTTGCTCTGGTATGGCCGAATCGCGCGCACAGAGCCTGAGTACTGCTGGAGGGGGCAGCTCCCTGCGCTGCTCCTCTCCAGGTTTATTACAATGGAATAGGTCCTGTCCCTTCCTTGCTTTTCCTGGGGTTTTTCCCAGTGTCTGCAGAGCCTGGACGAGCCCTGGCTGCTCCCGTCCTGCTCAGCCTCTCGTTTAGCCTATTTTCATCAGCCCAGGAGTCCTGGCACTGGTGCTGTCACACAGGGAAGTGCTGGATGCAGGCCCAGTTCCCAGCGCTGCTCACATCCCAGTTCCTGAGCAGCAGCACCACATGGAGGAGCTGGGATGGTCCCAGTTGGTCCAGAGCCAAATGCCCGGGCTGGGCAGCGCTCTCCATCCATACCAGCTGCGAGAGCTGGAGGGAGCCCGCGTATCCCCCACCGGGCCACCGCAGCACCACGTTCGCAGCCCCCCAGGCAGGAGCTGGGGACAGGGGGGTGCCCCTGGGAGCCCCCAGCCCTGGGCAGGGGTAAAAATAGCCCCTGGGCCCGCTCCAGCCCATTGTGGCTTCCTGCGATTGACAGCGCTTCCCGGGGAGGGGGAACCGGAGGCAGGAACTTGCCCGGTTCGTATTGACCCTTTCGCCACCAGAGAAAGTGCCAGAAGGACCTTTCCTCCCTCCTCCTCCCTCCCTGGATGGGGCAGGATCCTGGGGAGGGGGACCGGATCCGCACCCAGCATCTTGGGGTGGATACTGCAAGATACCTTCAGCAGGAGGAACTGCTGAAGTGGACGTGGTTTCTCTGTCCCATTCTTGATGCGCTGTGTGCTGGGGAGGGACAAAGAGACTCAGTCCTGCCTGGGAGGAGGCAGAGACCTCTGCTGCGGATCCCAGAATCCTGGCCAGGCTCCTACAAGGAGGTGGCAGGAGGAGGAGGAGAGCTGCAGAGGTGAGCTGGGGCTGCAGGGGTGATGCTGGGTGGGCTCCAGGGTGTGAAAGCTGTGGCTGGGGCACAGGGCTGGCAAGGTGCGCTCCTGCTGCTGCGGCTGGGCTGGCAGGGGTTAATGGGGTGGCTCCTCCTCAGCCTCTGTAAGAGGCTCCTGCCTGCTCCGGGATCAGTTCGCTGTGGCCGGTAGAGGAGCGGGAGCTGAGCTAGAAGAGTGTCCTCACATCCCCGCCCTGCATCCCTGTGGTGGCTCAGGAGCTGAGCAAGAACAGAGCATCCCGCACCCCATCACTGCATCCCCGTGTGGGCTCAGGTGAGTGGGAGCATCCTCCACCTGCCGAGCGCAGGTGCTGGGCACGATCCTGGTGCGGTGCAGGGCACTGGGCTCGCTGGCTCTGCCAAGGCAAAGCTGGAAGGTGATGGGGCTGTGCTGGGGGCACCTTCCCTTGAGCTGCAGTGGATCTCTGCCCAGCAGTGGGGAGCACGGGACCGGACAAGCCACGTGCCTCAGTTTCCCTCTCTGTACAGGGGTGGATGCGGTGGTGGAGTTGAGCAGGCAGAGGGCTCCCGGGCTGTTGGCTCTCCAGTGATCCCGCTCTGCCCGGCCCCATGTCCCTGCTGTCCCCTGGAGAGGCTGCGAGGCTGGGTCGCTGTTGGCAATGGGCTGGCTCTCCATGAGCATTTAGGTCTCTTATGCTCAGTGAACCCATCTGCTTTGGGCACTTACAAACCCAGGCCCAGGCTCCAGACCCCCTTCCTCTGGCACCCACCGCTGGATCCACAGTCTGGACCTGCACAGATACTTGGGCACAGCTGAGCAAGGACTGCAGTGACAGGACGAGGGGTAACGGGTTCAAACTTCAACAGGGGAAGTTTAGATTGGATATGAGGAAGAAATTCTTTCCTGTAAGGGTGGTGAGGCACTGGAATGGGTTGCCCGGGGAAGCTGTGAATGCTCCATCGCTGGCGGTGTTCAAGGCCAGGTTGGACAGAGCCTTGGGTGCCATGGTTTAGTGGGAATTGGATGAGCTTAAGGCCCTTTCCAACCCAAACCATTTGTGATTCTCTCACGCCCCAGGGCTGATAAAGCCCCTTTGCTCCATGCCCGCCCTCACTGAGCAGGAGATGCCTCCGCCTGGCTTCAGGGAGCACAGCACGGAGACCCCAGAGCATCCTGCAGCCCCTGCGCCAGTGCCACCACGCAGGGGCCCAGCCAGGGCAGCTCAACAGCTCTCCTGTGCCCGGGCTTTGTTCTCCTGTCCCTGCCCTCCAAGATAAGGCAGCGGCTCTGCTATTCCTTCCTGTTGGAAGCTGCTCCTGCGGTGCTGGTGAAGCCAACAGATGCTCAGCACTTCTCTCTTCCTGCCCATGGATGGTTTGTGCCTGGCTGGCAGAGCTCGCTGCTTGGCCGAAGCATGGGATCAAGGGAACCCCCAGTTCTGCTTCACACCCCCCCCATCCACTGCCTGCCACTGCTGCATCCTCGATGCTGAACCCGGATCTCCTCTATCCTCCCAGGGCCTAATCCAGGAGCCAAGCGGAGCTTTGGGAGCCTCTGCATCAGCAGCACCAGACCCCTCCTCAGCCACTCGGGGGGACGGAACAGAGCAACCGGCGTTCACCTTCAAGGGCTGGGGGCGATGGTGCCCCCGGGCAGCCCCTCTCTTGGTGCCTCCAGCAGCCTTCACCTCATGGTCCCCGGCCAAGGATCCCCCCTGGCCCGGCTGAACCGCGGCCCCGTGTGCCCGCAGGGGCCGGGGGTTGGCGGGGGGCGGACGTGCAGCGCCGTGGAGCGGCTGGAGGCCGACAAGGCCAAGTACGTGAAGTCCCTGCAGGTCATCAGCCGGCGGCAGGAGCCGGCGCTGCGGGGCCGCTCGCCCTGGCTGTGCCCCGGAGCCCAGCGCGCCCTCGGCCGCCAGCAGCGACACGAGTTGTGTCGGAGCCCGGTGCTGCGCCGCGCCGGCGGGAGCCACGTGCTGAGACCCGAGTCCCTCATCATCCACCGGCAGAAACGGGACTGCCCGGACGGGGATAAAGAGAACGCCGAGGGCTCCCGCAGGGACAAGTGCCCCAGCTCGTCCCCGGCACGGGGGCTGGGTGAGGGGCCGCCGGCACCCCAGAGCCCCGAGCCCCCCGTGCCGTGGGTGCCCACAGAGGAGGAGGAGGAAGAGGAGGAGGAGGAGGCGAGGACGCCGGGTGCCAGCAGCGGCGGCGGCATCGTCCCTCTGCCCGGCGGCCCCGTGGCGCAGCCCCCCGGGAAGCCGGCGCTGGCTCTGCGCGCGTCGCTGCCGCTCTCGGAACAGGAGCGGTTCTTCAACTGCTGCGGGCTGGACCGGGCGCTGGTGGAGCTGCTGGGGCGGGAGAGGTTTGTGCCCGCGGACTGGGACAGCGCTCGGGCTCTGCTCCACGGCTCCTGCGAGTCGGAGCCCGGGCAGGCCTCGGAGGGCAGCGATGCGGAGGTGGGGCCGGGTGAGGAGGAGGCGGATGCTCGGATGGGCTCTGCCGTGTCGGTGGTGGAGCGCAACGCCCGCATCATCAAGTGGCTCTATGACTGCCAGCGAGCCGGCGTGGTGGCCCAGGAGCCTACCGTCTAAGGTGGAGGCAGCCCCGGTGTCATCCCCGTTCTGGCGCTACGGAGCCGCTGGCTGAGAGGGCCGCCAGGTCTACCCAGTACCAGGGATGAGTGCACAGAGAAACACCTGGAGGGCAGGTGGGAAAGGGGCTCTGCTGGGGGAGTCTCTCCTTGTCCGCAGGGCTGGGAGGCTGCTGTCCCCGTGCCTGACCCATCTCCATGCTCCCTGTCTCTGCTCATGCCCCGCACCAGCTGGAAGCCGGGGGGGGGGGCAGAGCCCGAGCCCCCCACTGCAGGCAGTGCCCACCCCGCACCAATAGGGGTGCTGGGGCCGGAGCAGCGCTCAATAAACCTGGCTCTGTTTTTATAGGACATCACATGTGGTTCGTGTGGGGCAGAGCTCGGGCTGGCGGGGGCAGACGCAGCTCCCCACCCCGCGGTGGGGCCATGCTGCTCCGGGGCAATAGGGCTCCTGGGGAGGACAAGGGCGAAGCAAGCACCAGGCAGGGCTCGCAGAGAAGGGGGCACCTTGGGGTCTTTAGTGCAGACACGTTGCAGAAACACCGCGGAGCACCCTCGGCTGTGGGCAGGGGCTGCCCTCCGGAGCCGCTGGTGCTGCTGCAGGGTCCCGCTGCCGCATCCTCTTCTACTTGCCCTTGGGAGCGGTTTTATTCCGGATCTCGGCCAGCTTGCCGGCCAGGAAGCCCCAGCGGAAGGCTCCTTCCTCCGGCTCCCGCGGGTCGCTGCCATCGTCACCTGATGGCTCCGCGGGGCTCTCGCCCAGCTCCGGGGAGGACACCTCCTTGTCCAGGCCCGATGCCTGCTGCCACTTGGTAGCAAAGAGATCCCAAAAGCTGGAAGCCTTCTCAGAGGGGGGCGGCTCCGGGGGCGAGGCGGCTAGCGGGCTGGGGAGAGAGCGGGTACGGGGATGTCGGTGTACGGACCCTTCGCACTGCGTCCCACGGTGGCCAGGACTGGCACCCCCAAGGCCCCCCTCCATGCTGGCTTTCCCCCTGCTGCACCCCCTCAGCCCAGCCTCATAAGTGGCAGGAGAGGGGGATGCAGGTGATGGGATGGGGGCATGTGCGGGCTCATGAGCTCCCAGGGGCTGAATCCAGACTCTGGGGTCCCCCCCACTGACGTGCCACTTACTGATCTGCGCAGAGCTCGGCGTTGAGCAGTTGGTGCTCATCCTCGCGGGTGAAGAGGGATGAAAGCGTCCGCCAGCCCCGGGCACCCACCCCCTGCACCTGCAGGGGAGGCAGCACTGCGCTTACGGGGGACCCCTGGGTCTCAGCAGGGCCCCCGCGGCTTCCCCCAGCCCCCTCCTCACCTTCCTCGCTAGCTGGGACACGGGGCTGGGGCCCTCCTCCATCAGCACGGGCGGCTCAGCCATCTCCATCAGCTCAGGCTGGTTCCCCTGCAACGAACCCCCAAAGTGAGGGCAGGAGTGCAGGCAAGGGGAGGGCAGGGCGCTCGGTCACGCCGCTTTGGGAGGATCCAGGCTTGGCGCTGACCTCCCCCCCATACCTCGTCCTGCAGCTCCCCGTCTGCCCGAGCCTCCCCCAGGGTCTGCAGCACTTTGGCCTTGTAGAGCTGCCAGAAGCCCTGGGCCATGGTGAGGGGCTCTGCGGGGCCGGGAGCCGCCGAGTGCTGTGGGCACGGGGGAGGGGGAGGCTGCGCACCCCCGCGCCGCCCCGGCGATCCGGTGGCTTCATTAAACTTTCAGGGGCTCCTTCCAAGCACAAAGGGGAACCTGAGCCCGGCCGGAGCGGGGGCAGCGCGGCAGCAGCCGCTCGCATCACATCCACCCTCCCCCCCCATGCCCCCCGACCCAGCCCCTCAGTGCCCCGTGCCCACAGCGGCCCCGCAGCGCCGGGGCTGCCCCAAGCCCGCAGAGCAGGCGCCGGGGCCTCGCACCCATCGCGCCGTGGGCTCCCATCAATAATGGGTCACCCGGGGCGGCGGACACACGATCGGGGCCGGGACGCGCGGCGCTGAGCCCCGCCCGCATCACGCCGGCGGTGACCCGGGCAGCGCGGGGCGGAGCCCGAGGGCGTGGCCCGCAGACGCACGTCCGCTGGGCGGGCGGGGCCCGGTTCCCGCCATGTCGCCGCGCAATGGCCGCCGCACCGGCGCGCACCGGGCGCGCTCCCTGGCGCGGCAGCTGAAGACGAAGCGGCGCCGGCGCGACCTGGACGAGATCCACCGGGACCTGCGGCCCGAGAACGCGGCGCGGCTGCTGCGGCAGGAGCCGGACCCCGACCTGCCGGGATGCGCGCGGTTCTACTGCCTGCACTGCGCGTGCGTGGGGCGGGGGGGGCTCCAACCCTGCGGGGCAGCTTGTCCCGCTCTCGGGAGGGACCCTGGGGTGGAGCTGCGGGGGTGCTGCCCCGTGGGGAGCCCCCCACAGCGGGAGCGCGCGGGGGCAGCGGGGCCGCCTGACCCCCGCGTTTCGTACCCCTCCAGGCGCTACTTCGTGGACCTGACCAGCATGAAGGAGCACTTCCGGTCCAAGGTGCACAAGAAGAGGTAAAGCGGTGCCTGAGCGGGGCCCCCCGTGGCTCCGTGACCTGCGGCCACCTCCTCGGGGCGCGGAGCGGCGTTGAAAGCCTCACCCCCGCTCCGCGCGCCCCCCCCCCGCAGGCTGAAGCAGCTGCGGGAGGCGCCGTACACGCAGGAGGAGGCCGAGCGTGCCGCTGGGATGGGGTCCTACGTCCCCCCACAGAAGGTGGAAGTGCAGACCCAGGCACTGGAGGAAGAGGTCACTGAGATGGAGGCGTCCAGCTGAGGGGCCACGCGGCTCTGTAGGGTGCCTTTGTCTTCAGCTTTGTGAGAAGAACACGCAGGCAAACGCTGCTCCTGGCAGCGCTGCTACCCACAGCTCTAATGAGGAGGAGGAGCCGGCGAGACCCCAGGTGCCCCCCTCTTCCCAGGGCGGGGGCGGGCCGCTTGTTCCCTCAGTGCTGGTGTGACTGCACACTCATCTCTTTGCTTGTGGAGCGGTTTTAGGCCCCTCTCCTTGGGTCAGCCGTTACCGCAGAGACTCCTCCATTAAAACATGGCAGTGAACAGCCCGGCAGTGTCGAGAGCTCTCTGTGAATGTGCCTGGGGCACAGCCTCTTGTTGGTTGTTCTTCCTGATCGTGCGAAGGGAAATACCGCCAGCCCACAGGAACAGCCTCTTCCCAGTGCCTTGGCTGGCAGCGCAGCTTGTGTGCTGGGCCCCTCGAGGGGAGTGCTCCTGTCCCTTAAAATCCAACGCCTACAAGTGATTCCATCTTCCTGGAGGGCCAGGGCTGCATGTGTGGTGCGATCAGGCTCCCTGGCTCGCATGCATCAGCCTGATGCTGTGATCCTGCTGGTGACGCTGCCTGGCTTTCATGGGGCTTGGTGACAATGTCACCACCCGCTGCAATGTGGGCATCGCTGATGCAGCCCTGGCAGCAAACCCCTCGTGCCAGAGGTTTGTCTCCTGCCGAGCTGTGGTGCCGGGCTGGAGCAGCAGAAAAGCAGAGCAGCAATACAGCTGTGCTCAGCAGGAAAGGGTTTATTTCCATGCAGCCTGCCTGGATTAGTTACCCCAGCTCCGGGGACAGGGAATGGTGCCGCTCTGGGAGGGTTTGGTGGGTGCAGGGGGGGACTGGAAGGAAGCACCTGCCAGGAGGCAGTCACTGACCCCATGGCCCCATCAGCCCCGCTCCCCATTCTTGCAGGTCCCAACCCTCCTTTTGTGTCACTAATGGTGCTCAGCGCTGGTTTCAGTTCCTGCGGGGTTCCACTGGCTGTGGCTGCAAGTGGATGGTGGGGGGCTGCATGTGGCCACCAATGGGGTGGCCCCTGGGCACCTCTTGTTGGTGGGGGAAAGGAAAATGGATGCAGCATCCAGCTCCACCGTCTTGCGTGTTCCATCTCTGGTCCTGTGGCTGCACCCTGGGGTCCTGCAGTGCCTTGGCCCGGGGCTCAGCTGCCTGCTCTGGAGCCAGGATGTGGCTTCTGTGTTCTCCATCGCAGCCAATGAACTGGCTGCCAAAAGCAGGGACAGAGGCACGGACAGAGCCACGTGCGCCCCGGCCCCAGGGCCCTATGCTGCCCGGGCACGGAGGAAGGGCTGAACGTGGCGCAGATGGAAAGATGCCGCAGTTGGCAGCACTGAGGTGGGGGCCAGTGGGTAGAGGGAGACCCTGCCCCCCCCTCAGCGCTGCTGGACCCCTCCTCACAGCTCCGGGGGGGCCTTGCTGGGGTCGGCCATCCTGCGGGCGCTGTAGAAGGAGAGGCAGAGCCCGGCAGCCGCCAGCAGCAGAGCCAGGGGGGTCAGCAGCCGCCCCCCCGGCTCGGCCCCGCGCCCTGCTGCCAGCTGCATCTGCAGGGGAGAGAGGAGAGCAGGGGGGAGCGGAACGTGAGACACAGCCTCGCAACCCCCCGGGACGGAGGGCCTGAGGCCGTGCCCTGAGCATCCCCATAGCACCCAGCTGGGATGTGGGGACAGCTTTGTGGTCCCCCGGGGGGGTCCAGGGGTGCTGTTCCAGTGCCCTGTGCAGCGCTCGCAGGGCTCCGCCAGCAGCACCCTCGCTGCTACCTTGGAGGCAGGATAGGGCCGGGAACGGCTCAGGCCCGGTGGACAGCACAGGGGCCCCTGGGGGCTCCCACCCCCAGCCCTCCCCCCCCCCCCCCGGATCCCTCCTTACCTGGAGCAGGCGGAAGTACCCCGGGGTTAAACGCCTGGGGCGGATGATCATGGCCCGGCCCCAGGCCCCTCGCCCTGACCGCTGCGAGGGGTCCGCGTCCGTCCGCCCCCGCCTGCCCCCACCCCCGGGACGTGCGGCGCGCACCCGGCGAGCGCCGAGCGCTGTCAGCCGCGATCAGCGCCCGCTGCTCCCCCAAGCGCACACGCCGGGGCGGGGGCAGGCGGGCAGCGAGGTGCTGGGGGAGGCCGAGGGCAGCCGTGGGGGGGCCATGACGGGAGAGCCGCGCTGTGCCGCGGGGCAGCCCCCGCCTCGGCTTCCTCACCTGCGAAGGAAGCGGTGGGAATTGTGGCCGGGGTGGCGGTGACCCCAAAGCCCCGGGGCCGAGCGGGGGCTCCCCGCAGGGCTCTGTGGAGCCGAGCCTCGCACCCACAGGGCCGCAGGCTCCCGTGCTGCGGCTCGGCCCTCACCGCATGCCCTGGCCGGGGAGGGGGAGCTGGGGCCGGGGGCGCTCCCCTGAGACGGGCCCGGCTCCCGTTTGACCCCGGGTGTTTGGGCCCTGACTCACCGAGGCGCGCCCGGGCCTCGCCCCGCGGGCCCCGGCTGGGCCGTCCCGGGCCGCAGCGGTGAGCGGCGCTCGTGTGCGCCAATGGGGCCTCCCGGGCGCTGGCGCAGGTGAGGGGCCGCTCCCGCCGCCCGTTCCGGCCCGGCCGCCATGGAGCCCGTGGGCACCTGGGGCCCGGCGCAGTCAGCGGCCTGGCTGCGAGGTGAGCGCCGCGGCTGAGCCGGGCGGGGTTACCCATGGGCTCCTTCCCGTCCCGCACCCCTTGTCCCTGGCGGGATGGCCCCTGGATCCGGCCGGGTTTGGGGGGGGGGGGGGTGTCCCGGCCGTTGTGTCTGGGCTGAGACCACCCGCGCTCGTTGCATGGAGAGGGCGCTCCCAGCAGCCGGGCGTCAGGGGCAGCGGGATGCCGCCGGGGTGCCCTGACACAGCGCGGCCCCGGGCAGGGCTGGACGGCGCGGTGCAGGGGTACCCCTTTGAGACGTGGGGGCTGGCGGGGCCCGACCTGCTGGGGCTGTCGGCCGCGTCGCTGGAGGCGCTGGGAGTGCGGCGCCTGGGGCACCAGGAGCTGCTGCTGGAGGCCGTGGAGCAGCTCCGTGCCCTGGTGAGTGCGGGCGCCCATGGGCGCTGCGGGGCTCCCGCGGTGGGAGGAGGGGTATGGGCGCACCCTGTGTTGGTGGAGGTGGGGGTATGGAAGCTCCCCAGAGACGCCTCCCCCCTGCCCTCCCCCGTGTCCCCGCAGGAAGCGGGGCTGGCGAGCACCAGCTTGCGGACGCTGACGGAGAGGCTGCAGGAGCTGGCGCAGGGCACCCAGAGCTTGGTGCTGGGGGAGCCGCCGGCGGGGGCTGCCCCGCGGCCGCCCTCCCTCGCCCTCCTGGCTCGTGTCGTCGACCTGGTCAGGGCTGCCAAGGGGCTCTTGTCCTGGCTCAACAGGTCTGGGGTGGGTAAGGGCGGCCGTGGGCGCTGGGTGCCCCCCACAGCTGGGGCTGAGCTCTCTGCCCCCCCTTCCCTACCCAGGTACCTCTTCTCCACCCTCAACGACTTTTCGGCCAGCCGGGACATCGTCCCGCTCTGCGCCCAGCTGGCAGAGACGCTGCAGGCGGTGGGTGCCGGGGTGGTTGTGCTGCCCCAAGGCCGTGGTGATGGGCGTGATGCTGCGGTAGGGTAGAGCCAGCCCCTGCTGTCCTATCCCCAAAGCTCTGCCTGATGGAGGGGGGGCAAGGGGGGATGTGGTATACAAGGGGGGTTCCCTGTGGGGCCTCCCCAGCTGGGATGGGATGGGGCTTTGCCATCCTGTCCTGCTCAGCCCCATGTCTTGCCTCCCCAGGACTGTCCTGTGGCCAAGAGGGACAGCCGCATCCTGCAGATTGTAAGTGCTGGGTGAGGCGGGGTTGGCAGGCATGGGGGGCCTAATGCTGCCACAGCCCCTCCTCAGCCCCCGCTGTCACCTGCAGTGCCAGCACATCGTGGGCATCTGTGAGAGCATCGTGGGCTGCAGCCCCCTGGCACTGCTGGACCGCAGGGCTGTGTTGCAGTGGGTGGTGCTGCAGGGCAGTCCCCCGACGTCCCCTGACACCCTAATGCTGCCCCCCAGCCCGTGGGGGAGCCCCCCGACGTCCCCTGACACCCTAACACCACCCTCCGAGCCCCTGGGGAGCACCCCCCAACTCCTCACTGCCCCACTGGTGAGTCCCCACTGCCCCGGTGCCCCCCAGTGCCTGGCATCCCGCTCACAGCTCCCTCCTGTCCCCTCCCAGGGCCTCAAGATCACCTCCACCACCTCCTGCCTGCACTTTGTGTCTGCAGCTACCTCGGAGGTGAGTGAGGGGCTCCCCTTCCCGCTTGTCATCCCACCCTGGCCCTCAGTCAGCCGCTTTTGGCTCCTGCTGTGGGGGTTCCACCCCTCCCAGTCCCAAGCTGGGGGAGGCTGCCTGCGGCTAAGACCGTGTAGCTAAGGGAGCACAGCCTGGCCCGTGGTGGGAGCCCCCCTCTGCACCCAGATCCTATCAGCCAGTGCTGTGCCAGCTCAGGCACTGGTTAACGGTTAACCCCTGCGTGCCGGTTACCCCAGTCCCACCCTGCCTCTGCCCTAGGCCCTGGCTGCCCACAGGGGCCTCATCCTGCCCGGAGATGAGATCGTGCAGGTCAATGAGCAGATTGTGGTGAGCTGGAGAACGCATGGGCACAAGGGTGGTGCTGGTTTCAGCAGTCATGGATGAAGTCATGGATGGGGAGCTGCAGGGCTGAAAGGATCTGAGGGACATGGGGCCTGTGGGTAGAAGGTTTTGGGGGGGACATGAGACCTGCAGCTGGGAGGGTTTGGAGGGGTGGGGGGCAGGAGCTGTGTCCTGCAGAGTGCAGGGGCCATGGCTGGGAAAGGTCTGGGGGTCACAAAAGCCACTGCCTGGGAAGGTTTGGGGGATGCGGGAGCCATGGGCCTGGAGGGTGCATAGGGCTGGGAGGCCATGGGGCAGTGTGGGGCTGTGTCTGCCCCCTGTGGTTCACCAGGCAGTGCGTGCAGGTGGGTTGGACACGCGTCAACCTGGCAAAGAAGCTGCTGGAGAATGAGAGCAGGGTGACGCTGGTGCTGAAGAAGATCCCCCTTGACCTGCCTGGCTCCCCATCCTCTCCCAGGCAGCAGGTGAGTGATGCCAACGCTCCCAGTACAGCCCCAGTGCCACACTGGGCTGTGCTGGGAGCACCGCAGGGATGCCTGGAGCTGGGGCATCTCCCATCACACTGGGGGTCCCTAAAGCTCTGGGGGTCCGTGGTGGGATGGCACCTGGGCCTGACACTCCATCTGCAGCTCCTGGAAGCATTTCTGGATGCTGCAGATTCCACCAGCACCAGAAGCAGTGAGTGCCCAGGCAGCCCCGTATCCCTGACCTCCAGGTGAGCCCGGTCCCCTGGCACCCCAGCTCCTCCAGCCTGGCCACCCTGCAGCTGCATCCAAAGCCCCTTCCCAGCTCTTCCTGGCGGGAGAGGTGCTGGCAGCGCGGCCGCTGCTGCAAGTGTCCTGGGACTCTGCCAGCAGTCTTAAGGAATGGAAAAAAAGCGGCTGTGTTTGTAACTCATTCGCTTGGTAACGTTTTAATGGGGTTGGAACTATATTTAGAGGTGACTTTTCTCCTCTCCCAGAATGGAAAGGCGTGCGTGGAGCCGGTAGCAGGAGCCACCAGGCTGGGCTCTGACCCTGCGGGTGGAGCTGGTGCTGAGCCTCTGCTGCCGTTGCCTCCAGCCCCACTCCTCCTTGGGCAGGGGGAATTGTGGGTGCCCGAGCAAGCGTGGGGCCGGCTGGAGCCCAGTACCGGGACCCCCACAGAGCCCAAGGGGGTTTGCAGCTTAAGGAGCCCTTTTTCCTCCAGCGCTGCTGCTGCTGACTTTGACTCGGGGCCAGACTCTGCACTGGACCCTGTCACGGACGAAGAGGCAGGAGAGGACAAGCAGAACTCGAGGCTGCCCAGAGTGGCTGTGGGGGAGCTGCCAGCACTGCACTATGGTAGGAGGGGAGCACAGGGGGTGTGTGGGGTGCAGCGGTTTCTTCCCGGGGCAGGAAGCTGCAGCCCTGATTGCTGTGTGCAGGTGCTGCAGAGGAGGTGGCGCAGGAGAGTGGTTCCCCACGGGGCACCCTTGCTGCAGAGCTCAGCCCCATGGCAGCCCCGGCGGAGGGGGCTGGGGGTGCAGACCTCAGCCAGCTCCCTCGGGAGGTGAGAACTGGTGGGAGAGGAGCCTTGGGAAGGGGGGGCAGACACTGGGAGGACATCAGTGTGGGACACGCAGGACATGGATGGCACAGCGGGGCGGCAGAATGCCTGTGCTGGGGTGAGCTCTCTGCTGAGGGGAGTGCAAGCTGGGGATGCCTAAGGGGCTGTGGGTACTGCTGGGGGGGGGGAGTGTTGGGGTTATCTAATGCTGCTCTGCCCTCACCCCTCTGCATTGTCCCTAAAGCACTTGTCTCTCTTTCCCCATCCAGGGCAGCCCCCAGAGAGGACACAGACCAAAAGGTGAGCGGGACCCTGCTGGGGCTGGTGTGCACAGGGGCTGGGGGCTCCCCCAGTCTCTGCCTCCTGCTGCCCCTCCCTGCTCTTGACCCCCCCAATGCCCTGGCTGTCAGGAGTGGCGACCAGGCTGAGCCGCCGGCGGGTCTCGTGCCGGGACCTGGGCCGGGTGGACTGCGATGGCTGGCTCCTCAAGAAGAAGGATCACGTTGGCTTCATGGCCCAGAAGTGGAAGCGCTGCTGGTTTGTGCTGAAGGGCCACATGCTTTACTGGTACCACCACCCCAACGTGAGTGGCACCGCCGGGTGTCCTTGGGTTCCTGTCCCCAGCACTCGCACGGGTGCTGGACACAGCTGCCTCCCGTGCAGGATGAGAAGGCTGCAGGACTCATCAACGTGGCCACCTATGACCTGGAGAGCACAAGGGAGCAGAAGAAGAAATAGTGAGTGGGATCTGTCTCACCATGGACCTCCTGGCTGGTGGTGGAAGGGGGCGGGTGATGCTGGCCCAAGGGCACGTGCTGAAGAGGCCTCCTGGGTGCCCCCATGGGCCTGATGGGATCCCTCTGGGGCTGGTGGTGTCCCCACAGGGCTGCAGGAGTGGCCATCTTGCAGCATGGGAGCCTCTGCTCTGAGCAATCTGTGTGTTGTGCTGCTGGTGTTACCTGGGACAAGGATGCGCACCAAAGCAGCTTCAGTGGCAGAGAAAAGCCCGAACTCCAGGGCTGGGTTGGGATGGGGGGCTGTGGTGTGGGAGAGGCTGGACACAAGCTTGGGACCGGCTGTGGTGCTGGGTAACCACAGCAGCAAAGGCAGCGGCCTGCCTGTCCTGCTCCAGCGTGTTCCAGCTCTGCCATCAGAGGTACAAGCCCTTCATCTTCGCTGCAGAAACACTGGCTGATTTGAGCATGTGAGTAACGCACCAGCCAGCACCCACCAGTACTGGTCCCACCACGTGGGGCTGGCCGTGACCTGTCTGTGTGTCCTTTCTTTCCCCAGGTGGGTCAGTCACTTAATAACAGCCAAAACAAAGTACACGCTGGCCCACCAGGTGGTCCCAGACAGGGAGGAAGGTAACCAACCCTTCTCTGGGCGGGAGACAGGGTTGGTTCCCCTGGGGGAGATGGGGACCCTGCGGAGAGGTTCTGGTGGGACAGCCATGCCCAGTCCATCATTCCCATCATCTGGGGGAGATGTGGGAAATGCTCCCTGAGGGGAAGTCTGGGGTGATGCTGAGCCCTGGTGGGGGGCAGCAGGGGCTTCCCACTCCCTCTGCTGTCACTGTCCTCCCCTTTCACCTCCAGACTGCTACAGTGAGACAGAAGCCGAGGACCCCGACGATGAGTCCCCCAGGCCTGGATGTGACCTGGTGAGTTGCCCTGGGGGACACCCTGGGGTGTGGATGGAAGATCCTTGTCTCACCCTGTCTCTCCCTCAGCCAAGGAAAAGGTTGCCAAATGCCCCAGGGAAAGCCCAGCTCCTCCCAGCTGGCAGTGAGCCCGGCAGCCCCCAGCCCTGCACATCCACAGGTGAGTGCTGGGGGTGACATCTGTCACCTTGTGTGTACCCTTTAATCTAAGTTAGGGCCTCCCTTTTGGTGTGCATGTGTGCTGGGGGGGTGCGTAACTTGAGTTGGGATATGTCTGAGTGTGAACCGTGCAGTGTCTTGGGACTCGGGGCAGGGGCAGCACCTTGGGATTTCGGGGCTGCGCTCCTGTTCCACTGCCCCTGTCCTCACCCAGAACCCAGTGGGGAGGACCTCGAGTGCCTGATGCGGTGCCTGCAGCAGGGGGGGGTGTCCCTCATCGGGCGGCAGCAGGTCCTGACGCAGGAGCAGTGCCGCAAGTCCTTCATCCGCCGCAGCAAGAACCCCCAAATCAACGCGAAGGTGCACGCGGTGCGGGCCCTGCAGAGCACGCTCAAGGTGGGAGCCTACGGCCCCCTCACCCCCGGAGCACTCTGCCCATGGGCGGCCACCCCAGAACAACCCCTCCTTCCCAGCAGGCGAAGCTGGCGGAGCTGCAGGCCCTGGAGCAGCTGCTCAGCGATGCCGCCCTCACCTCGGAGAGGTTCTCCCGCTGGAAGGAGGAGCACCAGGAGCTGTACCAGGAGCTGCGGGAGGCCTGGGCAGGGCGGCAGGGCCAGGACAGGGGGCTTGGGTCCGAGCGTGGCCTCCCCCAGGAGGGGGCTGAACCCTGAGCCCACCCCGGCTTCACCCTGGCAGTGCTGTGGGAGCAGAGCGGGTGCTCTGCCCGTGCAGGGGTGCGAGCGGGACATTGGTGACGTTTCCGAAGGCTCAGCCCCCAGCAGGGACCTGCCACAGGAGAAGCGGCTCCCGCTCCATCCCCCTGCCTTGGCTGGGACCTGCGCTGACAGGAGTGACTCTGAAGACGTTTTGCTTTGCCTGCATGTTGGAAAAGGGGCTGCTGAGGACATCGGATGGACCAAGGCTGCAGGTCCCCACTGGGCTTTGGCCTATCCCTTATGCTAACCCTCCATCACTCCACTTTTTTCCCCTCAGTCTCTCCATTTTCCTCTCTCATTACACTTCTATCCTGCTTCCCATCCCTCTCATTCTCAGTATTCCCTTTTCTAGCTCCTTGTGCCATACTTCTCTCTGTACGTTGCCTAGTGTGCCCCAGAAACCAGTTCCCAAAGTGCGAATGTCCAGCCCCTGTTCCCAAGCCTAAAGTGCCAGAACAGGAAGCTGGTGCTGGGCATCACCTGCAGACGGTGAGCTCCGGAACAGTGCCACCACCATGGCGATCCACCCTTGCTTTGTCACCTGAAACTCCATCTGGGTCCTGCCCCCTCAGGTGCCCCAGGACCCAGCTCCCAAAGCGCACACGTGAGCCCCTCCTGCCCTTCCTAAACAGCCAGTGCAGAACTGCTAACCTGAAATAAAGTGGTTTCGTGTAAGGATGCCTGCTGATAGACATGCTGCTGAGCCTCAGCCCGTCTGGAAGCGCTCGCTGGAGAAGGAACGCTCCCAGCTGCTGTAAATGTAAAAACCAAACCTAAGAAGCTCAAAGCCATCAAAAGACTGAAGGAACAGCAGAGGCCAAGAGAAAAATGAATGAGCTCCCTAACAAGTGGCTGTGCCTCAGGTACACCAGGCCCCACCACCCTCCCACATTCCATGGGGAAAGGGGAAAACAACCACCTGGGATAAAGGCAGCCAGAGCACATCTGCACACGTGCAGGATGTTTATGGCTGGTGAAGGGAGCAACCAAGGGAGCAACCCATCTTCAAAGGAGCAACACCGCCTTTTTCCTATAGCCGTAATGGTTACCCTGGTGGGAGGACAAGCTGTGTAGGTACACCGCACATGCTGGAGTGTTCATAGGAAAAGTTGTACCACTTAACCTAAACCCGGCCCCTGCTCCCACAGCTGAGGTGCAGGACCCAAAGCTGCATTGGCTGATGGACTTGCCAGGCCACTCTCTGTCATGTTTGAAAAGCTGTGGCAGACAAAGGCGAAACATCACGCCCATTTCTATGTTTACATACGTATATATGTGGCTGTACTATGAAAGGGTGTGTAAACAACCAGTGGCAAGGGGCTGTTAAATCCCATGGGATGTCAATCCCCATGGGACAGGACATGGGCTAAGGACAATGTCCTGGCCCTAAGGGCCTTTAATGTTTCTCCAGGGTAAAAGGAAAGGTTTCTCTTCCAGCTACTTCAGTGGCTCCCATACACATACGTATGTATAAACATATACTTTATCTGTACGTACGGGTGACGTGGTTTAGTGTGTGGTGTCCCTGCCTGTGGCAGGAAGGTTGGAACTGGATGATCTTAAAGTCCTTTCCAACCCTAACTGTTCTATGCTTCTATCTAAGCATTTAAACACACCTGACATATGCATGAAAGCGTACAAACACGTATAAAATACATCGTCTCTGTCAAACAGGGATGTATGTACACAGCCCCCTGTGCAATGCCTGCTGTTTGCCTCCAGGTGTACTCAGGTTCTAACTCTTCCCCTCTTCCTGCAGTGCTCGGTCCTGTTGCTGGAGGATAAGTTACAGAGCCATAGAATTACATTGAAAAGACCTTTCAGGTCACAAAGTCCGACCCTTACCCCAGCGCTGCCAAGGCCAACACTGACCCATGGCACTGAGGCCTCGTCCACGCGGTGTGTGAACGCCCGCAGGGACGGTGGCTCCAGCCCTGCCCGGGGCAGCAGCTCCGATGCTGAGCCCCCTCTGGGCAAGGAACTGCTGCTCCGCTCCAGCCTGCCTGCAGCGCTCTGCTGCCGCCCCGCCTCCGCGGGAGCAGGACCGGCACCGGGGCAGGGCCTTGTCCCGCTCCCTCCGTTCCTAAGTCACCGAATCGCGGCTGAGGGCACCCCCGGGATCACCGCTGCGCCCCTCCAGGCACGGACCCACGGGTTCACCCCGGTGACGCGGCCGAGCCAAGGCCGGCGCCGGCTGCGGGCCCCGCTGAGGGCTCCGGGCCCCGCCGGTACCGGGCCCGCCCCCCCCCAACGGGTGTACGGGGGGGGTGTCTGCGGTGGCCGCCCGCTGCGTCACGTGACACCGCCGGCCCGGCCCCCCCCCCCCGCTACCCCCCGGGGGGGTGGGAGGGGCCTCGCGGAGAGGAGCGCGCGCGCGCGCGCCAAGGCAGCGTCACGTGACGCCGTCCCGGGACGATGAGGTCAGCGGCCGCGGGTCACGTGATCGCTGCCTACGCGCAGTGGGGCCGGGCGCAGATGGCGGACGCCGAGGCCGAGGCGGCTCCGCGGCCCGAGATGCCGCGGGTGGCGGCGGCGCTGCGGGCGCGGCTGTGGCAGCTGCAGGCGGAGCTCCGCGAGCAGGAGGTGTCGGAGCCCTCGTCCCGCAGCTACTGCCGCGGCTTCTGCCAGGTACGGGGCTCGGGGCCGGGCCGGGCCTTCCGCCGCCCGCCGGAACGGGGATCCCGGTCTGGGGGCGCCGCTCGCTGCCCCCCGCGGCCGCTCCGGGGCTGGGGCGCGTCGCGCCGGGGAGGTCTCTGCGCTCCGGTGGGGCCTCGGGCCGGGACAGCCGGTGGCGGCCGCGGCGCGGTCTTGGCTCCGCTCCTGGACCTTCGCGGTGCTGCCCGTTCCCTTGCGTGCCTGGGGGTCGGAGCTGTGCGCTTGGTGGTGATCGGGGTCTGCCGTGCAGTGAGCGATCCGCGGGGGCTGCGGTGGTGTGAGGGCGCTGGGGGAGCTGCTGCGGGCGGGCGGGTGGTCGTGCCTCGGTACCTGCTTAATGCAGGCCGGGCTGAGGATCGGCAGGGTCTGAATTGAGGCGCTCGCTTCCGGGAGAGGACCTGGATTTGGTTAACATCGCAGTGAGGGAGACAGCTTATTCTTAGATAAATTCTCTCAGTGGCTCATTAGGTTTTGCTTCCACCTCGCCATCATCTGCTGTGAGCTCTATGGCTGAGTAATTGCTGCTAGCTTGGAGAGCTGTCCCTCTTGAACCTGATGAGATAGTGGTTTCTAAAATGAGTAATAAAATCTGGTTTATAAGCTAGCTTAACCAGCTTCATCTGATACAGTTCTCGTGTTTGAATGGAGATTGGCAAAACCGGGTACCAAATGAGGTCAAAAGTACCCTTCTGGTGTGTTATAGATAAGTGACATTCCCCTTCGCAGTCCTGGGTTTTGCAGCTGTAGCTTGTGTACTTTGCCATCCCATTCTGGGAGGATGTGCAGCTCATCACTTGCCGCAACAGAAGGAGTCTATTTGTTAGGTTTCAGAACTCCTGTTTCTCAAGCTGCAGGATGTTGCTGTTGCCTACTGCTGGGTATGGCCCAAGTGAAGCCAACTGTTAAGGTCTGTGATCGTGCATTGACACAGAGCCCAGGATAACGTGTGTGACTTTCTCTCTTGCTCAAATTGCTTCCACTAGCGTTCATTGTATCAGAGCAGATGTTCAACTAAGACTTAGTAGAGGTTCTCAGGATGTTCAACGTGCGCAGACACCCAGTCACTGGATTACTTTGGTAAAGATGAAGCTTTAGAGGTGCTTGATGGAAGACGCTTCTGTTACCTAGAAAGCCAAGCAAAAAACCTTACCAAAGACTGTTGCTCAGAAAACGTGCACCTCTTCAGGCCCTTGTGCTGACGTTAATGGTGGTCTTGCTTTAGAACTCTGTGATAATACGGATAAAAATGACAAGCATCTGTCTCAGTTTGCCATCAGTTCGGGATATTTCTGATTGTTGATACAAGCGATACAGTGGAAAAGGTGAAGTGGTTACTCTGTGGTGTAGAAACTTCAGTTGAGCTCGAATTTGTGATGTTATTGTGCAGTCAAACCGCTGTGTTTAGGATGCACTTTGACATCTTGGTTTCTCCTTCTGTCTGGAGATGTTTGTGACTGTTGCACAGAGGTTGAGAGAGAGAATGTAAAAATAACTTATGGTCTGCCCCTATGAGATTGAAGGAGCTCAACTTAATTCTGTAGTAATGACTTGGAGGGTACCACTGGTGTCTTGTCACAAGCTTGTTAAGCTACAGCAGAATGTGCCTAGAGAGAAGCTGAACTTAATTGGCCTTAAATACAATCTGGGGAAGCAGCTGTGATGAGGGTTGGCATGGATGTGCCATCATCCTGTGTGTACACCTGCAGGAAGGTCCTGAAAGGTGTTTTGTTTGCCATGGAAGTTCCTAAAGTTGCCAGGGCACAACCAAATCAGTGGCTTTCCTATGCTTTGAGCTGCCCGGATGCTCTACATTACTACATGTAAACCCGTGCTGCCATGTGCATCTTTCCAGTAGCTCTTGCTGGGAGTGATGCTGGATGGCATGATTGCCTTGAAGGTCCCTCTCTTTTGAGCAGGGGAGTAACATTGGTGTCCAGGGTAATACAACAGTGAAACTCATGAAGCCTAAATAGTGGCTTGGCTCTGCAATTTTACAGTGTACAAGCATGAATGCTTTGCATATTCGCCTTAGGAAAAACCTGTTTGTTGGGGAGCTCCGTGTGAGCACTGTGTGTGTGAGCTTGTGCCATGGAGAAAGTTACCAGTGAAGCGATGATGTAGGGCACCAAAGCATCCCATCTGCCAATACCCAGCATGTGCTGGCTTTCTGCAATGATTAAAGGTGACACAGTCGAGGGCTGTCAGTTGCAATCTGGTATTTTTAAGAGGTGGAAGTTGTTTGGTTGCTTGGTTTCTTGTTTGTTTTTTGTTTTGTTTTGTTGTTTTTCCTTAAAAGCTGTAATAACAGGTCAGGCAACTTGGACTTGTTTAAAGAGGTTCTCAGCAAGGAATTGATGCTTCAGAAGAAATGCAGCTAAGCAGGTATCCCAGCATTGCAGGACACGAGGACCTAGGCAGTGTTGAAGACCTGGGCTCCTCTGTGGATGACATGGCAGGTGGATGTGTTGACCTCAGAGCTTTGCACCCCACTCACAGTTTAGATGTGTGATTGTAGTCAAAGGAAAGAGGGTAGGATAAAGTTTAAGTGGTTGCGTGTTAACCAGACTTAAAATGCTTGAACACTCTCGTCAGGTAATTAGACTGTAAGGTAGTAATTGGTTATAAAACTGTTACTTGACTGGTATTTCAGCATGTGGCTTATGTATTTCTGACAAGTTCAAAATGATCTAATTTTACCTTTATAGCCTGCCAGGAAATGTCTGTAGTGGACTACTGAACTTGTATTGCTTGTGAAATAGCAAAAGGGCTTTTAAGAGCCTTTGTAATACACTTACTGTGTTCTGCTTATTTCTTAGTACACTAATACTAACAGTATAAGAATGTTCAAACCCACATACCTTTCAAGTTCAAGCTGTTAGTAAGCTTCTTGTCTTGAACCTGTCGTATACACTGAAACCATCAGTGCTTGTCTCTGGGGGTAGGTTCCAATAAATGGCTACTCAATGAATTGCTAATATGAGCTGCAAGACTCTTGGTCCCTGCTGGGGTTGGGCTCAAGCAATGGTGCAGCATTTTCTAGTCAGTTTGTTTAATCTTAGGAAGTATTCTGCCATGTTTTATGGGTTTATACAGACCAGGTAGTTGATGAGCTAAGGGTCTGTAATAATAACTGGATACTGAGTTTGGCTTTTTAAATAGATTGGTTTTAATGGACGCATTTTTAGGAAAGTGCAGAGTTTTGAATGTTTGATTTCTTTCTGTAGCTGCTACCAGAGTGTTACTGCTGGGTTTACTAAACATGATAGTCATCAATTGGGTCTCTCTAGGGACTACAGCTTGAGAGCCTTTGAAGGTAATCTAATGCTTCTCATGCCATATGTAATTTGAGTTATATGGTCAAATCCTTCATTAAGCTGTTAGAGAAGCACTTAGACTGGGTTAGTTAAGTAGTCATTGCTTCTGCTAATGATCTTTGTGCTTTGTTTATGCTTTGTTTAAGGAGGGTCTTTGTACTCTTTCAATCTTCCCTTTCCTTATGCCTATAACTATTAATGTTGTGTGGTCTTTTGGAGAGTTTGTAAACTTCAGTCACCTGAGAGTTGTGTTACTGAGTTCTATGGGAATAACCTGTGAATTGGGCTTGATTTTTACTGATGCTTAGGTGGTATTTTTTATAGAGTATGTTTTTTTCTCTGAAACATCACACATGGTTGTGGCAGTCTAATGGATATCAACATTTGATTTCTATCCTAGGGCTAGTGTTGTACAGTTAGATCACTGGCGTAATTCCAAATAGCCCACAGAATAGTGTGAAGTTGGCCACTTATTTCTTGCTGTGTTCAAAGTTAGGCTTCTGACTATTAGGACTACACTAGGTTTTTGTAAGCTCATTGTGGGATCATCAGTAGTGTCCCCTTCCAGTCATAATCCGATATAATCCTATGTGTGTTTATAGGTGTTAAAATAAATCCTTCGACAGAGTCCCAACTTGAAGTAATTTGAAGCCTGACATGGCCTGGTCATCCTCTTGGGACATTTTGGCTTGTAGTGAATGACAGGATGGAGCACTCTGAACTTCTTTTCCATACAGTCTTGGCCTAAGAGTTGCGCAAAGCACAATCGTAATCTTCATTGGTTTGTTCTCTTTGCAGCTGGTGCCTTGTTCTGCTTAGGGAGGGTGCAGCATGAGAGAGGGATTGTAACTGGTAAGAACACAGTCATAATGCACAGTCAGTTTCGGGAGGACATGCATAAAGATGTTCCTTATGAAGCAAGCTGGCAGGAGAGCTGAGGTGTCCTTAGCTCAGCACCCTGCTTGCTCTCAATATTCCTTTAGAACTGTAGGAAAACAACATGGCATAGTGAAGTTTTATGAAGGTTGGGAGATAACTACTGCCATCCCTGTGCTGATTTCTGAAGTGACTTTCATTTCTCTTTAAACTGTCTACGTTTTCCATTGCTTCCTCATTGCTGCCTCTGGATAGTGTAGGATTGCTGTGGGCAAGTAGTAAAAATGTAGGATAATTCCGCATTTGAAAACTGACTACATAAAAAGGTCTGGTGTGGGTTTTGTATCCCCTTGTAACGGCTTCATCTTTAAAATAGCACAACTGGATGATTTGTTCTTCATCTTGAACTTCTTGCATATTTTTCTGCATTCTCACTATAAATAAAGATTCCAGTGTTACATGTGTGGCTCTGTCTCCATAGCAGTTGGAGTGCAGAGCTCCTCCCTGATTTTTTGACTGAACAGTTCACATTGTGCCAACTGCATCCAGCTTGTTCCTCAATAGAAATGCTGATAACTTCATCAAAAATAATAGAATCAATGCTTTTTTTTTTTTTTAATAAAAGGGAGAACTTCAAGAGAAAAGCTACAATTTCTCCTCCAGAGTAAAAGTTGCTCATTTCCAGGAATTCTTCCACTGCATGTGCTTGATATTGCATGTTGGTATTTGGGTTTTAGCTGAAAGCGGGTGATGAGAACTTCTAATGAGAACTCCTTTTCTTTCAGACGCTGCTGCAGTATGCTGGCAGTCGGGGTGCATCCGAACATGTGCTACCCTTTCTGGAAGTGTATCGAATCTCCATCCAAAGCTTTGCTAATGCACGACCTTACTTGACTACCGAATGCGAAGATGTTCTTCTGGTACTTGGCAGGCTGGTGCTGTAAGTTTTAAGTTGGTACATTATCTTATTAATAAATAAATAAATGATAATATGTACTTTATAAATGAAAGAACAAGACGTTGAAGTAATGTGATGCTTCATTTGACAACTGTTTATGATTTATTATCTTTGATTATGATTTAGTGTGTTAAGAACTGGGTTTTTTTTAATCATACCACAAAAATGTACTTGAGTATTGTTAATGGATGTGAACAAGTGGTAGGGCTTTGTTCTGCTGTGTCAGGGTAATCATGCAGGCACTGAAATTCTGAAAATAACAATGATTTTCTGTAGAAAAAGCTTAGCGTGGTCCTCATGGAACAGAAGCTTTAATATTAGACCTCCATGCATGGTTTAATAAACCTGTATCATTTGCTGTGTGGCTGCTGCTCTCGGTGTCCTCTCAACATGTTCCTTTCTGAAAAGGATGAGGTGGTTTGTATTTATGGCAATCAAGTTGTGCATGTGGGCTGTTGCTGCAGAGTAGCAAAATGGAACGGAGTAGCTCAGCCTGAGCTTTTTGACATGTGCCAGTAGGCATGACTTAAAGCACAGCAATTCTTGGAACAAAAGAGAGAACTATTTTACAGACCATCAGCTAAGTTGCAGTAACTTGTAGTGCCTCGAAGTCTGTTGGAAGTGTGAAGCAGCTATTTGTAATGGAAAAGAGTAGCCTGGGGCCTTTCACACACATTGGAGGAGAATCAGTTGCTACCCTTGACCTGGGAAGATAACTTGGTGTGCTGGTCATCCCTTGCTGGTAAGGTTTTATTGAATGGGGAGGGTGAAGATCTAAGACCTTGAGTATAAAGGTCACCATGAAGTAAAAGTAATTCTAGGACAGTTTTTCAGGGGGCTGTTTTCTCTTTGTTGTCAGGAGCTTACTCCCTTTGTGGTCTGAAATCAAGTGTTCTTTTTGAAAAGGATTTTGCAATGAACTCCTTGGGCAGATGTGGGTTTTTTTTGTGATGTTCTAACTCAGTATAAATCAAAGCTCAGAACCAGAGATCTCTGTTTGATGCCTTGAATTCTTTACATGGTTTTTTTTGGAGTTATAAGAAATACGTGAACTGGGAGTGATTTTTATTTTTCTATTTAATCCTTTATAAAGAAGGAAAACCCCATGAAATCAGTGAAAGTCTGTCTTGTCTTCTCAATAGAGAAACTGAAGACTTCAGCTGCTAAATCATTTACCTGGTACATAATACAAAATATCTGAATTGCTTTTGCAGACTGTCCCTTTATGGATAAAGTATTCTCATATTCATCATATTATCACTTATTAGCTTGTGTATTCTGCCTGTTTCTTAGTCATGTCACTTAAAAGCTTGTCTTTCACTGTCTTTGTCTGCTGGTCATCCATCCCTGGTGTACTTTCTATGTATTTTGCCACTGTAAGATAACTTGAGGCAGGAATCCCAATTCTTTGCCAAAATTGCATTTCTCTTGTTGAGAAAAATCTGAGTCTTTGGCTAATCTGGCTTCTTCTGTCTTTCAGTGAGAGGAGTTTGTTTGCTGTTCCTTGTATGTTCAGATAACTTTGTGCTGGAGGACAGAGCAAGGCTGACTTGCTGGAATCTCCCCTGTTCTTGTTATGATTACATTTGAGAGGAATCTAAAGAATGATAAAGACAATGCGAGGTTGCAGATAGGGTGAGGTAAATGGCATAACTGAAGTCAACTCTCCCATGGTTTTATTTTACATAAGGGTTTCGAAGGAAGGGAGAGAAAAATTAGATGAGGGATTTAAAAGTGAAAGTTAAGTTCCATGAGGGAGGAAGGCTGTTGTTTGGTTAGGGACATGAAAGTGTCCTGTTGCCATGCAAGTGTAGTTTTGGGTTGCGTTTTGTCATGCATGCTGTATATTTTCAGACTTGGAGCCCAATGAGAAATGAAAGAAGCAAGCTTCCTGTTGTAAAGCAAAAGTGCTCTGCTTGCTACTTCCCTTCCAACATCCCTCCTAGAGAAGGGGGGAAGAACTCAGCAGTGTGAGCCACTAATAGCAGAACTCAGTGTTGCTGTGGTTTTCCTTGCCACCTGACCACTTGTGTGTTCGCAGTAAATCTGACCTGACATAGAGACTGTGCCACCCATAAGAAACATGATGCAGGTGCAGTGTGAGACCTCACTGGACCACTCTCTTGCTAACCTTAGGAAATAAAAGGAAAGCTTGGAGTGCTGCCTCTTGTAGTTTACAGATTTGGCAGATGATTGTGATGGAACAGGAATGTTCTCCTTAGCCATGGCCATGAAGGGACATACCTGCCTTGGTCAAGTAGAACCTGGGCTTCTTGTTTCTACAGCCCAAAGAACAACACATTCCTCTCACCCCACACCCCTGCTCCCCCCAGTATTACCATACCAAAGGTATTGCCTCTAGAAAAACTAATAGCTAATTAACCATCTTAGATGTGTCTGTCACTGAGGTGTGGTGAGCTGACTGTCCTCAGGATCTCAGGAAGCCCTTGAAGCTGATCTTTCTCTCCAGCTTCCATGAGTGCTCTTCTTTCCAAGTGCACTATGTGCGGGGATGGTGCATTCATGTTACCAGCAGTAGGACCACAGTGCTTTAAAAATCTGATTTCAGCTACTTTTTTTCACTGTCCAAGTAGCACCTAAAGGGTTAAATACAGAAAAATGATTTGTAAAACCTTGCTTTGCCATTTTGTTTAAACCTGATCTTTTATTTTATCATATCCATGAAAGAGTAATATTCTAGAAGAAGTATTTCCAGGAATTAAGCATGGAAGTACATAGAATTGGTTGACTTCACTTGGAGTATTGTGTGCGGTTCTGGTGTCCCCTACATCAAAAGGACATGGAACTGTTGGAACAAGTCCAGAGGAGGGCCACGAGGATGATCAGGGACTGGAGCACCTCCTGAATGAAGATTGGCTGAGAACATTGGGGCTGTTCAGCCTGGAGAAGAGAAGGCTGTGTGGAGACCTCATAGCAGCCTTCCAGTATCTGAAGGGGGCCTATAGGGATGCTGGGGAGGAGCTCTTCATCAGGGACTGTGGTGATAGGACAAGGGGTAACAGGTTCAAACTTAAACGGAGGAAGTTTAGATTGGATATGAGGAAGAAGTTCTTTACTGTGAGAGTGGTGAGGCACTGGAATGGGTTGCCCAGGGAAGTTGTGAATGCTCCATCCCTGGCGGTGTTCAAGGCCAGGTTGGACAGAGCCTTGGGTGGGATGGTTTAGTGTGAGGTGTCCCTGCCCATGGCAGGGGGGGTTGGAACTGGATGAGCTTAAGGTCCTTTCCAACCCTAACTATTCTGTGATTCTATGACTTGTAGTCTGAAAATGAACTGTGCATCAAAGACTCTCCAAAAGCACATTGACCATGAAGTTTGCAAGCGTTTTATGTGTTGAAAATAGTCTCTGTATGATATCCATGAAAACTGGACACGTAGCAGGTCCCTCTTGGGGTTTGTTTATAGGGGTTTTGCTTATGTTAAGAGAGAGTTCAGTTACTGTGAGAATTCATGAAGTTTTTTGATAGTTGGGTACCAACCACCTGGGTCTGGACATCTGGGCTGGTGAATAACTCGCATTGCCAAGCTTGAGTACAAGGGAGAAGTCAGTCCTGGTTACTGTATATTACTGGGGCCTATGACAGCTGGAATATCTGGCAGTCCTGTTGCCCACTTGTTTGTGGACACAGTAACGGTTGAGATTCCAGTGCCTGATGATGGGAATGATGTCTCCACTGTGTTGTGTAGGTAACTGAGCTCCTCAAATACAGCAGCTCCCAGAAAAAATAAACTTGGGATTTTATAATCTGATCTAACGCTGATTTAAATTTGAACACCTTTGATACGTGTTCTCAATGTGGATGTGGTGTATTTGTGCCTGGTAAGCTCTGTAGTTCGCACCATAGATATCTGAATGCTCCCACCCCTTTATGAAAGATTTATGAGGTGCTTCTAGGGATCTATTCTGCGAGTCCATTTCTGTGCTGATGCGCCTCTTGATACAGCTGTTGCTTCTAGGTTACTGTTAGGAAAATGTTCTCTAGGCCCCTTTCTGTTCTAATCGATGTGTCTTCTTCTGTTGAGCTGTTCTTTAGCTTTATTTTCTTACCTATTTCAGCACTGACACCCTGCTAGGTGAAGCTGACTTTCATTCTCATTCCAGGCAAAGGGACCATGAGGGCTCAAATGAGTTTTAATCAAGATGAATACTAGGATTCTTTTGTGAGAGGAAGGAGCAGAAATTCTGTAATGCCGTGTTCCTGAGCAACAGTGAACAAAATACCTTGGATTATAAAAGTAGCTGTAATCTCATCCTGGCGAGGTTGTACACAGTAAAAGCAAGCACTCTTTCTATATGACTCCTGCCTGATTCTGGGCCTATTTCTTGCCTTTGATTTGTGCAGTCAAACATGTTTCAATGTCCCTGTCATTTCTTACCTGAATGCTAAGTAGTAAGTGCCACAGATGCTCAGAATGTGTTCAAGAATAGCTTGCTTACTTGCCTTTTACTTTTCTAGGAGTTGTTTTGAGCTACTGCTTTCAGTTCCTGAAAGTGAATTGCCGCATGAGGTGTGGTTAGGATTCCATCAGTCCATACAGGTAAGTGTTCTGAATTTCCTTTTTGCAACCTAATAAATAAAGCTGCTGTTGTGTTCCTCCTCTCCTCTCCTTCCACTGAATTCCACTTGTCCTGGATTGCTGCTTGCTAGGCAGCAAGAATTTCTGAGCAGCAAAAAACTACCTGCAACAACAGTATTGGCAGCCTTAGGCCCAGCAGCTGGTTTGTAACTGCATAGTCAATGGCAGTTGTAGCAAATTTTGGTCTTTCTAATGGTTTCTGTGAGAAAAAGACTGAATTAGATGAGGCTTGCTGTGTTTGTAGTAATAGATTCTTCCAGGATGAGGGCCAGATCTGTTGCTGCTTGATTTTAACGGTGGTGTGTGGATGTGGTGCTTAGAGTCATGGTTTAGTGATTGACTTGGCAGTGCTAAGTGTTAGCCCCAGCTGGGTAAACAGTTGGACTTGGTGATCTTAAAGGTCTTTTCCAATCTAAATGATTCTGTGATTTTATGAGTCCAGTTTTGTTGTCTCTAAGCAAGCCTGTGTGAAGTGAAAACAACATGTGAGATCGTGTGACAGGAACCCAAACACACTTTATCCAATGGCAGCAGCAAAAGGATGTGAATACAGGTGGGCAGATGCTGTAAAATACAAGTGAAAAGATTGGGGCAACAATGCCCAACAGCAACAGTCAAACAACAACAGGGCTCTTGATATGTGTAAACTCAATCTGGGGTCAGAACTCTGGAGGGGTGCTATGGGGATGGATGTAATCTGGCCAGTTGAGGAAGATAAAATGGTGCATTCAGAAATGGCTTCAGTGGGGGTAGAGATGTATTGTCATGGGAATTAAATATGGGTTATGGAACAGGGCTCCCTTCAAACCCGACAGACTATGAATGCTTCCTTTAGACAAGTTTGGTGTACTGAGGGTGAGTATAGAAAACTTTTGTGACCCTGTAGTAGCTGCTGATAGCACCCAAGTCTGAGGATAAAATGATACAGACAGACTTCCTATATGTTCCTAAATCCACTGACAAAACTGCCCTGTGGTTGCATACTTCAGAGATACAAATTTAGATCAGTTTGTTGTTTTTCGCTGGCATTTTTAATGTTGTCCTGAGGCTACAACTGGAGCATCTTTTGGCAGCAGCAGGTTTGAGTTAGGTCTGCAGTTCACCTGCCTGATCCTTCTGGCATTAAGCTGCATGTGAAGTGGGGATTGATTGTGCTTTAAATGTTAAAAGAAAAAGAAACCCCATTCCTCCCCTGAGGCTCTTTCTCCTAAATTTGGTTTCCTGATCCAGCTTGCACAGGAAGGAAATACTTGAGAGAAGGAGCAGCTGTGTGAGTGTAAGGGTTGCTTAAGCGATGTTTTCAACTGCTTAAGTACAGTCTGAAAACTTTGTGTGTTGTAGCTCATGTATTAGTCTCAGTTCTGTTAGTTAGGAGCAGTTTGAGCTCTGGTTAAGAGCATCCAAAGTCACTCACATCTTTAGGGTGCAGCTGTAACACTCCTTTGTCAGCAGTGCTTCAGGCTCAAAGTCAGAAATCGAGCCATCAGGAGCGATGGTAAGCATCATACTTTGCTATCTTTGCATCTGCAATTAGCACCAACTCTTCTACTGATATCAACAACTGATTTGGATGCGGCCTCACCAGTAGCTCACTTGTTAGCTTTTATAATCAGTTTTAGAAGTAGCTTAGTCTTTAATGATTGATGTTCAGTTAGCAAGTCTGCCAGGAGCTGAGCTGTTAGTAACTGGGCTGCAGTTGCAGTGGTTAGCTACAAACAAAATCAACATTGGGGCCGTATTTACAGTTACAGTCTTGGTTACTGTGAAGGAAGTTGAAATGAAGGTATCAAAACTGCTCAGTTGTTTGGTGTCAGTTGTGAGGCTTTTAACTGTGGTGCTCCTTAGCAGGCAGAATCCTGCAGTACAGTTGTGTTTGGAGAGAATGCCTGATGTGTGCTTTTTTCACTCACTTCTGACGTTGGTTTGGTTTTGTTCTTGCAGCCGGTAAAGAGCTAGTGTAGGACAGAAGCACCAGCTCCCACTGAGTGTGCTTTCAGTATGTCCAGTAAATGCATTGAATATGCAGCGCTCTGAAGGTGTCTGTTGTGGAAGAGTCACGGGGAGCTGGAGTTGGAAGGGAGCTCCAGTTTCCTGATCCACCTTTTCATTTAGAGTAAGGGCTGTTCTGAATCTGGTTGCTTAGGGCCCTTCCCCACCAAGTTTTAAGTGTCTGTAAGAATGGAGATTGCACCAAGTTTGCATAGTCCTTTCAAAGTGAGGGTATTTAAACAGTGATATGCTTCCCACACGCACTTCAGACTTTCCCTTTATGTGACTTGTTGACTGTGGACAGAAAGAGTCCCGCTCCAGCTGTCTACTGGGGAGTATAGTGAAGATAAGGCAGCTCTAAAATTTATAGGCCCTCTGTGGCCTTGGCTGGACTTGCTGTGCTGTGGCAAATGAGTAGCAGAGGACAGCCACAAGTTCAGTATTTTACTCCAGTGGAGTCTCAGGAACCCCAGAGGGGGATAAACCCTTTGCCAACCTCCTGGTTATGCTGTGTTTGAAAGTGTTCAGCGCAGTTTGCCTGTTTGCGTAAGGGCTCACTGCTGACCTACACTTTAATTACAGACCCAAGAGGCTGCCTGTGCCATGCTGGAGCCTGTAGCCTGCTTGTCACCAGCCTGTACTGATACCTGGGGTTGTGCCAGGTGCAGCGTGTGGTGTTTGTCTGTGTTGAACTTCAGTAAGTCCCTGTCAGTGATGTTCTGCAGCCTGGTCAGAGTCAGGTGCTCTCCAAGTTCTGTACAAGCCGTGAACTGGCAGAGAACATGCTTTGTCCCTTTATTCAGACATTGATTAAGGTGTTAAAAGTTTCAGCTCAGCGTTGACCCCTGAGGAGTGCCACTGGAGGCAGCTGCCAGTTGGTCTTGGTACAATTGGTCCCAAGCCTGAGCCTAGCACTTGAGCTGGTTTTTCCATCTCTACTATTGTGCACTTCTCCATATGTTAACAGTTTGGGTTTAAAGATACTATGGGAGCCTGTTGGAAGCCTGGCTGAGTCTAATGACTCTCATCTGTAGCCTGTTAGCACACAAAATAGTCACCTTGATAAAACCTAACTTGCACTTGGCAAATCCTGGCTGGCCCCAAGTCACATTTTTGTTCTTCAGGTGCCTGGATGAGCTTTCCAGGAGAATTTGCCCCGTAGTCTGTCTGAGCACAGGTTGTGCTGACTGGGCTTATAGTTCCTCAGGGTCTCCTCCCCTTGCTCTTGAAAATGGGCTGGTGGTTTCTTCCAGTCACTTGGAACCTTCTCCCAGTGGCTGTGACTTTTCAGAGCTTGGGGTGACATCTGTGATCTCCATTGACACCTTTGGCTTCTGTCTAGTAACATGTCCCAGTATCTCACCTGTTGTGCTGCTTTGTTCCCCTTCTCTTCTCCAGCTCTGACAGTAGTCATAGGGTCCAGGAAGGGAAAAGTGCAGACCTTAACAGGAAAACTTGAGTTAAGTTCCTGAGTACAGTGGCTGCTGTTATTTGATGCCCTCTTACTGAGCTGTTCTCAGCTTTCTCTTGAGCTTGCTTTTGATTTCAGTCCTATTTTCCTCAGCAAAGTGAAGAAGACCAAACAGATGCTCCTGTCCAAGCCTTGGGAGACATGAAGTCTGATGAGCACCTGAAGGTGGCAGATGGTCAGATAGGATTTTAACAATGACAACCGATAACTTGTTCCTTCCTCCTTTCCCATCTTGCCTGTTACATTAAAGACTGGTTATAGCTGAAATGAAGTTTATTCAAAGGTCAGTCAGGACATCATTACTTTAATGTTATGACTAGCAAAGCAGATTTGCCCAGCTATGGAGTACAGTGATACCAGCTTCTGGAATCAAGAATACATTTTGTGCTATCTTACCTGCTTACACACAAACATACAAAATGTGCATTACTTTTCCTTGACTTCCCTGCTTGTGACAAGATGTCCTACGGATACACAGATATGTATCCTGTGGAGCAGAACACCACCCAGTGTTGTTGCTTATCATCAAAAATGTTACAATTCACTGTGTGCTAAATGAGCAGTCAGGAAGGTACAGGAAGGTGGTTACTGTAGTGAGCATTGTAGGGGTATGTGCATCCTTCTCTGGTTCCCTTTTGATTGCTGGAATCTTCTCTTAGTGGGGATGATTCTCTTCTAAGCTTGCCCGTGCTCTTGGTTTAGTGCAGGAATTGACCCAAAGTCATCTGGATGCACAGACTCCCTGAAGAGCCTCACACACTTGGTTTCATGTTGTAGAGATGGGTGGACTATCCAAGGGGTGAATGGATCTGCGTAAACTTGCCACTGACACTTGGCTTTAATTTGGGATTTACTAAGTAGCATGTCTGATAGTATGGTTTTGGAGTCATTGGAGAGGAGAAAACTCTCCAATGTTAAGAAACTTGTGACACTATGACTTATGACAGCTATGGATCAAGTGAACAAAACCTTCACTGAAGGAATGTGATTTCCCCTTGGTAAATCTTTTTGCTGGGAATAAAGCTTCACTCCTTAATGGGTAGATGCTTTGCCCAAAAGTTAAATCCAAGCTCTCTACTCCAGAGATCTATGCAGTGCAGTTTGCTGCAGTATTAGAAAGGAAATAGGTATATCAAAACATTGAAGTTGGTCTGAAATTAGCATTTGATCTTGAACGTGAATATCAAATTTATTAAAGGACATCTAATTGTTAAATAAAAAGATGCCTTTTACTGTGAATGGTTAATGGGAAAGTCTTGGGTATTTTCATAGCAGATTCACTTGGTTCCTGATGGTAACTCGGGAACTTGATTGTGTGTTGCAAGGGGAATCCAGTTTATTGCTGTCTTTTGACAGCCAGTGCTGCAGGACTCTGGTTACTCTGCTATTCCCAGTGGTTGTAGCATTAGCCCCATTCAATTCTGGTCATTTAGAACATGGAATTGCATCTGGTGTATAGAGAGGATACAGCAGAGGCTATTGAAAGCCAGCCTGAGGTTAATAACTGTGTTAGAAGTCCTGCCCACTAAAATGACAGCTCAGGAGAACCAGGGGACATGTCACGTATCAAATCAGTTCTTAAATGTAAGATGTGTTGTGGCTGCTGTGAGAAACAGTTTTACTGACTCTGTAGTTCAACTGCCTTCAGTGAGCTTCAGTTTTTCAGTGCGGGTCACCCTGGGTGGGTTTTCCTGATAGAGACCTGAAGTGCTGGAATCTCTTTCCAGTTGCCTTTGTTTCTGCGTTAGACTCTAAACTTCTCTCCATATGTAATGTCTCATTTCTTCCTTCACTCCTCAGATTCCAGTTAGGGCCTTCATCACTCATGGGTGTTGTGCTATGGACACAGGGTTGGTGGATGAGCTTCAGCTGGAGACCTTTTGAGGGTCGAGAGTCTCTGGGTCAGCCTTTATAGCATCAAAACTTTCAGGAGAGGAAATCTCTGGATCTTGGAGTGAATACACTGGATGTGGCTTATTTTGTGAGGAAATCTGTATTCAGTAGAAGGATGTTTTCATTTAATAAAGGAAATTATTCATGATTGAGTTTGGTCTGGATTGGGAGTGTTGTGCATTGCAGAATTACAGCTGCAGAACAGGCTTTTTGACTTAAGCCATTCCAGTACTTCCAGTACTTTGAGATTGGGAAGTTTGGGGCAGATAATGTACAATTACATCCATTTAATTTTTAGCAGAGACTATTAATGACTTTTTTGTTGTCACATTTTGTAGGATTCACATGATGCTTTACTGGAATTTGGAAATAACAACCTCCAAATACTGGTGGATATCACAAGGGAAGGAATATGGAAACATCCAGTTCTTCTCAAAATTCTATCCCAGCAACCAGTAGAAGCTGAGGAAGGTAAGAAGGTGATTCCAGAGATGATGTGTGGTTATTAAGGAATTACTTGGTGCAGTTTTGGTGGGGAGCCAGTGATTTGAAGTCAGAAGAGAGTGTATTTTAAATGGCATTGTGCAGTAGTATTCATGTGTTGCTAAGTGGTAGTTATGATGCAGCTGTCTCACTGTCACTCTGAATAATGTGGCCTTGCTAATCACCTTAGCTTGGGCTCTACTAGCCAGCAATTGGAATATTTGAAAGGTCCATTTAAAAATAATCTTTCTTTCCATCATAAAAATAGGGAAGTTTTGCTCCCTGAGGTGGTTTGTTCTTCAGAACTTTGCTTGTAAACGTGTTCCTCAATGCTTCACAGGGAGGAACTGTATCTCCCCCCACCTTTCAGAGGTATGACAAATGCATGTGGAGGGCCAGCATGAGTGTGGAGCTTTCCTTTTATTGAGCTCTGGGCTTGGAAGTTCAGTGTGTTTAGACTATGGAAATAAGATCTTGAATCAGAAAACATGAGAGGTGAGGACAGAAAGGAGCTTTTAGCATCGCTCCATAGAATTTTTGAATGTGTTCTCTTAAACTCTTCTTTTACTCACTGAATTGTTTTCATATCTATTAGTGGTTCCATTAAGTACTTGCAGGTATTTCAGTTCCTCCGTTAACAGTACATAAACCACATGTACAGACATGACGATGAGTAATATGCTTCACCTGGAAGGATGTGTTGAATAAGCAAGCCTTCTTTGAGTTCTTCCTTAATGGTGATCTTTGGGCCCCCTTGTTGTGATAGCATTCTCTTGCATCAAATGGGATGGAGATGGAAGCACTGTTTTCCTTGATAAACTTGAAGCACAGTGGCATGTACAGATGTAAATTTATAAGAGGAGGCTTGTTTCCTAGTAACTGGAGAGCTTACTCCCAGCTTTTTCTACCTTCTGTGTTGAAGTTACTTTAATGTGAAGTGTCAGCTGTGTCACGGGTTTACTGCTCAGAGGTTTTCCTCTGAAAAATGGAATTTAGCACCATAGACTTGAATCTTAAATCTATATTTAGAAAATAGAGAAAATAAAATCTAATGGCCCATTAAGCAGATTTCTGCAGAATACCAGTGAGTCTCACTACAACCATGTGGTATGTACTTGGCCCCTGAAGTGTGTTTTCTGTTTAGGTGCACATTGAAAACCTTCTGCTGACTAGTGTAGTGTCTGTCAGAAGATGATCTTTAATTTGGACAAGAATTTAAGTGCAGAAAGCATGAGATTGTTCTTGGCTTGTATTGTGTACAGTGCTCTCTTAGAAATTCTATCCTACTGGTTTCTTAGCTGCCCGTCTCACCCAGTAGGATACTCACATAGTGAAAATGGTTTTATGCCATGGTTCTTCCACTAAGTTGTTATCCTGAAGCAAACTTTCCTTTTTGACTAACCCAGAGTAAATGACAGGCTTTTCAGGTAGCTGGTTGACTACAGCTGCTGCAGGACACCGGTTCTAATGTGTTTTGTCAGAACATCTCAGACATTTCCATACTTCTTTCTGCAGATCATCAGACAGTTTGTTCCTTGTCGATATATATTGTTGCATGCAGTGTAAGAATGTATTGACTCTTTAATTCTCCAGGTGCTTTTGAAGTAAGTACAACTCTGGAGATGAGTATCAAGCCTTTCTGTAAAGGTTTATGTTGAGCTTGAAATGGCATCATAGCTCTCTTGAGGCGTACTATTTTGTAAGCTAAGGCAAAGAACATGTTCTGTAGCAAAGCTTTTGATGCTGTCTCTCGCAGTATCCCTGTGGATAAAATGTCCAGCATATGGCTAGACAAGGCCATTATACTTTGGGTGAACAATTGGCTGATGGATTGGGCTCAAAGAGTTACAGTAAATAATGGATAGGGAGGTGCTGATCTCCTCTCTTGTAGGACATGAGGAAATGAAATGAAGCTGTGTCAGGACATTAGGAAAAGGTTCTTCACTGAGGGGGTGGTCAGTCCTTGCAATAGGCTCCCCATGGAAGTGGTCATGGCAATAAGCTTGTCAGAGATCAAGGAGTGTCTGGATAATGTTGTCAACATATGGTTTACTTTTAGGTAGTCCTGTGAGGAGCAGGGAGTCGGATTCAGTGATCCTTATGGGTCCCTTCCAACTTGAGATACTCTACGGTTGTACAAGTACCTGGGAAGAGCAGACTAAATCCATGAGGTTTTAATCAGATTAAATACATTTTGCTAACTAGTTACAAAAACAATCACAAGTTACATTTTTCCTGTTCAAGTAGTTCGAGTCTCATAACGACTGGGAGTATTTGGTTGATCTAGAGCATAAGCGGGTCTTACAGACAATTTTTCCAAAGTACCACAGCGATAACATTGTCACCCTCAGCTTCGCTTTGTGTATTTTGGCATTATGTGGGTTTTAATAATTTGGGTGGGAAATTTTCCAGTTGAAAAGTATGGAATACTGTGTTTGAACCACTTTTGGTTCTTTGGAATATGAAGATTTTGAATCTCAGCTAAACTGTTGATATCTTGTTCTGTGTGGTCTGATGAGTGTCCTTTAGCCACTGCTGTGGCATGCTACCTACTGTGCTAATGGATGCTATCCTTTGTAGAGGTGTCTGTATTCTATAGCCCAGTGTTCTCTCCCTACACAGTTGGTGTGAATTTGTTCAGGACAACATATTCCATTGATTGCTGTCATTTTTGATCACACCTCAGAGGTCCTAAGCAAACTGACCAGACTGAGACAAGCTTATAATAAAGTAATATGTGATTTCAGTGAAATGCGAGCTGTACATTGGTGTATTCTCAAAGGCTTTTTTCTTTTAGCCAATAAATTGATTACACAAGAAGGGCCTTCCTTTCTGCAGATGCGAATAAAACATCTGATGAAGTCAAACTGCATCCCACAAGCTAGATACTTGTCAAAACTGTGTGCAGAGTCCTCAGAAATTGCAAATGTCTCATCTTTTCGCCAAGCCTACATCACATGCGTGTGTTCTATGCTGCCTAATGAAGACTCCATTAAGGAGGTTAGTAATCCATAGTACCTTTTTAATGTATATTTATCGAGCTTTGTATCATTTCTTTCTGCAATACTAAGAACTGAAGCTGAAGAGTGAAACTGCTGCAGCACAGTTCCAAAAAAGAAATGGTCTCTTGGAGGCTGCAGTAGGGAAGAACATTTGCATCAACTACTGGTGTATTACGTGCTTGCATTCATAGAATCATGGAATGGTTTGGGTTGGAAAGGACCTTAAGCTCATCCAGTTCCAGCCCCCTGCCATGGGCAGGGACACCTCCCACTAGATCATGTCATCCAAGGCTCTGTCCAGCCTGGCCTTGAACACAGCCAGGGATGGGGCAGCCACAGCTTCCCTGGGCAACCCATTCCAGTGCCTCACCACCCTTACAGTAAAGAACTTCTTCCTTGTATTCAATCTAAACTTCCCCTGTTTCAGTTTGAACCCATCACCCCTTGTCCTATCATCACAGTCCCTAATGAAGAGTCCCTCTCCAGCATCCCTATAGCCCCCTTCAGACACTGGAAGGCTGCTCTGAGGTCTCCATGCAGCCTTCTCTTCTCCAGGCTGAACAGCCCCAAATTTCCCGTATGGAGATAGGCTGAGAGGTGCTCCAGTCCCTGATCATCCTCGTGGCCCTCCTCTGGACTTGTTCCAACAGTTCCATGTCCTTTTGATGTAGAGGACACCAGAACTGCACACAGTGCTCCAAGTGAGGTTCAGGAGAGCAGAGTAGAGGGGCAGGATCACCTCCCTCGACCTGCTGGTCGCGCTCCTTTTGATGCAGCCCAGGATACGGTTGGCTTTCTGGGCTGTGTGTGCACACTGAAGCTGTGTTTGAAAATTGAAGCTTGTAGCTTCAGTTCCCTTTGTAAGCAAACTCTAATTGGGAAGCTGCCTTTTCTGATGCAGGTACTGGTACTGCATCAGTTACTTCTCTTCCCATCATTCTGACCTAGGAAAGAAAAGGTTTTGGTGGAGTTTTTTTAATAAGAAAAGAAAGAAAACCTGACAGAAACAAGCACCAAGCCGCTCCTGTAAGCTCCAGCAGCCTGTTCCCTCCTATGCAGTGATGAACACCTTCAACATGTTTTCATGTGGCCATTGGTACGGGCTTGGTTTTCCATCTTCCCCAACCTGAGGGAGGTGGCACATGATTTGCAGATACTGCAAGTGCTTATTATCTCTGACATGCAAGGAGCAGTGATGTCTGTCCCCTGAGTAGCAAAGCGTTGTCACTTAGATCAGTTCTTAAGGTTTCTCTCTTGAATTGCTTATAGGAGCAACAACTGATTAAAGTAGATGTTGCTTGAGTACATGCTATTCTGTGAAGTGGAATAGATCCGGTGGAAAACGTATTTAAAATAGTGTTGTCTTAATAGTAAAAGCACTTCATAAGCACCTACCTTTAAGTAGGCTTCCCAGAACTTCCATGGGATTTGACTCTCCTCTAAACACTTCTATTTTTAACATCATGCTTTGGAGTGTGGTTGTTCAGAAGCAGCACTTAAGGACAAAGAGGACAAGAGACCAGGGTTGTTCTTTTTCTTCACTTCTCTTGACCTTTTTGGACCTGGGTTTTGATTTTTGAAGGAAAACAGGGATGTCTGCATGCATGAAGAAGGAATGGGAAGTTTTAGATATACTGTTATCTGTGTGGAAGTATTTTGCTAAGCTACCCAAAAGCAAAGATGGTCCGAAAGGAAACTGAGAAGGGATCAGAACTAACATAGATGAACTCCTCGTGCCATGCTATAGCTGAAAAGTGTGGTGAGAACTCTGGGTATTAAAGGAGATGTAGTGTTTGTTTACACATTTGTGAGACCATTTCCTCTGCCACGGCAACCACGTTTTTGTGTTGGAAACATGCTGAGAATAAAATACCTTTTCTTTTGTTTTCTTTAAGATTGCAAAAGTGGATTGCAAAGAAGTCCTGGACATCATCTGCAATCTGGAATCTGAAGGACAAGAAAACACTGCTTTTGTTCTGTGTACAACATACCTTACTCATCAGCTTCAAACAGCAAATGTGTATTGCTCTTGGTAAGTACTAAGTGCTACTGCAACTCCTAACTGTTCCTCTCTGGCCTCAATGCAAGAGAATTGAGCTAATATGTTAGAAAGCTATGTAGGGAAAGTGGATCTATCTTTAACTTTAGAAGTACATCAGACTGAAGTACGTTCTGGGTGACTTGTGACAAAATAAATAGGGACTCATCTTGCTACAGTAATGGAGCAGTTAGACAAAAATAATGTTTACAAAGGAAGCTGTTGGCATTGACAGTAATGCTTCAACAGTGTAGTAGCTCTGTAAGTAGTGCTGTCGGGGTCGATGTTAAACCCCTAAGCTTTGTGATTCCACAAAGTGTCTTGTTATTCGTTCTTCCCTCTTAAATACTTAGACCATGAGAGTTCGATGCCTTTTTTTTCACGTCTTCAGCAGCGATAGATGTAGTAGGAATGTACAAGTAGGAAGTAGTAGGAATGTAGTAGTAGGAAGTAGCAGAAGCAGCACCCCCTCAGCATTTATTGTTGAGATCTTTTTGTTGTGACAACTGTGGCTAGATTTTTGCTTGCAGGATGAAGTCTGAACTAAAACTAGTTAGAATTTGAATGAAATTTTTCGGTCCTGTGACTGCATAACCCACATTTTCTTCTGACTAATGAGTCGGGAGTGATCAATTAGAGCTGTAGATCTGCCTATATGAGGCATCCCAGTCCGGACCATGATGGGGCCTGCCTGAGGTTGACTCTGTGCAAAACATGGTGCAGCTGTAACATGAGTAGGTATTTCCACAGCTTTAAACTTGGCTAGCTTAAGTGACAAGCAGTGAAGGCTTAAAGATGTAAATGTTGGCAGAGTCTAGTGACACAAGTTATGTTCCTACTTACAGAAGATGTTAGCAGGTTTTTGTCACTTGTGCTGAAGTCATGTTGTTATGTCTACACTGCTGTTAGTGGTCCGAGCTAGTGGGTGGCCTTAGGGAGTCAGGCAGTTCAGTCCATAAAAGAATGTGATCCTTAGCATTAATACAAGTGGCATTAAGTATGAACTGTAACCAAGCACAACTTCAAAAAACTTCTCTCCAGACTGATCTGCTGGTGTAGGTTTGATGTTACTTTGAAGTCTTAAGTAGATACCTCTGTGAGGGTGCTGAGGCGCTGGCACAGGGTGCCCAGAGAAGCTGTGGCTGCCCCATCCCTAGCAGTGTTCAAGGCCAGGTTGGACGGGGCTTGGAGCAAGCTGCTCTGGTGGAAGGTGTCCCTGTGGCATGGGGCTGGAACTGGAAGAACTTTAAGGCCCTTTCAACCCATTACTAATCTGTCATTCTCTGGTTAAATAATAGGATATATGTGGTGTTTTGATCTGATGCTTGTTTAGGAGTAAGGTATAGTAACAGTTCTGTACAGCATCTCTCAGAGACTGGGACCTGATTGAAGTGTGTGCTGTCTTTTGCCAGCGCATTGTTGTGGTCAGCTCTGCACTGAAGAGTGCAGACTGGCCAAGTTGTATATCCGCAGTATTTTTATGTTCTGCTTTCAACTCTTTGCAGGGAACTGACGCTTTTCTGGAGCAAACTGCAGAGAAGAATAGATCCTTCTTTAGATTCCTTTTTGGAAAGATGTCGTCAGTTTGGCATCATTGCCAAGACTCTACAGCATTTATTCTTCTTGATAAGAGTCATCCAATCTGAAGTAAGTAAGCTGCAGTCCAGAGTCTTTGGACGTGCCCAGAACTGTTTACATGAATTTGTTTTGATAATTCTTCTGAACTGATCAGAGATACAGCTTATTTCATTATTCACACTTTCTGATGAAGTGCTTCATAAGTTACTAACAAAAACCCCTGAAAAATGCCTGCACTTGTAGGTTTGGATCAGCCTGAGACATCTGGACTTCTACCTTCTGTTCTGATGTCCATCTTCAGGAAGCTGCAGAAAGGTTCAAGAGATGCTTGACAGCAGTTTTTATAAACTTGTCATCTCTATTTGAGGAGTAATGGAGAGACTTTAACTGATGCATCTACACAGGAGGGTGCAGTGTGCTCTTCATGGTAGAGCAGAAGGGATGGCTATGGTTAATCTGGGCATTTGCTCCATAGGAGGTTTCTGTCTTCCCTTGGTTGCTGCTCTGAGTTTTGGAATGGCTAGACTAGAGCTTTCTGTGTCTGGTCACTGTGAGAGCATAGATTTTTGGAGGGCTATCCTGGGTTCAGCAGTAGCAGTCATTTTTCTCCTCCTTGGTAGCTGGTGCAGTGCTGTGTTTTTGACTTCCGGCCTGGGAACAGCGCTGATAACACCGATGGTTTTAGTTGTTGCTCAGTAATGTTTACTCTGACCACAGACTTTCTGAGTCTCATGCTCTGCCAAGGCAGAGAGGAAGCTGGGAGGAAGCAGAGACAGGACACCTGACCCAAACTAGCCAAAGAGGTATTCCGTACTGCACGTCATGCCCAGTATAGAAACTGGGGGCAGTTACCCTTAAGGGCTAGATCACTGCTGGGATCAGGCTGGGTATCGGTTGGCAGGTGGTGAGAGGCTGTATTCTTGTCCCTTGTTATTCCCCTTATTATTGTTGTTGGCAGCAGCAGTGGTTTGTGTTGTACCTTAGTTAGAGGACTGTTCTTATCTCAACCCGTGGGAGTTACATTCTTTCCATTCTCCTCCCCATCCTCCAGAAGAAGAGGGGAGTGAGGGAGTGGCTGTGTGGTTCTGAGTTACTGGCTGGGCTTTAACCACGACAAGGGCATGTGAAAATGAATCAGGCAGACTTTAGTGGAGGAAAAGTAAGCTCGCTGATAATGACAGGATTTGAACTGTTTGGTAACCGTATTACACAGGTCATGAAACTTAAATCAGATACAGGAATTTCCCTTAGGAATGTCACCATTTCCAAAAGATGTCAGATATTTCTTCCTGAAAGGAGCATGGTTTTATACATATAGAATAGAATTTGCCGCACGAACTTCAGTTTTACGAATGGTTCGGTTAATGTTACACTCCCAAATTTGCTGATCTTTTTTCATTCTTGCATGGACCTCAGTTAATTCAGAATTAAGGCATCAACTGGATTATGGTCATAACAGACAAGGATTCTTTTTGCAGTTAAATTTCTCTCTTGCTTTAGGTTTGTTTGCCTGGGAGTCTCTTTCACTGAGTAGAGTTAATCCTGTGGAGCAAAGGAGTTACCAAGCGTGATTTGATAAGAGCTCGTATCAGAGTCCTGGTTTAGAGTCAGAGTAGAGCTTGGAGGGTGACATGATTGCCCTTTTTATGGATCATAGAGTCCAGAACTCTAATTTGGGAAAGATTAATTCCAGTAGTGATTGCAGA